>VZTM01037988.1:497558-535421 GCA_013400555.1 Jacana jacana
GATAGCTGCAAGCTTTGCTTTCTTTTGATGCAAATGATCCTAATGCCTTCTGAATCTAGCAAGGAGGTGGAGAAAATAGAATATTGCATCAGCACATTTTATAAGTGCTGTTAAAACTGGGAAGAAAAGGAAAGGAGAAAAAAAAAGTAGAAAGAAAGAAAAACAAAGGAAAACAACCACAACCTTAAGAGAGGATTTGCTGGTTTTCTGTCCCCTGGCATTCCCCTGCTTCTTCCTGCCCCCCTTTCCACTTCCATTGCTTCAGGGACTTAGTACAGCCATGGGATTAATGGACACCAAATGTCATCTCTGCTTTACAGCCTGGAACGTCTCTTGTCTAGTTTACATTGATTTTTCTTTTCTGATGCATTTGCAGAATCTGAGATACCGATGGCGGGAAACATAGATAAAGAGGGAAGACGTGAGAAAGAGATACATCCTCTGCCTCACGCTCCCAGTACTGAAATTCTTCTAGACTTTGGAACCTGCAGATAATTCCAGCAGCAAATACCCACTTACTCTTTCCTGCCATCACAGAGGACACAGGAAGGGCAGCAGTGATAATCTCACTCTCTGGTGGGCTGGTATTATCCATCACTCAGGAACAGATAGGGAATGCATTGCCTTACAACAATTCCCAATGCAAGGAGGTCTCTCTTCTGTGATTTAGCACTATGCTCATTTTTACTGTAGTTCTATTTTTATTAGCTATTGCTATTAGCAACACTAAGGTAATTTCACAGGATCTTCTCCGTAAACGAATGGACACAATGGTCATACCCATGAGGAAGCTAATATCTACCCTCTCAGCTCTGTGGAAAACCTGATGTTAAGTGCAGAAGAGTGATGGACAAATCTCACAAGCTTGAATCGTATCAGAAATATCAGGGGAGGGCTGGGACTCAGGTTTTTTTGAAGCCAGGCTTTTGCTGGGTCACCTACTTCTTTGTGCACTACTTGGCACCATGTCATCCCAGTGACTTCATCCCAACTGGGGAAGGGTGCAGGTCTCCACCAAGCCTTACTTCTCTAATAGGGAAAAGAAAGAATGTGGGAGCACAGCCTACTTCTCTGTTTAGTGGTATCACTCTGTTTCCTGAAAAAGTCCTAAAGTAAAACAATACTGTTGTACCACGTACCTAAAGGGAGAAAGGACCCTGCCTGTCAGNACTGGGGAAGGGTGCAGGTCTCCACCAAGCCTTACTTCTCTAATAGGGAAAAGAAAGAATGTGGGAGCACAGCCTACTTCTCTGTTTAGTGGTATCACTCTGTTTCCTGAAAAAGTCCTAAAGTAAAACAATACTGTTGTACCACGTACCTAAAGGGAGAAAGGACCCTGCCTGTCAGCAGGTCAGGCCAGATCAGATCAGCTTATGCAAGAAGATTAGTGGGGTAGAAAGAGCTCTATGAGCTCCACAGTCCCCCAAAGCTCACCAGTAACACTGCAGTACTTGACAGCTCTGCAAATATTTTGTTTATTAGTATCATGCGCAGGTGTCACCTATCAGTAACACAGAAAAGACGGATGTTCTTTTGGCCAAGATGCTATGCTGCCAGAAGCCAGGGTGCTTCTTAGAAATAGTCACAAAACCCACAGTGTCAGAGAGAACAGAAAGAAAATGTCATCCTATGTCCGTGTCCCTGTCTCATCTTCAGCTGTCAGCTTTGTAAAGCTGTTGGGACAGAAGATGAAGAAAAGGGTGGGAATGGTGCTTAAAGCTCACCCAACACCAGCTTGGGTTCATCTTCCACTGGCTCAGTGTATGAGTTCTTTCTTAGTCTGCTTTAGATGTCTCTGGTATCTTTAGGCATCTTAAGAGGTTCCTTAGCAGACAGTTTGGACTCCCTGTTAGGCACCAGTTTAAATATGCAGCAGAGATGGAAAGGGAGGACTTTGCCACACCACTCTCTGCCAGTGAGTGACATGTTGTATTGCAGGAGCGCCAGGAGCCGTTTGGCTTTGAGTGATGATGCTGCTCAGGTAGTTACGAAGGTGTCTCATTTCCCTTCAACCACCCCATCATGCAGGTTCATTTCCACAGTACCCTATTGCATCATGCCAGCATCTCAAGGCAAGTGGCTTCTGAGTCTTTTTTCCACCCTGAGTTCCCAGTTCCAAGCAGTTCTTCTCACTCTGCCACAAAAGGGAGTAAATTGTTGTTCAAACAAGTGTGACCCTGTGCTTTGTTGTCATCAGGACAGCATTTTAGAAGACATTTAATGCTTAATGTGGAGCTCTTGACAGAAATGAGCTATTCCTTGCTGGGCTCCTGACAGACTGCTGGAGAGTCTCAGGAGGAACAAAAGAGATTTATCGGAAAGAAGGTTTTCTACTACAGGCAGGGAAAAAAATAGGAACATCGTTGTTAAAAAAGCAAAAAGCAGGAAAATGAAAGGAACCCCGGTGGCAGGTCCTGTTTCCCATCTAACTGAAGAAAGAGACTTGCAAACATTTGTATTAATCTTGGGAAATAACTAGTATCTCGAGTTCTCATTGCAAGAAATTACATGTTGCCATCATGATTATTTATTTATTTTTACTCCAGTTCATAACAACATTCAGGAAATTAAAAAGAAAAATAGCGTGCAGTTCTGTTAAGAAGGTTGTGAAGAAACAGATCAGCAATCTAGGAGAAAAAGTATACATATGTCAACAGCATTGTTCCTTTTCCCATGCAGATTTTCACATTTAAGGGAACCTGGGGTTTTTTTTCTGTGTTTTGCAAGGCTGGGTTTCATCCTTTTTTTCAGATTCCTATACACACATCAGCTGTTTGAGGTGGCTCCTGCAAACCTCCAGGGTTTCTTTTCTTCTACTTTTGAAATTCTGAAAATTCCTATTTTTATTCATTATTCACGTCTCCCATTGTTTCACTGTGAGCAAGAAGAATTAGGTAGTGCTTTAACTGACTGACTGCACAGAACAAACAGGTAAGACACAGTTTTCCAGCAACCCAAAGTCTAAAATCTGTGGAATGAATCCTGAAGGATAAACCAGTGGGAAGAAATCCCTTGAAGGACTTGGTTGCCTTATTACTGCTCACTTCAACTCTTCAGGTGTACTTTGACACTTGCACGCTGCATTACTGGGTTCAGAAATAATACAAGAAAGGAATGAAATTTTCAATGAACATGATTTACTAAAATGTGTTCAGCAGCTGACTGAGATGGTCCAAACTCTCTACACTGTGGGACATGGCCCCAAGAAAGGCTGGATGCTGTAGGGAGTCTTGAGATGGATGGGCCAATAAATATAGTGCGAACTGCTATCCCTTCCCTGAAGTCAGGGCAGCGATGCTGAATTTCCTAACAATCTGGCCTTAAATAATCAAAACTTTCTGTAAAACTCCTAAAAGAATCCCAGACTTCCTCTGCAGGGAAGCAGAGGTGTTTAGAGGTCACAGAATCATAGAAACACAAGGGTGGAAAGGACCTACAAGACCATCTAGTCCAACCGTCCTCCTATCACCAATACTGCCCGCTCATTTGGTAGGCTAAAAGGTTTGACAGGGTTCAGACTTTCACAGTCCCATGCAGGGAGACAAGGCGAGACTCAGGGGTCTCCACAAAGCTGGAGTTAACCTAGGGAGGGTCAGACCATTCATAGCATTTATGGTGGGAGAAAGAGAGGGGATTTCTGACAGTATTGCTTTGTGCAGAGTGCAATTCATCAGCTCATTGCAGATACAGAGCAGCGGGATAGACCTCAAGGATGCTCCCTCAGAAAAGCTCACTGAAGACTATAAAAGTCATTGGCCTAAGCGGCGAATGCTTTTCCTGAGGACTACAGGTTTGTCCTTTCACTGTGTGATCCCTCCGCTCCAGCACATGATGTACTAGCCATCAGACTAGCCAAGACCAGACATAATGCTGTCTTTATTGTTTTATTTTTACCAGAAAAGTGCCTCAGAGAAATAACCAAGAATCAACGCCATTGAACTTCTTAAGGAAGGAGAACAGAAAGGCTATACTGTGCCCCAGAGATCTTACCATTTAATTGAAACTGCAGGAACACACCCAGACTTGAGGAAGGGCTCGGTTTATTGCATTATTCTGCAAACAAGTTTCCTCGTGTTTGTCAAGAGAGAAAGTTTCCTTCTTCACCTCCCTGTTCTAAGTAAAATCCTGCTTTCCTTGCTCCCCCTTTTTTACCCCCTCCAAACACATGAGAAGAAGAGAATGAGAGGTGAGAGCTGATTGAGTGAGCAACAGCGGGGGAAAGAAATGAGTATTTATCAATGTTCATCTCCTTTTAAAGCACATCAATTCTGAAGCTGCTGACAGAGGTCTTGCTGTAACTGCTGGAAGAACCTCCGGGAGCTAATAATTTTATGTTCAGGTTTATGTAAAACCAGTTTTGATTAATTATTGATGCAAAGTTAGGAAAATGAACATTCGCTGTGCCTTGGCACTACCCTATCAAATAAATGAAGCTGCGGCTGCTGCACAGCATGCCGTTTGACCTCCACTCCTGTCTAGTGGCTCTTTGTTAGTGGGGGAGGTCCCCTCCCATTGCAATGTCCTTTGCAGAGCTTGCTTTCCTGGAATCCGGGAGAAACCGTGCCAGGCACTACCAGCTTCCCTCATCCACCTCAGGCAGAGGTGGGCCATATTCCCTTTCACGTGATCACTGAGCTGGGCAAATATACCTCTTTTTCTTTTTTTATTTTTTTTTTTTTTAAACTTTTGACTTAGATTATTGCCTGAAATCTCTGTCTTATCTTATTTTGCCATCTCTTTGTGGAGCTAGCAGGGGTTCACCTCAAGGTACAGTATTCCCATGTCCAGCGCAGCGCTCCTGTGGGTTCCCGAACAGCGTATCCGTGCACAGAAAGCAGTCTTGGCAATAACTGCTTAGCAGATTCAATTAAATTCTGTCTAATGAATAGGTTCAGCAGCACAAAGACTGCAGAAATGGCTGCAATCTCATGCTAGACACAGCTGCAGAGCTGCAACACATGCTTGTGAAAGGTGCAAAAAGTACATTTAACCTGCCTTTAGTGGAAAGCCCCTTGCAAGGTAAAAATCTCCACAGCACACATATATCAAAGGACAAGGCTACACTTAAAAGTTCTTGATGCCAATAGCAAAAGTCAGACGCAGAAACAGGTACACACCTCTGGTCTGTACCACGTCCATATTCCCACCCCATGTTAGCCAGATACAAACTCCTTTTTCATTTTTTGCCTGGATCCATCTCCGCTGGTTTGTATGGGGCTGCACTGGTCTCAGGGGGAAGCACAATGGGTGGAGAGGGGGCTTTTATCAACTGCTTCTTGGTTACTGAAGAGCCTAAGTCATCTTTGCCCATTAATGAGCATGTCATATAGCCCTGCTCTTCACTTCCCCACTTTTGTGTCCATTCCAGAGTGGTGCCATTTTACATCCTGCAGCCTTTTATAAGCTCCTGATGTCCAATACAGATAGTCTCTTCTTATCATCTTTCTCTTTCTTTTTAGCACTCCTGGCTTCCCAGAACCATTTTCTAGCGCCAACTTTTTTACAATGGTTTCAATTCTTAGCTCTTCACTCTTCCAATTGTTCTATACAGATATGGAGGGTGGGTGACTTAAAAGCGCCCTGGCTTAATTCAGCTCCCCTTGAACTCACTGGTATAGAAAAGCTGAACTGCACATTTCCATTGATTTCAATAGGGGAAGAATAAGGCAAGTGCATTGGGCTTTAGAAATTCCCCCCCTTGATGTTTTCCCATCACCCTGTTCCCTGTCATTAGCACACTTTGTACCACTGCTCCCAGGTCCGCTAGAAAGTGTGCTCCTATTTCCATTCTCTTTCTCACCTGTCCATCTCCATGCTTTAACATGTTTGAATTTCTTTTTATGAATATTCTAGGACGGTAGCCCTGTCTTGTGGAACAATTACCACTGCTTTGTAATGGAGTTTACACTGAGGTATTTTCAACCAGAGCTTCATTTGCCTAGGAATATATCATACAGCTGTATTATGGAGACATTACCTGAAGCCTCATAGCTAAGCAGCAAGGTTTTCTTCTCTTGAAGTCAACACTATTATCCTCAGAACCAGAAGCAAATTTTTAATGAGAAATTTTCAAATAAAAGTTTGCTTGACATTGTAATTAACATGAAATTCATGTATACGCTATTCTGTTAGAGGGAACTAAATTGGAGCAGGTTATAATGGAAGTCATTCCTTCTCCTGGTTCTTAATGTCCAATTTTGTAGGGAAGTAACAGAGGGTATGTCTTTAACTGAGCTGTGGATGGTACCAGAAGCTTTGTACTGTGCCCTTAGAGCACAGTTAACCAGTTCATCCTTATCACTACAGTTAGGTCTGTGCTCCCAAAGGCCATCCTGGAGGTCATCTTGCAAACTCTCCTTGTGAGATTTGTCCTGAGTGGCACGTGGTGTTCCAGCCAAATGGAAAAGAGTCCCAAGACCTGAGGCCAAACCCCTCATGCAGTCCCACATTTAGGTGTTTTATTCACCTTCAGTATACTCCCATGCAGCAAAACAATGCTTGATGGCTAGCTGGACCTCAGGTAGAAACATTCATGGGTGTAGAGGCCTCTAGCTGCATTAAGGCAAACTCCATCACCGCTGCCTTCTCTACTTGCTATTCTCTCTGAATACAATCTAGACAACAGATCCCTTCTCTGAACTGAGGTGCAAACTTATAAAAATGGCTTGTGAGATCTTATTGATCACTCCTCTCCAGGTAGTTGTATAAGACTTTCTTCCCAATGTCCAAAATTATGCTTGAAATCAGTTTAGGGAATGAGCAAGTCTTTTAATTAAAACAGTCTGTTATGATGAATCTGTTATTACAAAGTCTTACCTATGTAAAACATTAATAATACAAATTTCATTTGTTTATGTCAGCACCAAGCATTAATTTTTAATAGTGAAACGTATGAGTTATGAAAGGCATTAATGCAAAACAAATCACCAACAGAGAAGGGAAAGGAAATCCATTTTTTAGGGTAAGCAGTGAGAATGAAATATTATTGTGGTTCTAACCAGGGGAAAAAAAAAATATTAGGGCTCCAAGAGCAATTAAAAGAGCCCAGTGAAGCCTTGGGTTTTATCATTATGCTTAATATCAGCTCTATATCCAGCAAAGTTTGTGTCCATTTCATTCAGCCTGTGCCTTGATGCCATCTCTGAGGAAGCCTTTTACATGAAATTACTTTAATTGCCATGTGACTGCCATGATGGGATACGTACTGCATAACCATCTCGCTGCTGCGAATGAATGAGATCACAGGGAGCCCAGAAGTTAGTCATGCTCACTTGGTGGGCCAGATTCATCACGGATGTAAAGGGGAGACACTCTGTGTGATTTAGGAGTCACTCCTGCTAACGCCAGCAATAAATTAACTCTGGGCATTAATTGCCAACTCATTCTTACAGTTTATGATTATAATTCTGTGGGATAAATCAATATTGAGTCATTTTCACAACAGACTGTAGGGGAACGGGTTGTGGTGGGCTGGTCCTGGGGCTGAGGCAGAGCTGCTGAGAAACTGTAGCTTTTGATAGGAGTTTTGCTTCTGCAGCGCCCGGCATCCTCACAGTTAACCCTTACTCTCAGAACGGTTTCACAACAGGGAAATGCTATTAAGCCCCAGGTAGAGCCAAAATAGAAAATCATCAGATGCTATGGGGACCAGGTCTCACTGGTGCTGGGCCAGCTCTTTAGCAGGGCTTAGGATGGTCAGTTAAAATGAGTTGTGGGCAGTGCAACTCCCAGTGCCTCTGTCCACAGCAGCAAAGAGCATTCTTTACCACACTGGTTATCTCCCTGATTTCCAGTGAAACTCTCCAGATGTGCAGGGTGAGGCTGCATCTCCTCTTCTTGCCAGCATACTGTGGGAACCGTGGCTGTAAAGGGTGTGCAGAACACCCACGAAGCCTAGGAATACACATAGCATAGACCCATTGGGACCCAAAGTGTTGTGCTAACAGCAGTTGAGGGGTTGGATGTTGTGCTCTGCAGCAACGAGCGACCCAGCCACCAGGCTTCAGTGGTGGGACAGTTTGAGAGTGGCAAAGCAGGGCTTAGAAATCACTTGGCTCCTCCTCAAAGGGTCTTCATGAGCCACATGGGAAACTACACTGGGACAGCATCATAAACATTTATTTGCACTACCAGTCTAGTTGTGGCAGTTAAAGGATGGCTACAGAGCTAGCAAATGGGGACATCATCTGTTTTTAAGTTTTATGGAACTGGACTTTCCCTTTCTTCCCTAGTTAAGACTTCAGAAATATAAGCAATACAAGCAATACATCTTGTGGCTTCCATCTCTCTCTCACACTCTTCCTTTCTCTTCTCCTCTCTTTCTTGTCTCAGTCTAAAAAAGTTGCTGATGTTAGCAATAAAACAAGAATTTAATATCATCCTACAGGGCGCTACGACAAACTGCCCCTTGGTTCCATCGATTCAACAGGCCTGAAATATAGGAAGGTATCTAAAAGGGGAAGAATGCAAGATGAACTTTGCAGATATAAATTTTGTAATATTGGATTTCTCCTACCACATTTCAGGGCTGTGTTGTGTCGCACCAGCATCTCTCCCTCTGATGCCACAGCATATCTGTTAAGGTAAGCAATAGGTTCTTGTTGGTGAAGCATTTTGAGTGGGCCGCGGTATTTCATCTCAACAATAGCCCCAACATTACCATGTGTGACAGATCCACTGCTTCATGCCTCTGATAGAGACACACCACCTAGCCTGAGGGTACCAGAAACCTGGCTGGATGAAATTTAAGGTTGTTTTCTTTCTCCCAGCATCAATGTGTGAGGTGATATAAATATAGGAGAGGTTGAGGCTTTGGTAGAGAACCCGCTGTTCCGAGTATCAAAGACTCGATAGGAGAAGCAATTGCAAATATCTGGGACATGTGATGCTGTAATCCATTATTTCTTTTCCCATACACACATTTCTTCTTCAATCTGTAAGTATTGATGGGTAAAGGTTATAAAATAATGAAGTCTGAATATTTTTCTCCTTTTGGATACTTAGCAAGTTCATTTTCAAAATTCATGACTTGAGAAATGAGATTCAGTTTACCACACAGCACTGAAAAAAAATATCAACTTGCCTTTCCCTTCCTCTTGAGGGAAAGAGTCCAGGTCACTCTGAAGGGCTTTCTTGTAAGTTCTCAGTCTGGCACTTTTCATAACATTGCATTCACATTACAAATGAAGTAGACAATTGCCTTCATGCCATCCTCTTGCCCCTTGAAATTAAAGCCAGAGGAGGAGCAAACCAGAACAGCTCATTGGATTGTTCTGCCACTTTAGGAGTTGGCTTTGACCTTCAACATTTTTTCATTTGAGTTTCTGGAAAATTTCAAATTATACAAAAGAGGACAGGGAGAGTGCCTGCATGTAGTGCAGAATACAGTAGGGTACGCAATAACCGATATTTGCATTCTCTTAAAGAACAGTTTGCATATAAATCTGGTTTCTAGTTGTTAGTCCTGTAGATGAAGTCTCTTGGCCAGGCACAAAGATGCCTGGCACATTAACTCATGTTTCTTGCAGGAACAGCATCATAAAATGCTGTTCAACGTGATGTCTGTCATGTTAAAATGATATCAAAAGCCCAGTGGTCAACCAGCAAATTGAAAAGACAAACCCATGCATTTTTGGTGCCACTTTCTCCAGAACTCCAAAAGCTTTTTATTTCTTAGAAATGAGAGTGGAGGCTGGGGGGAAATGAACAGTTTCTGGTCTGGATTGCTCAAGGTGCAGTCTTCCTTGAAAGGCAGCACAGAAGTGGTCTGTATGTGATGAAGTTTGAGTATAATCAATAAAAAGAGCTTGAGATCTACTTGAAAGAGAGAAAGGGTCAGTGTTGATAACCTTCACAAGCCTTTTTATTTATTATTAATACCTGCTTGCCAGAACTCCAGCAACAAGAAACACGGGATACTGGGCAAAACAGAGACTCCTCTCTCTACTCTTATCATCCTTCTATCTACACAGCTGTATTATTTTTCCTCTAACTTCAACTCTTCTACTTACTTTTATTGAATCTTCTGGGACTGTGCCTGAGAAGCACTGAGTACCTTGGGACAGTAAAACATAAGTGTGAGGAAAAAATTGTATTCAAGAATTATGTGCAGAACTGCCAAGGGGAACAACTATGGTAAGGGCTGACAGCTTTCTTTTAAAAGTTTCTCACCTCCCAGGATGGATAATGCCTCCATTCCACTTCTTCAGGGCAAAGGACAGGATGTGTCCTTCACCACAGTGTCTAGAGCCAACATGTGTCCCCATGCTGCGTGCTTGGGTCCTGGGAACAGGACCATGTTTTGAGAGGGAGAGAGCTGGATGTAGGACATGTCCGTCTGTAATAAAACCAAAACCAAAACCAAAACCAAACAAAAAGCAACAAACCTAGAGCTCAAATGGGCTTTCTGAGGTTCTTTATCAAACAGGAATGTCCCCAGGCACAAGAAAACTAAATAAAGGCCTTTAAAAATTATATACTTCTCCAGATTCAGAAGAGCAATAAGATCCAGAGCCTATAACCCTTTGGGCATTTGTTGGTTGGTTTTGATGGACATTTAACAGTTTCTTGATTTGGGGGGAACTTTTACCCCATAAAATCTGAGAAGCAGCAACCAGTCAGGAGCACTGACAGCTTTTGTGTGAAGACGCTCCAGCAGTGTTACTGCTGGTACCCAGTAAATAGTTTCAAATTTTGCAGCAGTCTTACAAAATAGTCATGGGTGGGAATTTGAAAAAGGCAAATTTCCTTCTCTTTTATCCCAGACCAGTATTCTTCTGGTCATCTTCTGGCCGTAGAAGGCAAATGATGCCATTTTTAGGTCCTTTACTTTCACTGGTATCAACTACCGTATCTACATTTCCCTCCATCAGCTCTTTCATACAGGAAAAATGCTCCCATGTAAGGTGTTTGCCAATAATCATCTTCATGTTTTCTTCATTCAGTTATAGCCCGGAATGATTTATTATAGTTATTTCAAATGTCCCTACTCTTTGGCTCTCAAATTATTCTTTTTACTGTTTACTATTATTATTGGTATTATCGTAACTTCTAGTTGCAGACCTGAGCAGGAACGTGCTTTGCATTTTCTCGCTGCCCAGATTCCTGCGTGGGCTGTTGCTTTGTTAATTCGCTGAGGGACAATGTAAGTATAAGCTGCAATTTTCCAGTGCAGCACAGCTGTACTTACCTGTGTAGACACACTGCTGAATTCACAGGCATATTCAGTATTTCTTCACGTGGATGCTACACAATATTAATACCAGGGTAAAATGCCTGATATGGGGTATCCACATTCATAACGGTGGTGGCTCAGATTTCTCCCTCCCCATTTTACAAGCCATTGATTTTAACATCCCCCTAGATTTTCTTTTCTCTGACACCCTTTCCTACATCATGCTACAGTATTTGAGGCTGTTTCTTGTGCAGAAAGGAGGGAAGTTTGGCCAGGAGCCCATCTGTAACCAAATCAGCTCCTTGGACTTGGACTTGAACTCTCCTGAGACAGTGGTTGCTATAGACTTTATGGTCACCTAAATGTACCCCCACAACATTTTCCTGTGCCTTGAAGTGGATTCATAACCCTGAGAAAGCTGGGGGGAACCCCGTTTGGCCATAGATCTGACCCAAACTGGCACTGGAAAGCTGTTTAGCCAACAAGGAACACACTGCTGTATCAGATGCCATTTGCCACTTGAAAACATAAAAACCACCTTTTCTCTGAAAAAATGATCTGCCCATAATGTGATTTCACTACTGATGTCTGTTATTTAGTACTTACTTTTAAGTTGAATTTTTACCAGCAATTTTAAAAAAACTATTCAGTTTTAATCTTGTAGAAAGTTTAAAGCAATTTTTTATTAATGCCTAACTCTAAAATACCACTTCAGAATGAAGAATTATCTCTCAAGCACTTACTGGATAGGCTTTACTTTACTGTTAGTTAATCTGACAGTATTTTATTAATAATCAGCCCTTTTTGTATTGCTATTATGCATTTTTTTCTATTAAGGCAGTTTATATCTCTAGCATCACCATTATAAAGAAGACTGTGAAATATCTCTCAGATATGCTGTGTAGGAACAAAGTAGATAAATATTGCTAACAAATCACAGGCACTATTTTTTTGTCGAATTTTGTTGCTTTTAAAAAAACAATGAAATATTTAATACCATTTTTAAGAAATATTTTTTATAGGTGGAAATCAGATTCTGGTATGGTGTACATCAACTGCACGGGAAGAGGGAGGGAGTGGGTACTCTTATCTCACGGTTTTATGGTTTTTGCATCCTTGCTTATGATGGATTGTTTGAAACCAGCCCACAGCCCACAGCCTGTGCTCAGCGTCATTTGAGTACAATTCTCAAGCAGGAAGAGAACAGGCAGAACCTTGAATCTGGTCTTCTTCCTCTGTGTTAGATTATTTAGTCTTATGCATAGTGCACTGTCTTCATTCTTCATTCAATTAAACTCAGTCCAGAAATTAATGATAAGTAACTTAATGATCATGTTGAATTTAATAGGTTTATGCAGGAGGTCTGTAGTATGCCTGCTAGTTTTACAGAACAAAACTCGATTCGCTTCTCTAGTGATTCTCACCAGTAGAAGTGAAAGAAAATCAGGCTATGGAAATCCAGACCATGGAGACTCTCAGCTTTTCATTAACCCATCCTTCTGACCACATCAGTACACATGGGTTATTTCATTGTCTACAGTGTTTGCTATCACTCCGCTGGAGTATAATCTACAAGCAGAATTAACACCTTATTTATGCCTTCCCCCCGTCATCAAGATTGATGTGGTGTAAAAATGGTGCTAATATTGATCCTTTTTGCATTCTGCTGGATGGTGTTTTCAACCATACTTACTGTGCCACTGATTTTTTACCCTTTGTTGTCCCGCTGGCAATTTTCCATCTCTGTCAATACCCATCACTCTTTGGAGAATTACTTGCAAGGTGTGTCTCACATGTTTTACAGCAAGGCTGCTGCCTCCCATGTTCACTTTCAGAAGGATCATACCCCTAACCCCACAGTGACTTGGACTCCCCTACTGAGTAATCAAGTGATGCTCTACACACCTGAATATCTGATGGGACATCACTTGCCTACAATCATGCATGAGGCCAGGGGAGACCTAAGACTCAAGTAGGTTCCCTGCTCATCCATAGGAACTGAAATTGGGCAAGCTCAGAAGTAATTGCCAGTTTCTCTTATTTCCTCCTATTAATAGTACCACCCATGGGGCCTAAGTCTGATCTTGCCATTCAAGCCCGGGTGTGAAACCATCACAAACTGTACAGCCAAAGAAGTTTCCCAATTTCTCTGATAACATCCTAGTGACTTTTTGCCTTTTAGCAATACCAATAGACCATATCTCCTTTGAGGCACAAGACTTTTTCTCACCTAGGTGCTCTGTTGTTCCCATAAAGGGTGAACTCTGTTAGAAATATTTATTTTAAAAGCTGATTCTGCAGAGGCTAAACTGCCATTACCTGCAGTGGAAGCCCTCCTATTGACTTCAGTGGGTGATGATTATTAAGACTGAATTCTTACCACATGAGACCCATGAAGCTGTAAGTTTTCCAAACCAGGCATATGTGTAAAACCAGAATCTGCATCTTGGGAGAATGTGTTGAGTTCTGCTGGGCATTTTAATGCCAAAATAGATAAGTGAAATTATAAATGGCTTGAACCAACACTGTGTTAAACTGGTGCAGAGATTTATGGACCCTCAAGAGCACAAGTTTTTTTCCACCTTTGAGAACATCAAAGAAAATCAGAGAAATAACTTTTCAGTCTAATCCTCATAACCAAGAGCCTGCTGAGCAGTCAAAGCAAGAAGCGAGCATATCAACACAGATGGGAACTGGCTTCTGAAAGGGAGGTTTGATCCAGAGAGCAAGATGATCACTAGGAGGAGCAATCAGTAGAAAGGAATTCCACTGTATTCAATTTAAGTATCCATTTTATCTATTCCTTATCAACAGATCTATTGACAAAGTCTTCCTTGCCTCCTAATTGTTTGTCCCAGTTTTTTGTGCTTTTCTGTGAAGGGCTAGTTTGAAAAGAGGAGTTCAGTAGCTTGGCTGAGTTATTTGTAACTCTGCCATCATTGATTTTATCCCTTTTCTAGTTTATTAAAGGACCTGCTTTATCTCTGGTACAACTCTCTCCACACACACGCTCCCCAACATTCACTGCATTCTTAAAGCTCTTTCTTATTCAAAACTGTCATTAATTTGTTCCATATACCTTGATTTTCCTCATATCTTCCACTTCTTCACTTACGACTAGCCGTCAGCAGCCTGGAGAGTGCTGGCAGGGTAGGGTGAACAGCACAGAGGTGAAACCTCTTCTTTCCTAGCAAAGGTCTGCCATGAGGCTGTTTCATGTTTGCTCAGCAGAAACTGGACCGAGATGTTTATCTGTCACTCAAAAGCCTTATAGACACTTCATGGTGTTTCTCTAGTCTGTCTCATACAGAACCAGAACATCTCTTCTTGGGTTCTCACCTGCAGAGTGTGAATGTCAAACTGCATCATTGCCTACAGTCACACCACTCATGAAAATCCATAGCAGGAAGGGTCGGGCAGGAAAGCCCTCTCCTCCAGGTGCAAAGAGCAGCTCCGTTGCAGAGAGGTACACATGTGAGGAGCAGAGCCTGTGAGATCTCAGGTAAGTACAACCTCAAAGGGATCAGAGATGGGGCTGCACAGCAAAGGCAGTAGAAGAAAAGCTGCCAGATTCCTGCCCATTGCTCTGGCTTTGACTTGGTCAGCAGCCCTGCCAGCAGTGGTGCAACATACATAAGACCTCAGTTCTTTATTCAAAACCATTATAAACGAACAACCCCCAAAGCAAAGCCCTGGAAGCTGGATGCAGAAGAATTTCAATAGACATTCGTGTATGAAAGCTCTTCCATCCGTGAGTGGAACTGATGATGCAGCCCCTGGAGTAGCATGTAATCCTGCTGGGAAAGGACACTGCAAAATTAGAGTTCATTAAAGGGATCTGAGAGAATTCCCACATGAAGAAAATACTCAGTTCGGTACAGGGACAAACACTAAAGGAGTATGGGAAAATTATATGAAATGGGAACAGGCTGAAGAAGGGTGGGCTTGGGAGCTCCACTCTCTGTGTCTCATGCCAGGAGAACAAAGAGACAGTTGATGGGATATTAGGAAGCAGCAAATTCAAAACAGATAAAAGGAACTATTTCTTCACAGTTTGTTTTGCTGCCAGAGGAAACCTCTGAGACTAAGAATTTAACAAAATTGGCTGGGGACTGGCCATTCGCTTGGGCAAGGAGAACACCCAGAATCAGAGCTGTTAACGCCTCACACCCTTGGAGGAGACTTCACACAATTCTCTTAGAAAATGGTGTGTATTAGAGCATGAGCGGGAGATGGATTATCCTACATCTGTTTGGTGTGCAATGCTTATATCTTCTTTAGAAACACCTGGTGGTAGCCACAGTCCTGGGCTGATAGCCACAGTCCCACTCTGATCCAGGCTGACAACTGTATTGTTGCCGTGTTCTGGTGTCCCTTAGTTGTTTCTCTTCCCTCCTCCACCTGGTTAAAGCTGATTAAAAATCCTGAAATTAATTTCACACACAACAATTCAAAACTCTTCTCATCCTGAAAGGTTAAAAATAGACTCGTTTTTAAATTTTTTTTTTCCCCCTCAGAAACTTATGGTGAAATATTTTAATGAAAACATTTACTGCAAACACAGGTGCTAGTAAACACAATATGTCAGTATACATTTGGAAAATGTTTGCAATTCAAGGCTCTGGGAAGAGACTTAATATTTTAATAGAACACTTGCTTTTAATGAAAAATAGAATATTTTTTTTTCCATTTAAAAAAAAAAGTTGCGTTTGTAATTCTTTTTTTTCAAAGGCCCTGAAAAAAATCTTGATCAACTCAAGGCCCAAAGATGAGTTCAAATGGCCCTGAAAGGGAGAGCACAGCTGGGATCCAGCAGCAGGTCTTATCCCCAGAGCAGGCACCAACAGGGGAGCGAAATTCGACAAAGACTGAAAGATTTATCACAGGTTGAGGAGCAGAGGAGGGAGCTGAGGAAGCCAAGTCCAGCTCCCTCTGTCAGCAACAGCAACAGAAAATCCTTTTTCTGACAGGGACAGGAGCGGGACACGGTGTCCAGTCCTCCAGGGTGGCTGCTGGGTCTCCCAGGGTTCATCCTCATCCCTTTCCCATTGCGGGGACCACAATGAGAGACAAAGTGCCAGTGTATTCTTGATTAAATTGATGAGAATGGGGCTGCTGGCAGCAAATGCATCTCTCTCTCTTTCTCTCTCTCTAGGTCCCCCAGTACTTTGAAATGAGCCACTCCTCCCTCCACTCCTGCTGAGCTCTGGAGAGAGAGGAGGAAGGAATAGGCATTAGCAGAGCCTCTAATTACGCAGGAACAGGGAGTACATCCCCACGGTGTGGTGCGTGGAGCAGGCTGGGGTAGGTTCTTAGCCATTCTGGAACAAGCTAAGTTACTTAAGGTTTCCTCCATCTGCCGTTATCTTTGTCCCTTTGCTACCTGTTAATTGAGCCTTTCTTTCCCCCTTTTTGGCTGAAACATCTGCTTTTAGCACTCATAAGCAATAAATCCTTTCTCTTCCCTGCCCCCTCCACACCTCACACGGGATGTGAATCCACACAGAAGGGGAAATGGGGAGCGAGGGGAAAAGGCTGTGGTGCCATGCTCCCCCCATTAGTGTAATCACTGTGATTATGGCTTGGTGCAGCCCTGAGTGGCAGAGACCAACCTACCTCGGCTGAGCCTTTCGCTGGGAGCACCAGGGCCTCCAAAACGTGACGGTGGGCTGAGAGGGGTACTGAAAGTTGGCTTGTCCCCCGCTGTCAGCAGGACCGACAGATTTCTTAGGAAGCCATGAGGATGTCTAACACCTTCCCACTGCTTTAGAAAAGTCAAACGAAATAAAATACTCATATATAAACTTGGCTGCAAGCCTTGTCTCACGTGCACACCCGACTGCATCTCCGCAAGGCAGCCTCCTGGGACCATAAACTCCTGAAACCCAAGCATCCAGTTGATCTGGTATAGGCCGTATCTGTCCTTCACAAAAAGAAGAGCCTCTTGGGTGTCTGTACACATGGTCTGGGCTGCCTCTGGGCTCTCTCCCATCTGCTCGCCTGCCTCGCTGCCTGGAGCAGGCAAGCCCATGCTCCAGCAGGATTTGAGGACCATTACTTTATCCTTGTGGGTTGCCGACACATGTCATGAAGTGTTCAGGAGGTACCACCCCCACAAAAGGACCTCTGCCTCAAAGTTCCAGACGTTACTTGCACAAGGTACTGCTTATTTAGAGGGCAGAAGTGGGTACAGGCACAGCTTTCTGCCTCTTCACACACCTGCAGTGCTCATGCTTCTCTCAAGTGCCACCTCCTTCAGTCAAAATCTGCCTCTGGCAAAATCTGGACCAAATGTCCTACATGAGATATGAAGACAAAGAAGCAAATAGAGGCTGGCTGGGGTCTGCTCAGCAGCTGTGCAGGTGAAAGATGAGGAGGTGCGCTCACACTTTCATCTTCCATTTCATTAGCTATGGACTGAAGATCTCACTTGCTTTCAGAGCCATGTGGGTGCCCTGTTCCCTCTGAGTGCTCAGAAAGAAACCCATTCTTCAGCTCCACACCTGAGCAGCCCTATGGCATCCATTGAAGCTACAGATTTTGCAGCAGCAGGGCTTTAATTTTTCCAGAGATTTGTTGTTATTGTTATTAGTTTGTAATTAAAACCATCTCTGTGCTCTTTGACTTTGCTTCACATTAAGAGGCTTAGCACATCTAGCCACTGCTGAGAGCCAGCAGCATGACTTAAGGTCCCCATAAGTTTACCTGTGTCAATACATAAGTTCACCCCCCGTTAACATTGCAAAATCCTTATAACTGCAGCAGATCAATTTATCTGTGCCCAAGAACCACCCCAGACCCACTGCCAGGGTCTGTTAGTCCCACCTGCATTCATTCAGACCTGCCACACCATCAAGGTATGAATCAACAACCCCCCCCCCTCCAAGCTGCAGCCTATGTGTGAAGGGAAAGAGATAAAGGTATAACCATTACAAACTAAAAACCCACCTTCCAGGGCCACATGGAAGCAAGCCCGTCCTGTTGGGCTCTGGGAGCCAAATGCTTAAGACTCAAAAGTCGCTTTAAACTACTTTTTCCCATTTCCAAAAATAAATTAATTAATTAATAAAGTGTTACAACTACAAGCTGTTTCAGCAAAGCCTCCTCAACAGATAATCGGATTTACATAATTGGGTGCTGGTGGGACTTCAATAAATCATCAATGTGGCAGTGTGTTTATTACAGCCACGCAGCGTCCCTGCTCTTTGCAAATACTTCCCTGTGCCCAAAATACACCACGAGCAGCTGAGGGGGAGACAGATCCGTAGTTAGTTCTTGGGGACAGAAGAAACACAGAGAGGCGGGTGCTAAGTGCCGCTGAGGATTTATTGCATAGCAAGAGCTGTGAGCTCAGTGGTTTGATAACGGGCTGAGGCTCCTTTGGCTTGACCACAGGTTCAGATCTAGCCTAGGTCATTCATAAGCCAAGCTTTTGGGAGACAGTTGGTTGTGGGTCAGCTTAAAAGCGGTTGCGTTTCTCTTCTGCATCAGCAAGCCTGGCTTATTTTTATAGTTCTGCCTGGCCACCTGCATGAAAAGCACAAATTCCAGAGAGGGAGAAAGAGTTCAGTCCTACTCACAGGTGGTACTTCCCCCTCTAAACCACAGAGCAAGATGGTAAATATCTGAATGCAGTACTGATTGCCCACCTTTCACCAGCCCAAGATCTACCTGCACCTCAAACGAGCTGCCATCCAGCTCTCTCTTCTGCACATCTAACAGCTGGGGTGATTCCTTCTCCAGGATGGGAGAAGGACAGAGGCTGCTAATGTGCTGCTGGTGTCTGTGTATGGATAACGCCACATGCCAGGGACAAGCAAGGAACAAAGGCGATTTGTGAGCTGGGAAATGGGATTGCCAAAAGAGATGGAGCAGAAATGAGGTTTTAATCCCCCAGCCCAATCTTCCTTCCCTGGTACCGCCTGTCTGCAAGAGCAGGATTTTATCAGTGTTGCCCGCAGGGAACTTTCCTGACCTTCAGTTTGCTGGAGCCTGGCAGAGCATTGCACTTCTCTGAGATGCGTAAAGACAAGTTCTCAAAATACACAAATGCTCCTGTGAGTAGCCATAGCCCAGCACAGCAGCACAGCCCACACCAGAGCACACTGCCGAGACCCAGCCCCGCAGAGGAAGGCTGTGCAGAGCTCACAGGTCCTGAAAAACCACAGGAACAGGAATTACCAACATTTTCTGCCCTCTTCGTTGCCACTCAGCTGACGAAGTCAAGCACCTTGGGACCTGGGTATTTTGCAGAGTAGATGAAAACAACCATCCCTATTTGCATTTGTAGGGCTCGCCAGGTTAAAGAGGAAGAGAAAACTGTGCATGAGACCCACAGCTATACTAAACAGGAGACCGACTTGAGTGTTTGCTTGAAAATATAGATTTGCTCACATAGTACAGCCTCCTGCAAGTGTTTTCTGTACCCAATTCCCCCACCAACTCACCCTCTCTGCCTGCCTGTCTGCCAGATAGACAATGCCAGCACTAACATTTTCTCAGCTGCCAAAGCACATTGGCCTGGGACCTCATTTCTCTGTATCACAAGCTACCAGCAGAAAACTTGTCATTGCAATTTTGCACGTATTTTCTTCTGCTTTGTTTTTGTTTTTTCTTTTATTTATCTCTCTGAAATCTCAACACCCCATCTCACAACAAAGAAGTTAATGCTTGGAGTAATAAGCATCAGAGTTCCCATCTGCACTGGGTCAGGAAGGTCAGGAGAGTGAGAAGGGACACAGAAGAGGATCTCCTAGCTGCTGTCTGCTCTGTGAGCAGTTCAACTGGTGGCTTTGCCTGATGAACTGGCAGGTGACAGGTCCACCGAATTGCCGTGTCCACAATATTCCTATCTCATATCATGGCAAATTGCACTTAGAGAGGTTGCATCCCAGCTGCGGGCTTGGAACTAAGGCTGCCAAATCCACCATGGATACAGACAGGGCACTGTGAGCACCACTAGATGGATGTCTCACAACAAATGACCCACTACATGATGCTAAAGAAATGCCCTCAGGGCACAGGGCTGAGTTCTACTAATACAAGGATCTGTCCTTCCATGTGCTAACACACAGCAAAGCAGGCTGAGGCAATCCTTCCATTTTCTTCCTTCTTTTTATTTTAGATTTCCTTTCTTTTCTCCCCCCCTCTTTCCTTCTCTGCTTTCTTCCACTTGTTTTTTCTTTTGTTTTGTTCTCTCTCTCTAACATTTCAGCTGAAGAAATTAGGTTTGTTGTTTCACCAGCTGAGTAAACTTCAAGGGCTTTAAGGAAAATAAACAGTAAGCCTTGCTCACCAGGTGGGTTCTTCCCCACATCTCAGGTCCAATTGCAACCCTAATTTAGAATCTGCAGCCAGTTAATGAACACAGAGGAGACAGAGGCTCGGTGTGGAGGGGATCTGTGAAAGCACAAACACACACTTCCAGATGCGTTTTTTTTAATAAAGATGTTGGGTGAAAAGAAAGACTTCAGAATTGAAAATAACAAAGCAGCCCATGGGAAGGGTACCGACTTGGTGTTGAGTTGGGGGCTTTTGTTTGTTTGTGTGCTTAATCCTGAAATATTATGCAGGACCCAGCCCTTGAAAATTTTTCTTGCACCAAAATTGGTCTCCAAAGGACAGAGCAAAATCTGTTTATTAAATCAAACACATTTCCCTGCCCACTCCCCCTCCCCACTCTAACCTCTCCACACACTTACACAGACACACAACTGCTTTTCACAGCAGTATTATTATTTCATAATAATAATAATAATTTCATAATAATTTCACAGCTAATGCCTCGCATGAGTACCACCCCTTCCCAAATTCTCCTACTTTTCAGTTTCTATTCAAATTCAAAGCCAGATTATTTTAGCTCTACAGCCCTGGGAAAAAAAAAAATGAAATTACAATATTTGAAGAAGCTGCTAGCACTTCTTTCCCTCCTTTCAGTTCACACCCAGGCAATGTCAAGCACAAGTCTATTCTTTCTGCCTCTGCAGATACAGAGAAAGTTGGGAGCCCAATAAATATGATTCCAGACCTGGAACTTTCCACTTTTAGACATATGGTGGGTTTTGATTCTCAGGTAACTGACTGAAATAAATATATATATTTTTTAAAAAAAAGCACCCTCTACACTTACACCAATACAACTGGTCCAGATCATGGTTTGGGACTTACCAACCTTGACTGGGGCACATCAAGGCCAAATTAATTGCCTGTGAGGCAATTAATTAGTGGGTAAGGCAGGGCGGTAATGCAGCAAGGTTCAGCCTTTATGGCTTTGTACAATTCTCTTCCTGCTGCCACAGTGACCAGCAAATGGCCAGCAATGAGCAACATGACTTGTTTTCCCTTAAATACTGCTGTGCACCTAATAGTGAGTGGAGGGGAAGTCCTGGGTAGAAAATCCAGCCTGAGATCCAGCAGAACCCTCTGCCCCTTTCAGAGCCCAATCAATCACTTCCCAACCAGGCTGGAAAACTCATGCCTTTGCTTTTTTTTTTTCTGAATTACATCAAGGTGGGGGAGACCTTTTCATAATTTTTCCAGCACCCTTTATGCTTTACACTGGGTGTGCCAAGCCCAAGCTGTGGGGTGCAGCAGTGAAGCTGATCAAAATGAGATACAGTGAAGGGAATTAGGGGAAAAAAAAAAGAAAAAGAAGCATCATAATCAACACCAGGTGTAGGCCAATTAAACAGCCGTTCCCATGTGCTCACAGGAGGGCACTCACTCACAATTTACCCAAACAAATCCATGCTTAAAAACTCTCAGGAGTTTCACAGAAAAATCACATTTCTCTTCAGGGCTCTTTAAAAAATATTTGAAAACACTTTCGTCTGTACACACCAGCTTTGCACACCAGAAACAGCTCCCTCTCAATCCAGGAAAACCAATCAGCCTGGATTAAAGTGCTGGCAGATGCTTTTTCCTTACAAAGAAGTAAAAGAGTCCTTTTCCCCACAGCTCTCTTCCTTCAGCTGCCCCCTCTAATCCTCCTCTGACTTTCTTCAAGGGGGTGTTGGCTTTTGGCTTGTACTTTCAAAAAGCGTCTTAGGGGCAGCTAGGTGTTCAAGTCTGATTTATTTTATAGGATCCAGGCACCCAGCTCTCAGGCTCCTTTGAAGCCCTTCTAGGATCAGTGCTATATTTATTCCAAGCACTGGAATTCTTTCACTGTCTCATTGTTTAATGTGCAAGAAGTTGCACGACAGAGTAGACAGTTTCATCAAGACATACTGCCCACGCTACCTCCATCCTGTCCAGAGCAGCTATTGATGTCTCAGCTGCCTTCACTGAGACAGGCACAGTAACCCCAGCCATCTGTGCCAGCTATTGGGTCACTCACCACACACAGTGATGAGCATCTCCACATCCTGCTTGGGTGGACATGCACCTCAGGCCAACCTCACTTCCCTATCAACATGCAAGTCAACTTGTTCCACCTGAATGTGGTCCCTACTTACTGTTTGTGCCAAAAATCCCTTTTCTTTGGCACACTGGAGCCAGTTAACTTCATTTGGCTGGTGGAAACATGGGATAAATCTTGAGCTCACTTGTTCCAGCAATCACTAGCCATCTCGAGATTAACTCCATTGGTCCTTCATGGAGGGCTCTCCAGGATGCTCTTGCACTCCACAGGGAAACAATACAAGGAACAGAGCAGTAAACATGTACCAAAATATTTCCTAGGGCTTTGTATGGCTCTCTCCTCACCTTACTGCCAAATGCAAGCCTTAGCTCTACACGTAAAGGACTGCAGTGCCAAAAGAAGCACAAGAACCCAAAGGTCACTTCTGTAGTGCAGCCAAATAAGGGCAGGACAAAAATAGTGCTATTTTAGGCTCAGAAGGCATCTCTGTGGGAGCCAGATTTAGGCATAGGGTTCCTCTATCCACAACCCTGTTTCTTCAGTTGATAAAATCCTCCTATGTGGTCTTCTGTCAACTGTAGTTGAACCCGTTTCCCCTTACACTTCTATAACAATAAATCCTGTCATCTCCTGCTGACAATTGATTTTGCATGTGTAACTAACAGGCGTGGCGGGAAAAGGGTAAAGTGTCATCCTCTGGGTCTAGACGTGAATTTCAAGGCTGTCTTCAGCTATAAACAGTTATTGATTATTCACTTGGAAAGTCAAAGGCAGAGAGGGATGATGCCTAGCTATATAAAACTTGGCAGGATGCTGGCTGTAGATACTGGATTGCCTTCATCATGCCAGCCTGATGGCATCTGGCTATGTGCTGATCTTTGACCTTGACCTTATGATAACTGAAGAGAGGTCCAGGATCCTGTCACAACAAAGCAGCAGCTTTGCCTGAGTGCAGGAGGAGATACGCACACTCACCCCTCTTTGGATCCCCCCTGGAGTTTATGGTCCTCAAAAAAATTACAAAAGACAATCATCTGGCTGTTGTACTGCTTAATGCTGGTCCTCATCTCTGTTTGAGGTTGTTGATTGTCATCAGGAAGGCTGCAGCTGCCACTGCCACTTAACATTAGGATTTATCACATCAAATGTCATCATCTTTTTAGTTTTTATTTTCAAGGGATTTAAACTCTAAGTATATCATCTGGGTGGGAAAGAAAGTGTGTTTAGCATGAATGAAACTGCCTGGGAACTCTCCTAAGGGTTTTAAATTTTAGAAACAATGCCAGATTAAAGAAGCAGCTCCCCAAGCAGCAGAACCAATGAAGCTGGACAATCGAAGGATTTATGTCTCAGGATACAATCCCTCTTTAAAATTTCAGATATCTAATAATGGCCAAGCTAACAGTGCAGCCTGGGGGTTATTGCTAGTTCTCTTCCTCTCCTCCATCCATCTATTTTTATGAAACCCACAGAAATTTTAATTTTCTGAGAGCTTGACCCATCTGCCAAGTTTGTGTGACATAAGCCAAGAAGTGCAGAGATTGTTATGTTGGGTCTGATAGATGCCTGGACACTATATCCCAGATATCTCAATTCCCTTGGAAACTAGGCTAAAACTCTTAGGTTCAGCATCTCCAACCTCTTGTTGTGCCTAGTCTTTTATAATAAATGTAGAGTCGGCATAGAATCATAGTCATAGAATGGTTAGAGTTGGAAGGAACCTTAAAGATCAAAAAATTCCAAGCCCCCGGCCCTGGGCAGGGACACCTCCTACCAGACCAGGTTGCTCAAAACCCCATCCAGCCTGGCCTTGAACACTCCCAGGGAAGGAGGTTCCAGAACACTTTTGGGCAACCTGTTCCAGTGTCTCACCACCCTCACAGGAAAGAATTTCTTTCTGGTATCTCATCTAAATCTCCCCTCTTCCAATTTAAAGCCGTTACCCCTTGTCTTGTCACTGCACTTCCTGACAAAGAGTCCTTTCCCAGCTTTTCTGTAGCTCTTTTCAGATGCCGTAAGGCTGCAACAAGGTTTCCCTGGAGCCTCTTCTTCTCCAGGCTGAACAACCCCAGCTCTCTCGGCCTGTTTTCATAGGAGAGATGCTCCAGCCCTCTGAGCATCTTCATGGCCCTCATGCACTGCTCCTGCAAAATGCCAACACATTCAGTTGAGCCCAGGGTTGAGTAGCCACCTCTCCTGCCAGCACAACTCACTGTTAGCACTGTGCCCTGTTTGTGGAGAAAACGATACTGGTCCAGCTTGGGGAAGATGCTCCTTAGGAGCTGACTTGGGCTGTCTCTGTCACTGGGGATGAGCGCAATGACAGATGTTATATGAGGCTGTGGCTGAAAGAGGAGAGAAGCAATATATATGTATATCTATCGAACAGCCTGGCTTGTGCAACTAATAACACCAGAGATTAAATCAGTTTTACTAATGCTCATTTCTGCCGTTTCCTCAGGTTTTTCATATTCCCTTTGCCTTGGAGTATGTAAATAGACTGATTGCCTGCTTCTTGATTCTGTTTCCAAAACACCACCTTGCTGTTGCTTTCACTAGGGAAGAAAATAATTGATGGAGTAAAACCAGTTATATATCTTGTTATTATTATTTGATGGCAGCATTTCCATCATTGTTACGATTGATCAAGCCTTTAAATCCTGTACAAAACCTACATTTTTCCTCAGTTCCTGCCACTGTCCGTTTAAGTACTGGGAGTTCATATCCAGAAATTCTTTTCTCCTTCTTTCTGCCTATTCCTTTAATAGGGGCTGTTAGAAGAGGTTTCCATCATCTTTCCAGAGCTGAGTAACCGATTCATTATAAAGTCAACATGACAGGTTGTGGAAAATAGAATGAACACCTTTCCATAACCTCTGTATTTATGCAGAGATCACTCTTCAGTGGAGCTGCTTATTTTTGCAGATGTCCCTGGGCTGGGAAAACAGCATGGACCAGAGACAGTAAAAGGATTTTTGTTGTCAGTCATGTAGAAGATTGCAGCTCCAGTGGGGGAAACAAAAAACAAACAAACAAAAAAAAAAGAAACAAAAAAATAGGCAGAACATGTTAGAAAAATTTGAAAATATTAGAGAGAAAGTGTCTGATCTAAATGGGCAAGAGTAGTTGTGTCCTCAGACAGCTGTCTCAGTTTGCCTAGCTTTGAGGTTAAGATAATTGAGGTTGCATCAATCTGAGAGCCTTGGGGAAAAAAATTTAAAAAACAGACAAGTTCTGAGACTCAAAGGTCTCCACGTGCAGGGACAAGGTTGTGGCGAGGTCAGGTGGATTTGGGATCCCCCACCAGGCACTTTAATTAGAGGCAGTTACATCTCTATCAGGAAGCACTTTTCTTTTCTAATGTGGCTGTAATGGCCTGAGCCAACATTTGCCTTGAAAAGGCTGGCTAAGCAAATGTACAGCTGTGGGCAGGCTGTGGAAAAACTGGAAAAAGAAAGAGATTTCCTCTTCCTCTTATCTCGGTAGGTTCTTGCTAGTATTGCTCCTTCTCATCTCTCCAGGGCAATGCTGCAGTGACCACTGTAGAGCAAAGTCCACAAGGAGCTTGAATCTATTTTTTCAGAGCTGACAAAAGCTAATAAAAGTCATGCTAGAATCATACACATGGGTTGGATTCTGGGACCCGTTTCCTTGTCAGCAGACTTTACTCATACATGAATTAGAGGTCGGCATGTAGACAGTTTTCCTGCTTTGAAGCATCCCTCCATACTCAGTGAGCAGAGAGGAAGATGCAATGAGGACTGCTCTCTTTCTTCAGAAATAGAGAATTGCTTAGTGCCTGGCAGGATTGGTGCCCTGAGCACACTGAGCACACACTCCTGCTGGAGATCCAACTGCTGGCAGAGCACATTGCACCACGGGAACAGGACCCTGGTTATTCCGAGGGCCCGAAGTTCAACATACAGTGAAATCGCAATTTCACAGAGATTTCACAGCTGAAAACACTCTCCTGCCACAAATAAATACATAAGAGTTAAATCCAGGCATTGAGCACAATGCATACTTGGAGGATGATTCTTCGAAACTGGAGAGAGGGTCTGTGCAGCCACCACAGAGTGGAGCTACAGTGAGGAACATGGCTCAGCAGGAAAGCCCACATTTCAATACTGTCACCAAATTTTCTCTGGATCCATCTCAAGTTGTTTATATCTGAAATTGACACATTTTATTTGGTCTAAGTAGTATCATAAAAACAATAAAAAGCAGCCCTGACATTTTCTCCTCCCCTGCTGTCTCAGCTGCCACAGCCCTGACCTTCTCCTGTCTGTATTGAGTCCATATTTCAAAGGAAAAGAACCTCAAAAACTTTTTTGTTTTCCTCTCTCCAAAGTTTCCTGCTGCCTGAAATATAGGAAGATGGCTTTGGGTTTGGTTTTTTTTTGGTGGGGGGGGGTGTAAAATGACAATAAAGAGTGATACTTCTTCAGCAACTCCAAAGTTTTACTTCACTTTAAAAAGAAGTATAAGTAGATCTTAACCAAAAAAGAAGATGGGGAGATGTGTGTGGTAGAAACATTATCTTAAGAAAACCAGCGCGGATGGCCTGTGAAATTAGGCTTTTATCACTCCAGAACATGACAATCTTTATGGCATAGACTTGATCACACGCAAAAGATTTTAGCTGGTGCATAATAACTTTTAATTCTCCCTGTCCTAAGTCCCATAAGAATGGAGAAATCAGCTCTACCCGACCATATCCATGTGCTTTAAAATCTATCTAGTACCACTATGGTCTTTGATCACATCAGACAAGGTAAGTCAGACAGGGTTAGTGCAAACAGTCACCATCTGACCTCCGGACTGATCCAAGCTATGGTGAATGGTGGTCATATTTAGCAAGTGCCTACTAGGTCTCTTATTCTCCAACACAACAAAGAATTGGCTTCATGTCATGGGGAGCAATGGGATGGACTTAAAACCTCTTCATTCCCTCTCCTGCATAGTGAGAGAAATTGAGTTTGCTCTACCCCAAATGCACAAGTGGCTGTGTTTAAGCAGTTTATGGAGCAAGCCTTCTCACATCCAACCTGTAGGTCTGTTGGTAACATCTGTAAAGCACTCTGAACGACGTTGAATTAAGCATGCTGTGCAAAGACACCCCTTTAATCCTTTCAAATCAGTTTCTTTGCACCAGCTTTGTACCTGTCCCTGACAAAGACACCTGTAAAGGGTTAAATCAATAAAGCAACGAGGATGCCTATAGGCAGACAGTTCATTTCCCAGTATCAAAGATATTTATACTTCCTCTGTGTCTGAGTTATTGTGATAAATATGTTGGGGTTATATTATTAGTAAGATAGTTGCAATCTCATGGAACTACTTGCTGTAATACAGAATTCATGAGCTCCTGGCAACAGACTGCATTAAACCACTTAACAGAGGTCACTTCTCCAAAGTTTAGACATTTAAATTCTAACCAGCAGCCTGGCTGCAAGCAGTGATTTATCCCCAGACCCTCAGTCATAAGTCGGAGGCTGCTGGGGAACTGGAGATTGTGGCTGAGGTACCAGAACACCTCAGGATGACCTGCATGACAAATCGAGAGGAAGAGTTAGTTAACACAGACCTGAAAATTACATTTTTCTCCTCTTCTTTAGCAAAATAATAAGCTGTATCCAAAAGGTTAGGATAGCTATTTAATATGGCCTCCAAGACTAGGTGCAGAGCAAAGTGGAGCTGCTGTAAAGAAGCCAGAGGTACCAGGACTGCTACGGACTGTATTGGTTTCAGCAACTTCAGGGACTGCAGTGATAGAGCCAGCACCCCAGAAACAAAGCCAAGGGTGCCACCTACTCCTTTGCAGACTAGGAGTGAGTCCCGAACCAGTTTCCTGAAACAAAGGCTACCTTGGAAACCCACCTACAGCCTGCTTGACTGGCAGAAGGAGCTACTAGAGGGCAGAAAAAGAGAGATAGTCTCCATTTTGTTCATTGCTGTAGCAGGAAGACTCAGAAACAGACACAAACACACCCACACACTTCAGTGGACAAAGTAGTGAAGGCTCCAGATTGGTGGTGGCTTTGATGACTTACACAAGAGTTTGCATTTCTCTCTGCCAACAGGTTTCATTACCTGGTCCCCTGCTGTAGATGTCCCAGCTGGGAGAGACTGTTCAGTGCATGAGTTTCCCCCAAAGAGCGTTGCTAGATGTGCCCCCTCTGGGTATGACTGCTCACAGTCTGCATCCTGAGCATTGCTCCCACACAGCCTCTGGCTGCAAAGCCTGAGCTTCAGTCAAAGTTGCAAAAGTAGGACCTTTTTTTTTTTTTAGGGAAGAAAAAAAAAGAAAAAGAAAAAGAAAAAGAAAAAGAAAAAGAAAAAGAAAAAGAAAAAGAAAAAGAAAAAGAAAAAGAAAAAGAAAAAGAAAAAGAAAAAGAGAAAAAGAAAGAGATCTGTTTATTGGGGAAAGAAGAATTATAGGGAAGACAGTAATAATAAAACACCGTTTAAAAGTCTAGCCATTTTATTTTTTAAAGAAAAGAATTAGTTCATAAGAACACAACTGGGTAAATAATAGGTTAGTCCATCACATAAACACATTCTAAAAATAACTTTGATCTAAAATGTCTATAGTAGCTTGACCTATTTATCATTTTAACATATATCTATAGTCACAATGAATTTATTAAAATGTTATATCCCATAATCTGCCTGATCAAACTCAGATAAATCATTGTACTTTGAACATCTTGTTAACAAGCAATTAATCACAGCTCCTGAGTGCAGCAAAGGAGCTAATTTAGATATTTACTTCTCTTGGTAGCATAGGTAATGTGTTCTCCAGAGCTCTCAATTCCTTGTTATCAGTAGAAGTCAGGTGTGATATGTAGAGATGCCTTCCTTCATGCAAAAAAAATCTCATACAAATACCTGTGATACACACAAAAAGCCCCTGCAGGATTCCCCTTGCACATTCTGGTTTCTATGATCTGTCCCATATTGCTTTATGGGCAATATCCCACCTCCCAGCATCACTTTGTTTTGAATATGTCCGAATTAAAGGATGACCTGTGCATTCCTGATCCCGTCTCCTCCACGTAAGGCATATACCAAAAATACCAATCTGGATAACATACAGAAAACCAATTTATTTATAGGATTAAATGATACTGTGGCATGTGGGGAAAATCTCTACTGTCTTAATCCCCTCATATTGCTACCAGGTTAAATACAGGCTTGATGCAACCATATCGTTTAAGGTTTTCTCTGCCTGTCCCCCACCCCCTCCTTTCTTTTTTTTTTTTTTTAAATTAAAACCTCCCAGCAATCTCCTCTCTGTGTTCTAATACTGTAAATAATTGATCATACTGATAAAACACTTTGGCTGGACCAAAGCTAACATTTACCCTCAATATCTTCCAAATCAATCAAAGTAACACTAAGGGGCTCAGCGTGTAGCCAGTTTCACAGGGGCCATTAAACCATCATTGTGGTCCGGGCATTTGTTTGAATAAATTGTTTGTGTTTGTTATCATTTCTTAGTAAAACTAATTAAGAAACTAATTGATTGTTTTGTTGTTCTACTAATTAACTGCATATGGTGCACATCTCCATAGAGATACTGTATGAGTTATTGCAACTTCACAATTGGATATGGGGAGAATTCTTTAAATCTAAGCATCCTTTCTACTTAAGTCTCCTTTTCAGCGGAGACTTTTCTGTCTTTTCTGCCTCTCACTTTGGTTTTAAATGTACTAAGCATCCAAGTATATCAAACCAAGGAACTTAAAAGGCAAACCAGCCAAAGAAGATGGAGATCTGGACAATTGCTATGAGAGGCCTTTATTCTGTGGAAAAATGAGGAGGATGCTGGCAACTTTGTTTCTTGGGTTTTTTTTCCTTAGCTTTAGGCTAGTGAGAGTAAATTCTTTAGATTCACTCAGTAGTCAATAGAGCAAGATAGGTTCCTTAAATCAGTAATTCAATAGCAACTCAGCTCCTTCTCCAGCTTCTAGATGAGCTGTCTATCTACATGAAAAGCTAAGAAAAATTAGCACATAAATAAGTCCTTCAAATCTCCTGTGTGCCCTTAACCATCACTAAAATCAGGACCTGTGCAAACAGGCCTCAGAAAAGCAATTAATGGTGCTATTTATGTTATCCTACTGGCAACACCTTTTCTGGGGATTCAGAAGACAGAGATTCAAATCCCACCTTTTCTACAGTGTCTTCATGCTTTATATTATGTTTGTACAGATTGGCCATATGGTATCTAAAGATCTCAAGCATCTGTGTAGCCCAAGTTATTCATGTTCCTGTTTCCGGGAACCTGATTCTATGTGTCCCTGGCTATTTTTACCCACTGTAAGTTACAACCTGATGCCTGTTCTTGGGTCACAATGGTAAGAACCAAATCCAGGATCTCTGATTTTAAACAGCATTAGATTTGTCTCTCAGTCCTCTCCAAAGTTTGAAGACAGAGCCATCATTCTATCAGACTAAATTAGTGTCATTATCCCTTCTACTGAGGACAAGAGAGCAGTTGCTAAGACAGGCTTGTGGTCAGCACACACAGACTCAGGTTTCACATACCAAACAGAATGCACGCTGAAAATAAGGTTCAAAAACTAATTTGTACTCCAAAGAATTTTTTGGTGCATAAATAAACACAGCATGGGGTAAATATTCAGAGCTCTCTTTAGCAGCCCTCTTTGATGAGAGTAGCTGGATAAATCCCTGCAAATTTCATCTGTAGTTGGGCTTAACGATGATGAGAGACTGGACTGGACATAGAAGAATTGCAGTAGTATTTCAAGGTTTCAAGCTGTCTAGCTCCGATATAGAGGGCTGAGTGCATAAGTACCATGTTAAAATTACTTCCCTGGGGTCTGCGCTTGATGATGCGAGAAAGCTTTTGAGTTCTAGTGATCCTGAAAGCCACACTGGCAGACACTTTAACTTCCAGTTAGGGACACCTCTATCTGCAAGGAGGCAGATGAAAAGGCATCTCCTGGTCCACTGACTTTGTAGTGGAGCACCTGGAGAAAAAACAAGTTTGTACTCTTACACGTCCTGAGCAAGAAAAGGAAGGAGTTAGATCCTAGAATCTAGAAGTCTTGGTTAGACTTTTCTGGAGCCTCAGTTTTCCCAATGCCTGAGATATCTTTTCATGAGTCCAAGTATTTAGGGAGTTCTCTGAAAACCTCAGCTCCTACAAACCAAGTGAGAACTTGATTCAGTCCTTCTTTTGGTCCTTTTTTTTGTAAAGAAATGAGGCTCATGCACTCACTCTGTATCTGTATTCATCCTCTCCCAACAACTTTGGAACATGTTGGCCATTTGAAGCCAACTTGCCAGAAAGATAAAGCACTTTAAAACACACTGGACTCTTGTAGATTTTGTGAAGAAGGGTAGCTGATTAAAAGGCAGAGACATAATGCCTTTACTTGGGGATTACCTGAAATATGAGGTGGGCTATGTTATTAGGTATCAGAGAATCTACAGACAGCAGAGCTACTGAAGCTCTCAACTACAGGGACGCACAGAACTGTGGACAACAGAGAGACCAGCAGACACAGAACGGAAAGCAAGAGACCCTCAGTGCTGGGCCTTTCCAGCTGTGCTCTGCTTTGCTTTCAGATAATTCTCTGATTCTGTCACTGGAAGAAAAATAACAACGGAAAGGCAACCCAAAGTATGTTCTAAAAACTTAAAATCCTGACACATTTTTCTATCAGCATGCAGGTGTGATTACATACATGTACATACACATACATCTGTAAATTCAAACTCTCGGACTTTTAAAGCTAAGTTTATGTTTTGGAAGTTTTAGAAGCATAGTCTGACTGAGGGTTCAAATGCCAAGGGCTGGTATTGTTGGACCTTGTTTTTTGCATCCCTGAGAACATTCATTCCTGAAGCTGCCATATTACCTGGGTCTAAGAGAAGGGGAGTGAGCAGCACACACTACCTCTAATTTACGGAGGTGGCTGTAGTCAGTAGCTGCTGCATCCACCTTTCAGTCTTCCAAGGTCCAACAACAAACCTACCAGAATAACAGCAAACCCAAACAGCCCACTCCATCCTCAATTCAACCTTAATCTTATCTGCTTATGTAAGGAAAGATCCAGAACCACCAGGACACTGCCTGGAGACTGATGCAGAGAGAGAGAAAGAGAAAAAGAAGATGGGCAAATTGGAGGGTACTTTTTTCTTCCTGGTACTCTCTTAGTATTCAGCCCTGACCTATTTTAGCCTTAAGCCTTCCTTGTGACTGATGATTGCTCTCCTCTGGCCTTTGTTTTGAGCTTTCAGATTGTTGATGTATTACAGAAATGATGTTGTCTGAAGCACCTTGTCTGATCACCGAGGCAGCAATCAGCTCACCCTTCGATGAGCCATTGAGACAGTTGGGCGAGCAACCGCATTAGCCTGTCAATTTTGGCTCTTCAAACAGTTAGAACAATTTTGGTGAATTACAAGCAATAGAAAATCACTTTAGCTGCTCATTAGCTGGGAGACAGGAAGGATGATAAATGCTCAGGGACTTTGAAAAGGCTTATGTACACACAGCCTCCCTCCACAGAAAGGCCCATTTAACCCTGGCATTGCTCAGAAAGTAGTGGTAGTTACAGGCCAGTTACAGACTGGGATCTGCTTGTGAACTGGCAAAAACCCCAATCTCTAGCAGAAGGCACAGCTTCCAAAATGAAGAGCCTGTGGGATTTGATTTTGTGGCATAAAGATGTTGTTTTCCAGTGTCTGGTCTATCTGTCTGAAACTCAGTGACTTCAGCAGGCTTATTTTATTCTATCCACACACACAATCCATGCGTTAGTTGCACAAATGCATGGAGCAGACAGTGGAGCGATAAGGTCTATGGGAGTGCTGTGATTGCCTTCCTTGAGGTTGCTTCCTCATGTGGAAGGGGACCACTGTAAATACTAATGGGGAATATAAAGGCCTCTTGCTGCAAATGTTCTGTGAGGACGGAAAGCCCTGTATCAGTATTGCAAGCTGCTGACAATGCAAGTAAGGGCATGTTGCACTGTCCTATACACAGGTTTTGGAGGTTTGATATTAATAGTTATGGGAAAGTAACTCAATCGTAGCTCTTGAACTGGCAGTTTCAGTCTGGGATCCTTTCACAGGTTATATCTCTCAGCCCCAAGAGGTGAATTACTCGATAAATAGAAGAGGAAAGGATGGAAGAAAAAAGCAGTAGTAGGGGAAATTCTGATAATATGGATGTAGAGATGCAATAATCTCAGTACTCGGATGCTTCTAAATCACTCACTCACACAGTGGAAGATGCTCAAACATCACGGTGACAAACTTTGTACAAGAACCCAGAAAGAATTAAGGATGCTGGAGTGACGGTCAAAAAGACGAGGAATTTTTGAGATGAGGAAAAATGGATCTCAGTTTCTTCAGGGGCACATAAGGCTGCTAAAGATGTCCTAGCAATTTGGGGCCAATTTTGAATTGTAATACTACTGTGGTATTTGTACCTCACCTGTCCAACACACATTACCTTAACTTAAATAGATAATGACTGCGAGAGGGGCAACCATGAACGAGGCCATCTTTATAGCTCGGTCTACAAAGCACCAAGTATCTGTGATGAGGAAGCTTATTGTGAGGACTGAATAATCCAGATCTGGCCCTGAAATTCTGAACATTCATAGGCTGAGCTGAACCTCTGAGCACTTTGTCTCTTGTCTGTTGCTATTTTAGCCAGCGTGTTGAAGGGCTGGTTCTTCCCGCCATGTCATTGAGAGTGACAAAGCCTCTCTACAGCATTCAGGAGAATTGGATGGATGAAGGACGGGCAGGACAAAGAAGCTGATATTTTGAGGAGCTTCCTTTATTCAGATCAGGTCTTTTAACTTGCCCTCATGCCTTTGTTCTGCTGATTTAATGATTCCTTTCTCCACACCTCCCCTCTATTTCCATTTGTGTGGATCAACCACAGCAGCAGGAGACCCTTTAATTGGCAAAAACATTTGCTCAGCTGAAGAGTTCTGCAGGTAAATGAGCACATTCAATGAGGTCCTTTCAGCATGTAAGAGAAGAAATAGCCATACCTTCTCCACTGGCGTGAACAGGCACATTTTCTATTCTTTGGGTCTGGATGCTGAAATATCCACACCTGGTGAAATAGGTATTGCTGCTCTGTTTCCCTTCTTTTTATCAGGAAGAGAAGGATGGCGGAAGAGAGGAAGCTGCCCTGGGAACTAGGAGATCCCAGTTCACTGCAAGCTTCCTGTTGGTCTCTCAGTAAGCTCCCTAAGTTCAACACTTTGGCATTGCTCTGCAAGGTGCTGCAATAGGTAAGACTTAGGAAACTAAGTCCATTAACTTTCGGTTAAGTTTAAGCTCATAATTCAATATATCACCCTGAATAAGCCACCTGGACATCTAAGTCATTCAAGCCATATGGTTTTTAGCAGGATATTGTGTCTATCCCTTTACAAATCTGGCCTTTAGAGTGACTATTCACAAGTTGCCCTTTGAGATATAATGGTAGGAGCACTTCTGTACCAAGCTGGAGTAATGTGAGGTGAGAGTTCTAAAGCCTGAGGCACCAAAGTGTTTCAGTGATGTATAAACAGCTCAGATGCACAGCTCTGTGGTCCATGGGCTGCAGCCAGTGGTCTGCAGTTGATCTCTGTGCTTACAGCATAGCATCTTTCATAAGACAAGCCTGTGCCACTTTGTGCCACCAAGGCAAAGGACACATCTAGAAACTTATAAACTTGTATAGCTAAAAAGAAACAAGATTATGCTTTGGAGACTCATATCTCCTTGGCAATCAAAAGTAAGGGAATGAGATACACCTGGAAGACAGACCTATCAGGGGACTTTACTAGCTAACATAGTGAGACAACTGACAGATGGAGAAAAGTGATACACAAAATAACTTGATAACTCAGATAACTGATGGGCTGAGACAACTTTATACATTGGTTGATTAATATACTGAGGTGTCATAAAAAGAAGCAAACCCGATACATTAGTCCATCTAATACAGAGATGTGACAGATGGATCAGGAATACTGATGTATCAGGACTATGAGACCTCCAGTTGAGCTGATGTTCATGCCCATAATTGTTACTTTCCTATTCTGCATTCAAATGGACAGAAACCTGTAGGAGAATATCAAACTTCCACTAAGGCCTTTTTAAATAATAATTACTCTGTAGCAGTGCTGTTATTAACCTGAGGCCAAAGGCCACTTTGTTAATCAGTCAGGGCTCATATTCTATCAAAAGAAGCTAGGGCTGATTGCTGGTCTAATCATAGGGTGACAGCGACTGTCAGATGTGACATCTCTACTAGAATAAAAACAACCCTAAGGGCACAATTTTGCTGTGGGTGTTACAGACAGTAACTCTTCTGCAGAGGGATTTTGGGTTGGCCACAGCAAGGTGACACTTTCGTAACTCATACATGTGGTGAACCTTGAGTTCTCAGTGGGACATCTCTCTGCCTCAAGTGCTGGTAGGAAAGGACCAGCTCTGCAGGGTAACAGCACAGGAAACAGCAAGTGATGCGTTTCACACACACACACCATTTCTCTTGGTTTTCAGTGCCTGGTACATTTTTTGTTACCGAAAGATGAGTGCAATGAGAGCAGAAATCAGGGGGATACTTCCCTCCATCCAGTTCCTTTGTCTTACACAGCCCAGATGAAACCCTCTCCTTTCCTGGCAGACAGCAGAAGCCCTGTGCATAGCTCAGGTCCCAGGCAAGCTCTTGCCAAGGAAAGGAAAAGCCTGGATGAGTGCAGAAGGAGGTGGAAATATGCAGGAAGGAAAAGCAAGAGTACAGTGCCTGAGAGCTATGAGGGGACAGAGTTATTGAAAAGCAAGAAAAATAGGGGAATTGGACTTGGGAGGAGACTACTGAGTTGTAAAGGGACATAAGAGTGCAAGTGAAGGAGGGAATGGACTAGCTACTCTATTATAAAGCAGCTTTTGCTCTGGAGAGAACACTTGCCACCTGCCCTGGGTGAACTCCACCCTAGACTCATCAAGCAGAGACTCTGAAGGAAAGCAGCAGCAGCTTCAGGTCCTTTACTTTCAGCTGCTTTATTGAAATTCTTTCCATCTCCCCTCATTTTCTGCTTGTATTACTGGATTATTGAGTCTCATATTCATCTGTCTCTAAAAGATTAAACTGTCCCCTGAAAAAGGCCATCATGTCCTGGAGGAGGAGATCCCATTTCCACTCCATCCCCCAAGAAATAGAGTCTCTGGAAAGTTTTCAGGTTGACAAGTTCCCATTGTTGTATGAAATCTTCTGGCTGGAAATGAGAGCAAAGCCTAAGTGACAGATGCCAGCAGGTTTCTATCCCCTGTGGCACAAAACCCCATCTGCATCTGTGAGTGGGAAAGTGAGGAGTCACTGAAGCCCCTGGCCAGCATGGATGAGGCCAGCATCTTTGCAGGCTCTGTGGGACATAAATGACCTGCTGGGATGCAAATTGCAGGGAGGAAAGGATAAATACTGGTGTGAGGCACAGAGGTGTGAGGACTGCTTCCCATGGCTTTTAAAAAAAGCAGCAGGTACCTCACGTAACACTTGCAGGGGCCTCAGGGATGTAGCCATACTGCCCATATTGTCTCCCAGGGAGCTGGAGTTTTAGCCCTGCTTGTCTTTTAGCTCTATATTCCTGACCTTTCCCCCTGAGACTGTCTCTGTAGCCTCCAATCTCTGCCTCCTATTCACAACAGCAATTTCCTTCCCATTGCTCAGGTCCAGTCCCTGTCAGTCATGCCCGACCTCTCCCTTTTCTCTCCCCTCCCAGCGCACACACAGACATACCAACCTGCATATAAATCTCAGGGCTTTGTTTTGTTTTTTTTTCCCTTTTCAGACCTAGAACATTGCACAGACTCTCACTAGTGTCCTCCTCCCTGTTCTTGACAGCACTAACTTTGTACTCTGTCCCTTCCTTGGCAGGTGAATTACCAAGATGCCACTGAGCCATCTGCACCCTGCCTGCTACACTCTTTTCTCCCTGTCCTCTCTCTTGGATGGTCTCTATAGATAGAATCATAGAATTGTCTGCATTGGAAGGAACATTTAAGATCATTGAGTCTAAACATCAACCTAACACTGCCAAAACCACCACTAAATCATGTCCCCCAGCACCACATCTACCCACCTTTTAAATACCTCCAGGGGTAGTGATGCCACCACTGCTCCAGGGAGCCAATTCCAATGCTGGACAACCCTTTCAGTGAAGAAGCTTATCCTAATATCCATGCAAAACTTCCCCTGATGCAACTTGAGGCCATTTCCTCTTGTCCTGTTGCCTGTTTCTGGGGAGAAGAGACTGTCATGGTTTAGCCTTAGACG
>VZTM01037989.1:0-20888 GCA_013400555.1 Jacana jacana
TAACAAAGAAGCTAGAGATACAATGTTACGATGGCATCTAAAATGCCAGTTATTTGGGCTTTTCACTCAGTAAATGACAAAGATTTTGTGAAAGGAATAAAGGAAGAAGGAAGATGAACTTCAAAGTTTATTACAAGTGTAATGGGATGTTAAAAATGAAGCCATGATTTCCTATTGTTACAATATCACTCATTAACTACTAGAAAATTACTTAAACAGCATCACATAGAGAGCATGAGATGCAGCAGATATAGGAAAATGGTACTTTATATATTCTTAATTTTGCATGGTTTATAAATAAAGGCCTCTGGGATTAATATTTTCTCACAGTTAATGACTACCTCACTTTAGGGGCAAACTCCTCTGGATAGTCATTAACTGTCAAGAAATGCTGACCCCACAGGTCATTCTTACTGAAGTGCTGTATAATGCATATAATAGTTATGTAAATGCTGAGTATCACTGCAATAAATATTTAAATGAGGTGCTTAGGAAAGGTTTATGGGTTATTCTTGAAGAAATGCCTTGGCTGTGTGTGGAAGGTGGGCACAAAGAGGGTCTGTGAACACATGCACACAAAAGCAACTGAGCCTAAGTGGTTTTTATTCTTTGATCAAAAGGACCTGGGATTAAAGTTTAGTATTAGCTGAGATAAGGTATACTGAGACAGGAGAAGACACTCTTGTGTGAAGCCCTTCCCTTTCTGGTATTCAGCTGCAGCTAGGGGAATGATTCATTGCACTGCAAAAGAAATAGAATATACTGCCAAATGTTCTCACTGTAACACAGAGGTGCATGTTCAGAACCAGAACATCTATTTTGCTCTCCCTCCTTAGATTTGGATGGGTAGTTCAGGCATCTCCTTAGGATCACAACGATTATTGTCTCAAGTGAAAGCTATGTGTGTCCAAAGAGTGCCCCTGAATGCTCAGTGAAGCACTGAGCCTCCTCAAGACTGCCAGTCAGTTACAATGATGGACATTCTCCTGAATTTAGAGACCTGGCAAAGGTTGCATGGACAAATTCCTGTGCAATCTGCTCTAGGTCTTCCTGCTCTGGCAGGGGGATTGCCCTAGATGANGCCAGCTCTTCAATATTTTAGGTGAAGCACTAAACTTGGAGATAAAAGATTTTCTCATCCCCATCTCGAGGTCTGCTTTGCTTCTTGCATTTGATCAAACACTTGATAAAATGCAAATGCTTGGAAAGATCTCCCTGTACCAAATACTGCACTGTCTAGACACTGCTTCTTGAGCAAAGTCACTGCACCTGTCTAAGATGTCAGGTGTCTCCTCAACATATATCTGAAATGCAATTAAAAACAAGTAAAATTTATACTACTAGCTTCTCACAATGATGCACTTCTATACAACATTGCGTACGACTAAACACCACAGTTTAGTCACTGAATAAGTTGCGTGGTTCTAACTGGAGATCAGCTGAATGTCCATCCCTCCAAGATTAGGGTGAAAATTTCCATCACTAAATTGCTTAGATATAGGCACCATAAAGGCCATTTTGGGGCGTCAAAATGGGTGATCTTCATCCATCATAGAATCTCTTCCTTTGCCACCAGACAACTGCTTAGGGTGTGTTGAACACACAGCACATATATTATTATATATATAGTTATGACTTAGTTTATAAAAGCCATAATGTTGCTGCTGTAGCCAAAACAGAAGCCTGTGACTGTAATAAATTATCAATATACTAATAGGTATGTAATTAATATTAGCTTGCCTGGAACCTGAATATAACTGTAGTAAAATACTACAATTAACAATGTTGTATATCTGTTTTGCAAAATCATGATAGTATGGCATAGCTAGACAAAATTTCATACCGGTATGTGAACAATGTATTTCTCAAAGGGATATAGAGTGCTAACCATAGTTGCAAGTATGATTCAAGAAATAGAGCTACCAGAACACAAGATAAACACAAAGGTCTGAAAATATGCAGGACATTTTCCCAAATGCACAAGGTTGAAAAGAAAAGCAGTGCTGAGAGCAGAAGAAACTCCTTCATCTTTTTTGCAGGGGAGGAGAGGATGTAGGAAGAAAATACCCTAAAGCACAAATGAGGAAAATCAGAGAAGAAAAAAAAGAAAACCCCATTTCCATTATGACTTTTCTTGTTAAATTGCTAAAAGCCAACATATACAGTAGACATCAGTACTAACTTCATAGCTTCAGGTCCGAGGTATGGTATACTTACAGCTGAAGTGGGATATTAATGCTACAGGCTAAAAGGTTTGTATATATATTAATGATGATACATTTAGCTGATAACAAGAACTGCCTGAATTTATAAAAAAGACCAACCATTTACAAGTAATGCGTGGTTAGTAAATAAACTTTGTTTCAGTTTCATGGCTTAAAACTGTTCTGGTTTGTCAGTCTTATAAACAGTCCCATCACAGTAATCTCTGATTTCCCCACTGAAGCATATATCTGCTGTTACAAGACCAATACTCATCTAAGAAATACTTAATATCAAAGTAGAATATAAAGATGATTTAGAGATTTACTGTGGGGCAGTCATCACAAAGAATGCTGGATTTACAAAAGATAGTCATTGCTAGAAAGGAACTCAGATGACAAGTACAATTACAATCTTTGTTTTGAAATGCCTCTAAGAATGTATCTGGTATGACAAGTGAATCCTACACCTTCAAAATAAAAGACAGAGAAAAATGAGTGATTGTTAATTGTCAGGAAGACAGATTTGTTGTTGTTCTTATTTATCTTCTAAAGAGATTTAAATTTGTGTCATTTTTTCAGACAAAAATTCAAACTGATTGATGTGCAGCCCACTCTTTGAGCTATGACAGGAAGCAGAAACTATCTTAGTGCAAGACTAATGTCTAGAACATACCTGAATGTTCTGAACTAGAGTAGACACACTACAGGGCAAAATCCCTGGAAATAAAAAAGAATAAGAGTAATCAACAAGTACATTGTATCTAATATATAGCCCAGACATATATTCTTACAGTGGGTATATGTATACCCTGGCATCCAAGACTGGAGACCTTTTGCACCATAAAACATCCTTTCTTGCATTTGATAGCGCTATGTACGGTAGAACATACACATGCCCTCTCACATGTGACTCAACCAAAAACTGCTATGCTACCACATACTTTAAGGATTCTGTGAAAATAGAAAAAAGCAGGGTTGGTTTGTTTTTTTTTTTCTAAGAATGGATAGTCTTAAAGACCTATAGATACTGGAAAAATCTTTCTGTATTCAAATGGCATACACATTAGACAGTTATCTACCCTAAGTAACAACCCAATAGCATCCAGAGTTTTCTGAATGTGGATCTTAAAGATGTTTATTAAAAAAAAAAAAAAACAACAAACAAGGGGGGGGATGAGGGGGACAGCAGCAGAATAAATTTACCAAAATATACAGTATCTTGGAATTCCTTTGTTCAGTGTAGTCAAACTTTCTGATACTTTTGTTCCCTGTAACTTTCGTGAGAATTTCAAGGGATTGAGAATATCAAGCATATGAGAGGCCACAGAAGGAGCATAAGAATTAGCATAAATAGAATAATCATTTTATACCCAGTGCTCTGAGATGAGGAAGTTCTACTGTCTCGTCAAAAGTGTTATCACAGCCCAGTATCCAGGTCAAGAGACTTTGCATAGAGAAATTTATTCTATAGATATTAAGTATCAAAACCATGAGTGCTATATTTTTCAGGACCACTCCTAGAACAAAAGGAGCTCCTTGCATGGGGGTTGCAGAGTGCAGACACATTAATGTACCATAGAGACTAGATCATAGTTTTGCGGAGAAAAATACTCTCTTGCTTTGGATAAGAATTTGCAAATCTTCATAAGTATCTAACCTCCTTTCTTTCCAGGAATTACTTAAGGTAAGAACAACACTTTTTTAGGTGGGTACAAAGTATGTAAATTAATAGACAAAGTAAGGCTTAACAACCACCCGGAGTGTTAGGTTCAGGGGATCCAGGAGATGAGTTTCTTTATAGATGGTTCTGTGTTGATGTACAAGACATACGTCTGCTCTCTGACAGGATACATACAATCTTTAATGGTTATATGTAGTCACATAGTGTACCTGAAGATGCTGGCCAACAGATCTTGCTGTTATTACACAGAACTTAAGACAAAAAATAATGATGGGAAGTCTGAACCTTTCTAAGGACGAAAAAAAATTCATCCATCTGGCCCTCTGTGTGGGTATCCTGCTGAAAAAGTGAATTAGTCTGACTGTAGGAGGTCATTTGAAGGAAAGCAACACAAAGGATGACAAGAAATGCAGTATTCAAAGAGAATTCAGATTTTTGAACTGTTAAGAATGTCATAGAATCATAGAATCATGGAATCATATAGGTTGGAAGAGACCTTTGGGATATTCAAGTCCAACCATCAGCCCTACTCTACAAAGTTCTCCCCTACACCATATCCCTCAACACCACATCTAATAAATTCCTAAATTCAGGGGTGGTGACTCCACCACCTCCCTGGGCAGCTGATTCCANTTATGCAGGCCAGGATGTCATCGGCCTTCTTGGCCACCTGAGCACACTGCTAGCTCATATTCAGCCGTATTCAGCCGCTTGCCAACTATAACCCCCAGGTTCTTTTCTGCCAGGCAGCTATCCAGCCGCACTTCCCCAAGCCTGTAGTGATGCATGGGGTTGTTGCAGTCCAAGTGTAGGACCTGGCACTTGGCCTTGCTGAAGCCCATGCCATTAACATTGGCCCATAGATCCAATCTATCTAAGTCCTTCTGTAGAGCTTCCCTGTCCTCATGCAGATCAACACTCCCATGTAATTTAGTGTCATCTACAAATTTACTGATAGTACACTCTGTATCAGTAGAGATCATCAATAACGACATTAAATAGAAAGAGTCCCAATACTGAGCCCTGAGGAACACCACTTGTGACCAGCCACCATCTGGATTTAACTCCATTGAGCACCACTCTTTGTGCCTGTCCTTCCGGCCAGTGTTTGATCCAGCAGATTGTATATGCATCCAGGCCAGCATATCTTCCTATAGAGAACATAATCTGAAGATGTGACTAAATTTCGGAGCCTGACCTCAGGCAGTATGAAGTCATACACTCCTAATATCCTACCAGAGCTCAGTAGGATTTTACTGAAGTGGTAGAAACAGTCTCCAGACAAGGAATCAAGAAGGTGCCATGTATATGCATGCATAAAATCCGCTGCAGTACAAGTACACGATGTCCCATTAGTTTTTCAGGTATCGTCTATATAAAGAAAGATGGCATCACTCCACACAGTGGATTTATGGGTCTCCAGTACTTCATTTTTGCACAATTTGAATAGTAGTTTAAAAGTTCTTAATAAACTCATTTGTTTCACAACATTAATTTGCTTTTATATATTTAGAGAATGTTGTGTTCTAACTTGTTAAATAATGATTGTTATATGTCTGTCTCGGTTCTGCTTTTTTACTTACACAGCTTGTATATATTATGAATTATTTTCATCCTAATTTTATGAGATTGTATGAAACATACACTATAGAGGATAGGTATAAAATCATTTGGAAAGGTGATTCGAGTCTAATGTTTTTTTTTTAATTAAGAATAAAGCCTCAAAAGAGAGTTGGTTAATAGTTTGTTATTTTCTGTATGTAAAAGCAGGATTTTCTGAGCAGAAACATAAGTGGTAGAATTCAGAAAGGAAGGTATTTCTATTACAAAGAAATTGTGTATGCTGTGCTCATGCCCACTTCTGCCCAGAGCCATAGGATGAGCTGCTGAGTTAAAACTGACCTATTTAGCTATAGCCCCAAAACCTCGAGAATATCACTTTCTTCCTCCAAAGCAAAACTCCTTGAGGAAAATTTGATATGGGTTCCTCCATATGAAACCTTCAGTTCTCTTTAATATTCTTAGCTCCCTGAAGAAGTCATCATCACTTTTTTAATATTTTACCTAACCTACTTTCTTTTAATTTTTCTTGGAAAAATGTATTGCAATTATGTAAATCATTCTCCATCTGCCAATATGAAAATAGTCATCAGGAGCACTTAGCAGTAATGTAAAACCACAAAAATATACAAAAAAGCAGTACTGTAGAAATGTACATGTAAGCAAAACCTATTTTATCCCCTAGTCCTGTTTACAGGATAATAAACCTCAGTCATGAGAACTAGAAAGATTGATTTCATTGTTCTTTGTGCCCCCAAGAGTAACCTAAGAAGTGATGGCATTTTATGGGGTAAGGCCTGAAATTTCGCATTAGATGATATCGCTCCTTAAGAAAAGATGAAAAATTGGGAGTAAAAAAAATCACTGATTTCAGAAACACTAGCAACATTAGTGAACACAATAAATAAACTAGATGACCAGCTCTTTTATTCAGTTTCTGAAAAAGCAATCTCAGGTTTGATACGGCATGTTAAAGCTTTTCAAGAAATATTCTCTTAGAAAGCCTTCTAAATAGAGACAACAATAGCATTGTTTCAATGTCAATGATATTCTCAAACACATTTCAAACATGAAAGATAATGATACTATCCTATGAGGCATTTTTACATTCTGCAGATTTTTTTATAAGTGAATCTTCATAAATGCACCCTCATGATTGAGTAATTGAGAAGCCTAATTTTAAGCATGAACAGTATCAATGATGAATTTAAACAGTCTTTGGTATATTTCTCCCAGACATTTATCACAGCACTTAATCCTGGTAGCAAGTAAAACAAGTTAAATAACAATGTGAAAATGTTCATTTTTGTAGATTATGAACAAGCTTTTTTCTCACACAGTTTTTCTTTTCCAGAAAGTCTAGATATAACTCACAGACTTGGTTTGGCTTTCAATCATTTATATTATTTATCCCATTGTATAAATCAGTTAAACACTACAATGTCTGCAATAACTTTACCTGAGCTTAAGTTTTCATTCTTACGTAAGTAGAAAATGAGACAGAAGTGAGAACTAAATCCTCCACCAAGTTGTTTCCAAATTACTGAAGGTAATACCTGTTCTCTCACAATTTTTAATTAGAATATTATAGCAATTTTAGCATAAACCTAATAAAAGATGGATATTTTTTTTCTTAACAAGTACTATTTAAAAAAAGGCATGACTTCATCATTGACTGATAAGAAACAACAGAAGTTATTTTTACATGCAAGCACATACATTTATATATACACAATACTTAATTTATGTTTTGCCTTTTAAAGCAGTTGATAAAAAACTAATTTCCTCATTTTAGGTAATTTCTAATGATAACAGATTCAGTGGGAGGGATTTTTGTTGGTTCAAAAGCCTCACCAGTCTATCTAAAACTACTGCATGACCTCACTAACTGGGTAAATACTACAACCTAATATGTACTGTACAGTTCATACTTCCGTGCTCACATTAGAACAGCCTATTTTTCTAGCTGTAGGATTATCATACACCTGAATCCAGTCATCTTTCTAGTAAAGTCAATAGCATTATTTACTTTAATTTTAACCATGCAGAACTGGCCAGAGTTCATCTCATTTTCTTTCTTGTACTATCAGACATTACCGAGTTGAGCTATAATCTGTGCTCAGTGTTGGTTCCATTATATCTGACAGCAATGTATAACATATCCCATTATGTGAACAGTTAGAAATGCATGGAACTGAGATTTGTAAATGAGTCTCACTGCAAGAATTTTTGTAACACGTTGAATTCGATGGGCACGTACTGAATATAAAATTCTGCATTTACATTTCATTAAATGATTAACAGAAATGTAAATGAATCTACTTATATAAAGTGATTAGTCTATTCTCTTTTTTTTTCTTCAGAAAAAAGTATCTTCTTATTAATTTTCCACTCAAATCTAAATCAGCCAGTGATACTTAACAGTGAGGATAGAAAGAACCAGGAGGCTTTGCATTCTCTTCTAAAGGTCAATAAACAGTCTTTGGAGAGAGCAGAAGAAATACACAGAACTAAAGGTCTTTCATTTAAAATATCATATACGAAGAAAAGCCCTTCTGCTTGAAACAGAAGGCTTTTTTCAAACATTTTTTCCTGCAGCTATCAAACAGTCACACTTGTTTTCCTATCACCTTATCACCCCCCTTCTGTTACAAGCATGAAACCAAATTGTGTGTGCACTCATCGTATATTTCCAACGTGGTAACATTGATCTCATAATTTCCTTGATATCATAATACAATTTCAACTCTGCAGTACTGAAGGGTCTCTTTGAACCTCCATTATGATACCTTGATATATAATAAACCATTATATAGGTATGCCTTAACATATTAACTAAGAAGACATTTAAATAAGCGATTCAGTTCTTTTCATAGTTCTATTGTTTAGATATGATGGACAAGCGTGATGGTGTGCTCCCCTCTTCGTCCAACCTGATCTTTATCTCCCATAACTCTGCCTGAGCAATAACCACCCGTGAAGCTCATAATGGGTGCATTTGGTTGCTGTTCAAGGTGGATTTGGGGGAGACAGATAACAATACAATAGCCAAGAGTTAACTTAATCAATATGCCCACATAACCACAATACTTTCTTACAGTGACTGTGCCCATATAATTCTTTAGTTATAAACCATTGACCAAGCCTGGCTACCAGAACTGGATCCAGCCGCACCTAGACTCCTCTCCAAAAAGGAGTTTAGAAAGCAAAGGTTTTTTTTCCAAACCTCGACTTAATGGGAGGGTCTCACTGGCAGTTCTGTCAGACTTTATCCTATGTGCAGTAAAGAAGCGAGTGTGCTTTAACATCAAATCTTATTAAACTGTCATCTTTACTATCAAACTTTGTTAAATCACTGTTTTATATCAACAAATGTATTGCTGTTTCTCTGTTACAAGTGAAGTGCGTCGCTCCAACCACTAAATAAAGTGTATAGTGAAGGAAAGCATATCAATTAAAATTACTACAGTATATATCATGTAGCAATATATTTGTGTTACATTCTTTTCCTCTGTAATCTGAAAACCTTCACCATTGGAGACACAGTGATTTATAAATTTTTAATTGGCAGACATTTAATCTACCAAAAACTTGAATGATGTGAAGTTGCTAAATGACATTAAAAACTGTATCATGAGTCTGAGAATGCAAGTCATATCTTTTCAACAGACATTATAAATACACCAATCTATCTCTCTATCAAGGCTAATGCATTCAGATTTTTACAGCTCATCTTGGTTTCACGCTTCCTTCTTCTTAGTCTGGATATAGCTCATTAGACAGGGGGTGACAGCAGTGTGACTATACCAAGGAGAGGCATTAGGCTTCAATACTGTGTTTATTTCCATTGACAAAGTGAAATATTCCCAATTGCAATTAACTCTATTCCTATATTTTGTTTGAGTTTCACCGAAAAAATATAGAAAAAAAAAATTTAAAACATTTTTGAACTAAAATACTATTAAAAAGTTAATGTGATTTGTAAATAATGCTTATGTGTATAACCCCTTTTAACAACATCAAAAATAACAGGCATATTGTATTCATTATTTCATAATTATTAGGTACTTTGTTCTAATATCTAATCAGAATGAATTATGTGAAAACATACATCAGAAGGAATATTTCCATACTAAAATAACCTAGCAGTATACTGTTTGAAAGAGAAGACTGTCTGCAAGACCATAGCCCAGTTGATTTATCTCTGGAACTGTAAATGTTTCACAGAGCAAGAGTCACTCCATGCAAAAAGCAATAACAGAGTTCTTCCCTTTTGTTGTGATAAATAATTCTCTGCAGTGTCATAATTTTAAATGGATCACTAAAATTGATGCTTTACTGTCCTTTAAAATTCACCTCTCAAGAAAAATATTTCAAGAGACAATAAGACTAGTGGTCTGTTTATCTAGACCGTCTTCTAATTTTTGTGAAGATAAATTACCAAATATATGAGTGAGTAAAATATTTCATCTGAGAAAAAGAATTGAATTACTACCAAACATCAGTGCACCCTCTTGAAAACACTTTTATTTTATTCATTCAGCTTCGAAAATTGAGTCAGATAGAGTGGCAAGCAGTAAGGCAAGGAAACGTGGACAATTTTTGAGAGTAAGGCTTGGGGAGAAGTCAGTAATGACAGACATCAAAGAGTCTAGCAGACTCACAGGATTAAGGAGTGTGTAAATTTCTGAAGAGGTAATGGAATCAAGTTATTTCATAGGTGAAGGAGGGCAGAGAAAGAAAGAAAGAAAGAAAGAAAGAAAGAAAGAAAAAGAAAGAAAGAAAGAAAGAAAGAAAAGATCATTGTAGAAAGTTCATTGTTGGCTACATTCCTGCTAATCCTGAAGAGAACCTAAAACTTCAAGATTCTTGGGACAGAACGTTCTGAATTCATAGAACACATCAGCTATGGACTTAAAAGTCAGCGCCTTCTAAATAAAAAAATATAATACAAATCCTTGTCTTTCATGCAGAAGTCATCCATTTCTGTTTCTTGACAGAAAGCAATGTTTGTGTTTGTGTTTTGTTTTTTTTTCCCTACTAGATAAAGAAGCACCAGTACTAGTACAAAAAACAGGAAAATGCACTTGCAGCTGGAGTTGGAATTCCACTGGGGAGGAAAAACTAGAAAGCAGTTCAGACTGATTCAGACTGTGTTGGAAGTAATTCTAACTGAGCTAGTTAAAATTCTGCAAAATTTAAGAACAAGTTGCTGTTTCCTGTTTTAGCAAGTTGTGTTGGGAGGAATTTTGTAGTTCATATTACTGGCCTGAAGGAAAAGTATTGCATCAGTCTCCAGTTAGGATGAGGTTTCAAATTAAATGTCTATCACACCTGTATCACTTAATGGTGTTTATTTTCTTCTTTCTAGGAAGAGGCACCAAATCAGAAATAGCATGTAGAATCACACAATCATTGAGGTTGGAAGGGATGGCTGAGGATCATCTAGTCCAGTGCCCCTGGTGGAAGCAAGGTAACGACGAACAACTTGCCTAGGGCTCTGTCCAGCTAAGTCTCTATTATCTTGGAGGCTCCACAACCTTTCTCATCAATCTGGTCTGGGATTTAATCACCCACACCATTAAAAGATGTCTTGTCTTGTCATGTTCAGATGGAATTTCCCGTGCTTCAGTTTGTGTCCATTGCCTCTTGTCTCATCACTAGGCACCACAGAAAAGAGCTTGACTGTTCTCTTTACTGCCCCAAGGGATATTTATAAACGTTGCTAAGATATGGCCCTTCACAGAACTCACACCAGTATGCCTATGCCTCTCTTGTGCTAGAGATTCCAGAACCAGACCCAGCACTCCAGATGCAGCCTCATCAGGGCTGCGTACAGAAGAAGGATCACCTTCCTTGACCTGCTGGTTGTGCTCTGCCTAGTGCAGCCCCAGAAATAATGGTATTCTTTGCCACAAACATGGATTGCTGGCCCATGGTCAATTTGGTGCCCATCACCAGCAGCAGGGCATTTTTTGCAAAGCTGCTTCAGTCTGTCAGCATCCAGCTGTAAATCGTTCCTCCATGAATGCTGGACTTAGCATATCCCTTTGTTGAACTGCATTAGGTTCCTGTTGGACTTTTTCTCCAGACTCTCCAGGTCTCTCTAAATTGCAGTACAGCCCTCTGCTGTATAAGTTACTGCTTATAGTTTTGTATCATTAGCAAGCTTGCAGAGGGGTCACTGTCCAATCATCCAGACCATCAACAATGATGGTCTGGATGATTGGAGTGTAAGACAGATCAGCTGATACTGACCACAACCCTCTGGACCTAGATATTCAGGTTTTCAGTTCACTTCCCTGTCCACCTCCTAGTTATTGCTTAATGAGCTTGCCTATGAGAATGCTATGGAAGACAGTTATCAAGATAAGCAACATCCACTGCCCTTCTCTGATCCACCAAGACTGTCATCTCACTGTAAAAGACTGATATTACTTGACCGTGCTTTTTGTAGATTCTTGCCAAATACTCCCAAACAAATTCTTGTCTTTCATGTGTTTGGAAATGGTTACTAGGATTCATTGCTCCATCATCTTCCAGGGATCACATTGAAGATGACTTGTATGTAGTTCCCCAGACCTTATTACTCTTTCTTGAAGGTAGGAGTGACATTTACTTTCATCCACTTCTGAGGAACTTCATGCAATTGGCTGTTACCTTTCAAAGACTACCAAGAATGGCCTTACAATGACATCAGCTCCCTCAGCACTCAGGGTCACATCATGTCCTGTGCACTAGTGGATATCTAGTTTGTTTATATGTTTTCTAATCTGATGCTTTTCCACCAAGGGGGAGTCTTCCTTGCTCCAAAATTCCCTCTGATCTCAGCAGCCTGGAGTTGCTTAAGGCTGGCTTGATTAATTAAGACTGAGGCAAAGGCGGCACTAAGTATTTCAACCTTTTCTTTGTCCTTCATTGCTGTGTCTCCTTCCCCATTCAGCAGCAAGCACATGTTTTCCCGTCTTTTTGATGTTTATGTACTTGTGTGATCCTTGAGGCCCTTCATATTTTGTGGCAGATTTACCTCCATGTAGGCCTCGACTTTCCTGATTCCATTCCAGCACAACTGTACAGTATCTCTGCATTACTCCTGAGTCATGTGTCTGAGCTTCTACGTCTTGTACACTTCCTTTTTGTTTAACTGGGTTAAACAAAACCCTTGTTTCCTTGTTCACCCATGCAGGCCTCCTACTGCCTTTGACTTTCTGCTCATCTGGACGCTCAAATTCTCGAGATTGGAGGATATGATCCTTGAATATTGCCATGGACCTCTTCTCTTTCTGGGATAGTCTTCATGAGGTTTGCTCACGCAGATCACTGAAGAAACTAGAGGCTGCTCTTCAGAGGTCCATGGCTGTGATCCTGACTTTAGCCCTGCTTTTTCTGTTCAAGATTTTAAACTCCTGTCATGCTCACTGCAGCCAAGGCTGCCCTGACCTTCAGAAGCCAAACAATCCTTCTCTTTTTGTAAGTGTGAGATCCAGTAAAGATTTGTCCCCTTTTTGGCTCCTCAGTCTCCTGTGATAAGAAGTTGCCATTCATAGACTCCTAAAACCTTCTGAATTGCTCATGCTCTGGTATGTTGTCTCTCTGGCTGCAAATAGCACTGATAGGTACCTTTGGCTGAAATGAGAATTTTAACATTGACTGGGATATGTCTCAAACCTCAGGCAGTACATTTCAGTGGATGAAGAGAGCGAGCTAGATGCTTTGGCTAGATGACTGTAGTAAAATCTTGATGTTGAAGACATGCAAGAATGGTGGAACAAGACTGACATGTTATAGAGTGTATCAGACATTCCTATAACTTTTTTTACAGGCTATTATCGGCAATATATAAGGTATATACAATATTTTTTTTATGTTTTAAAATTCAGTTTTCTGTGAGAAGTGCTGAAAATAGTAATAAATATTTTACTGCATGACTGATGCTGCCTGGAACAAATTTTAATGAATTACATCTTAATGCTGCAATTCAAGCATTAAACTGTCAAAGTTATGATTAATAGAGTTGTATTCTAATAAAAAGGAAAAAAGCTCTATAAGAGAAGAGAATTTTGTTCATCATTGCAATGACAGTGATATGATAAGCTTACTGCATGATCAAGTGTTTTGTAATAATAGAAATTTACAGAAAATACATTTTATGGAAGTAGAGCTGAATCACATACTTTTGAAAACATTGATGACTTTCTTAATATAGCTACTGCAATAAAAAGAGATAGAAATAAATATCTGCATTAGGGTCATAGAAGGTCTACTTCCTTACAAAAAGAGAGAATTTTAGGGTCTAACTTAGGGATACAGTAGTTATGTAAAGAAAATATTTTTTTAACACATTTAAAACTTTTAGGTTTTGTTTCAGCATGAAACCCAAAAACATTTGACTTCAGATTGACCTGATTGTTTCCACAATTGTTTCATTCAGCCAATGAATCCAAAAGTCAATTAGGTGCACAGCCTTATTTTGATGGTTCTTTTCTTACTTGACTGGTCTCAGAGAGAGTAAACAGTATAATGGCCCCAAGAGCAATCCACTAGCAAAAAGTAGTTCTCAAACTAAAAATATTAACACAGAGAGCGAACTGTTACTTTAGACTGATACCCTCTGAAGGTAGTTATTTATGTGTGTGTGACAGAATACCGTGGATCATCCCTAATTTATTTTTCTTTTCATCACTAGTAGACACTTCAAAAAGGTCAAACACAAATCAAACTGCATTTCTTCTCCAGGTTTGAGAAATAACATGTATTATATTTCCAGAACTTTAATCAAGTATCCACACAATTTATTTGTTGTATTGAAGAAGAATGGAGGTACAGTGGTGAGATGTGAAGTATTTTACCATTTAGATCTAAAAGATTTTGCTCGGGTTAGAAATGTGGCTTCAGATTTGTGCAAGATATAGTTGAAGATTAGTTGTCTGTCACACAAGTAGAAGAAGTGCATTTCTGATGCATCTTGGTTTACTCTTTACTTAGTGCTTTGATATCCATTATCTTGATGTGAGGGAGTTTGGAGAAAAGTACACACACACATGGACACACACACAGGAAGACACACTCTTTAAATTCTAATTTACTTAACCCATAAATAATTTAACCCTAATTTACCTAATAGTAAAAGATAACACTAAAAAAAAAATTCTCTACAGAAGGCAAGGGAGATCCTGCTACAAATAAATAGTAACATTGCTTTTACAGTCATTATTAAAGTTAAGGGGGAAAAATTGTTAAATTTCTGATGAAATAGTTAATTTGAAATATGTATTTCCACTTTGTCAGGAAAACTGAGACCTGAACTGGACTTATTAAGCTAGGGCTTAGCAACCATGAGGAAAATATTGGTACATTGTTATAATTAGTAAGCAGATTAAATATTTATAAATAAATCCTATATTTTACAGAACCATAAAGAAGTTAACAAAATCTTTTTACTAAGTTGAACAACAAACTTCATAGCCATTTTTCCCAATAACAAGAAAAGAGTTACTGTTTCAGTCCTAGCATAAGATAACAAATAATAATTTGAGATAATTTATACTTCCTCCTACAGCACATTGCTAAATCAAAACGGGGCATTTTTCACCATATTAACAAACAGAGATCTCAGAATCACTGTAAAAAAAATGCTTAACAGGAAATGCACATAAACAGCTACTGCAATAGTGAAGTAGGTCAAAGAAGAATCATTAGTGTCTCTAGCTAAACTCATCACAGTGTCCACTTATCTTTAACATATCACTTTCTGATATCTCAACGTCCTGACTCCGTTTTTATGCAACTGACCTCTCCTTAAGATCTCCTGAAGAAAGTCATACCATAAGATTTTTCATAGGTGTTTAGCTCTAATTTGACACATCAAAAGCATCACATACTTCAACCATCATATTCATAGCTGAGGGAGAGCAGTAAATAGGGATTGTTTCTGCTTTGCTATAAAAAAAAAAGAATCAACAAACCCCAAACCTGAACTTAAATTGCTAATGAACCTCTAATTTCCTCACAAAGATATACACATTTGAAATCTCTCATATGCGTATATATATCCATGTGTACAAACTGACACATATAAATATTTTTTCAGCAGTACAAGTTTTCTGCATTTCTTACAAATATCTACATCTGATTTCAGTAGGTATAAGGACCATAATTTTTGCTCCTCCTCCAGCTTAATTCAGAAATCTTGACAAAACAACATTGAGGATTGTTCGTAGGAAAATTAAAAGTTTAATACCATGGTCATTGATTTCTTTTTTCTATAGACCCTGGAGAACTTTGAATGGATACCGTCAACAAAATCAGAGAGCACTTGCTCACTTATTCTTTAAAATAAATAATTTAACTAAAGCAAATCTTCTGATACATTTGATTATTGAACAAAATGTGTCAAAAAAGAGGACTGTTATGATCTTGTATGTTCAATTATTGCAAAAGATTTGCATCATACACTTCAAGATAGAAAGAGTTTGTTGTCAAAAACAAATTCAGGTTTTTAAAATACTGCTAAAACCATGAATTTAGTTTCAATGCAGAACATTTGTCAAATCATCATGCCACACTTGATTTTTCCCAGGGGAAATTTTAAACACAATTAAAATTAAAAGTGAACCAATAAAGAAGAACAATTATGACCAAATGCATAATTAAGATACACTTTTTAGTTAAAAACTATATTTTTGTCCTAGCTGATATCTTTTTCTTGCAATCTACATTTTGTAAACACAGGTTCATTAAACTTGCCAAGTAACGGATGAATTACTCAAAAACTTTTTTGCACTTATGGTGAATGAGATGAAAAATTAAGAAGAAAAAGCCTTTGATTTTAAAATATGAGTATTTACAACAATAAATGGTTGAATGGAATGAGTTTAAATACAGCTTCCTACATTTAGCACGATGCCTAATACTTTACCTGAGCTGAAGTATTTTTTTTTAATAAATGATCTTTTAAACCACCCAAGAAAGTTTAGAAAAAGTGAAATTTAACATTGTTATAACCTACATTTTATTTCTTTCCTTATTTATTCTTTAAATTTTGTAAAGATTATTGTTAGAAATTTAAAAGTGAGTGCACATGTATTTACATTATTTAAGCTATTTTAAAGATGTTATGATGCATGTATTAAAAAGTTGCTGTTTAAGATAAAACAGATAATCACATTGTTGTTATAACAGAAGTATTGTCTATATCAATGGCAATGCAGTCAACCAAGAAAATTGCCGGTCATCCTAAATTAATATCTGCATTTATTTTGCCTCTCTGCAAATAAAATACGTACTAAGTCAACGAAAGAATTCACAATGGCTGAGGAGTTCCAAGCCAACATGGCAGATGAAAGCTAGGTGATAAGGTTTCTTTCTATCAAAATTTCCATTCATTCTTTCAACATATCCACATTTGGAATTACTAGCCAGACTAAATCACCACCACTTTATGTTCAGAAATAGCTTCATGTTTTTCAGTGAAAAGCAGAAAACAAGAACAAGGTTTCCAAGCTTGTTGGCTTTTGTAGTGCTGAAGTTCCAGGTATTCCAGCAGGAGACGTAAGTACTGGTTTGCAAATGTGTCATCAAGAATGGCAGATATTTGGGCAGTTCCCTGCTTTCTGCCTAGCTGGCCACATGCATGCTGGAGGGAGCACTTGTTCCTCCACTCCTCTCCTTCTTGCCTCAGCCTCTCACCCCCTCAAAGGTGCATTTCAGTTTCATTACTCCTTTGCCATTGTCCAACCTGTCTGCCTCACCATCGCAGATTAGGACCTGATCTCACACCCCAGCCATTTTCACCCACCACAGTACCCATTTAAACCCCTACCTTGGCCTGAATACAGGCAAAAGGAAGGTGCTACAAAACTGAAATGATTTGCACTTCAGCACCATCACTAGTATAATATTTTAGAAACCCTGATACATAAGATATGAGATCTGATAAAAGATGCATAGCATTGTATGGATACATGGTGTAAAAAATAAAATAGTGAAAGAATTCTTTTTGGTAAATATTTTCTTTGTGGTAAATATTAAGAAGATTTCGCCAATCTAATGTGATCTTTACAAAGCAGCTTTCTGTTTCAAAAAGATTTCTTTACCACAGAGCTATGAAGGACTAGGGCCTGTCTAAGATTTATTTGAGCAGTCTGGCAGAGGTTACAAGTCCCTAGACAAGGGCTGTCATCTGTCCTTCATCTGTATTCAAATTTTCAGTGGTGGATTAACCTTGGCTGGCTACTAGGTGCCCACCAAACCATTTTCACATGCCTGCTCAGCAGGACAGGAGGAGAAAATAGGATGAAAAAAGAAAAAGAGACAACCCAAAGAAGATTTATTCACTACCGCTCAGCAGGTAATATCCAGCCAGCTCCTGCGAAGTAGAGCCTCTGTATACAAAGTCGTTACTTAGGAAGACAAATATCTTAATAATGAATGCCTCCTCTCCTCCCTTCATTTTAGGTTTTATTCCTAAGCATGGCAGCAAGTGGTATAGAATATCTCTTTGGTCAGTTTGAGTCTGTTGTCCCAAGCATGTCCTCTCTCAGTCTCTTGCCCACCACTAGCCTACAAAGATTCGCAGAGGGATGAAGGGGCTTGAGAGTGACCCTTGATGCAGTGCAAGCATTGCTCCATAACAGGTGAAACTGTTGTATTATCAACATCATTGCAGCCAGAAATGCAAAGGACAGAACTATATGGACTGTGAAGAGCTCCATTCCAGCCACACCTAGTACAATCTCCACCTTTACCATTTACACTATGCTCAGATCCCACATAACTTGATATACCTACGTATCTTCTGATATGCCCTTGTATTGGTGTCTCATTCCTGAAATCCACACTTACCCACCCCTAAAACTTATCTTAACCACTAAAACAATGTTTAGATTCAACATACAGATTTATACATTCCCGTTAACTGTTATCCCATGTCCCTTAACAGACAGATAGATACTATTTCCCCACTCCATAGGCCTCTGCCATGCTCCGAAGTGTCCATAAGGAGAATGAATGACTTGGGCCCCATTTGTCAAGGTGGTCACTCAGGACAGGGTAAGCAGCATGTTGGATGGTTTAGCAACAATATTGATTTGATCATTGCTTCACTCACCCAGTTCCTAGCAAGGCTCACTCTTTTTCTGTTAAGGTAGTTCCTCCTGTATTATTTCATAAAACATACAACTTCCATCATGTATTATTTTCCCCAACATTAAATCTCATTGAGGTACATGCCAGATTTTCCTACCATTCCACATTATTTACCAAGTGCACCTGGATTCTTGGGAGAAGATAAGGACACAAATGAGTTTGCTTTTTCTCGGACTGGGGGGCAACCTATACTGCCTTCCCTAACCACATCCCTGTGTACACCACGGGGATCTTATTTCCTTCCACAATATGTAGAGGCTTTGTTTGGGCAGAACCAGGATGGTTAGCAAATCCTATATTGTAAATCAACACAGTGCTGCTAAATTTATGTCCTAGTACTTCTGTGCTCCAGTACCCATCACTCTCAATATAGTCTTTCACATTCCATTTAATCACTCAATCTTCCTTGTGGGTGATGGGGGATGTGATACACCCAGTCAGTGCCTTGCTTCTTGGCCTAGGAGTCTTGCTGATCACTCCTTCATATTGCTTATCACTCTCCAGCAGATGAACCAACTCATGGATGGAAACCAGGAAGTCTCAGTTGGTGTGGTATTCTTGATGCAAGGTCACGGTAGCAATCGACAACTGCTGTTCTTTGACCCAGAGCAGCTCCACAACACTGAATTCCACTTGCTCCAGGAGTATTTGACTTCAACAGATACATTTTTCTCATGTGAAACCTTTTCAAGCGTTAAAAATTGGTTTACATCTTATTCAAACTGTCCACAGAAAAATATGTGCTTCTGCTGAAGGACAACTGAAATTCAGTTTGTTTCTTCCAAATTAACTATTTCATCATGTTAATTAAATAACTTAGATTTCATCTGTACCTACGCTATTTTCCAGCTAAAGAAAACTGAGATATTGGAGTGTAATATTTACAAATTTCAATTTCTGTTTTATGAAACGCTTGATAAAAATATCACCAATTATTAGCATCGATTATGAGGACACTGACAATTATATCTGACTAATTTGGACAAATGTTATTGTACTGTTTCCAGCCTTTCAAGTGGGTATGCATGTATCATAAAGTAGAAAATTAAGTCTATTGGATTTCTGAGAAGTGAATCAATAAACTCATAATGGTACTTCAGGGCAACCTTTAATACAATATATCTTTCTGATTTCATAATTATGAAAGTTTATAGAAAGCAGTTGTACATTTCTTAAATATTATTAAGTTCTTTGATATGTCCATGTCCCCAGGCCTGGGAAAGTCCAGATAGAGCCCAATGCAGGAGTAGAATCAACCCTGTGCCTGTAGCATTTTTTTGTCCTATATTTTCATTGTTCGAGAAAAAGAAAAGAAGTGGGTTTGAGGCTTTTATTTTGGTTTTGTTTCCTCGGTTGTCTCCATTCTTTACTCTCCCATACAAGTAAAGACGGTACCCAAAACAGTAGAAGTAGCACCTCCACGTTTCCAATGGCAGCAAAGACTTTGTCCCAACCCACTTTCTCAGCCTTCACCCTTCTTCTACAAGGTGCAGTAGCATGTCCACGGGGCATGTCACCTCAAAAAAAAAAATAGTTAGGATGGGATTCAGGTTGAACTTTTCTACACGTGTGCTAGGTATCTTCTAGAAGTACTCATCAGTGTCATCAGTGAACCTTGGAGAGCTGTTCTCTTGTACCACTGTGCCTTCGGGGCCCTGTGGTGTCTGATACATCCACGTGGGACTGATAGATAGGACAGAGGACTTACAAAATGTCTGTTCCTTTCCTTTTTGGCAAGGCAAGATCCCCTAGGACATCTCTGGCATCTGCATAACACTTCATGCATGCACTTCAAGGTGAACCGAATCACTCTCTCTCCCCAGTTGTACTGATTAGAGTTTCACTGATAATGGCTGAAGTTTAGGAAACAGAAACACTTACATGAAAATACTTAAATTATCATACCCCAGATATCAGCTCTGTTAAACAGTAGATGCTAATACTATTCAACAGGTATGGATGATATTATATTCTCAGACCAGATTTTACATTCTTTTCATTGCAATGGATGGGAAATTTCATAAACAAAGTCAGCCAAAGAAAAATAGTATGCTTTTTACATTGATGAATGGTACTAAAAATTCTTTCAGCATCATTTTACTATACTGGGCTAATAAGATAAACTGCCACTGAACTCTTATGCAGAAAGTTTTAAACAAAATCAAAATGCTTGGCTCAAAAATCAGTGATAAAAACCTCACTAGCTAATATGTCCAGAAAAATATGAATTACATTATGAAAAATAAACATAAGCAGTAATAGGAGAACAAATACAGCCAAACTAAAGTAGGAAAGAG
>VZTM01037990.1:0-39939 GCA_013400555.1 Jacana jacana
GAGGGGGGGAGGACTCTTTCAACGTTGTAAATGAATTATATCAAACCAGAGCTGCTCACTATGGGCAAAACAAAGTATGAGACTTTATGCTTTAACTCCTCTGCTAAGTCAAAATAAAAGGGGGCTGAGAAGATAACCTGGGGGCAGCTAGGCAAGGGCTGGATTTGAGGACTCACCCACACTTTAGTGCAGGCAGAGACAGCAGCCCCACGTAGCCTTCCAGGGCTTCAAGCCACCTTGTTTTCTTGGGGTTACAAGTCATCGGGGATACACACATGGGTGGGCACTAATTGCCAGCTACCAAACACCCTCCCCTAAATTTGGGGTTGCACCTCTAGAAACTCCCCACATCCACACACAGGGCCAGCACCAGGGAGAAAGCACAGTTCAGGAGAAGGCTTCAAAGCTGGTATGAAAAGTGGTGCTCTAGTGTCGTTACAGACAGTAACAGACAGACAGTCGTTACAGAAGTCCCATTACAGAGCTCCCAAACTACCATTTGCAACCTCCCAGCTCAGCCTGGTGTCCGGTCTCTGACCTGACTTAGCAAACACCGCTGTGCAGAACAAATTGCCCAGTTTGGAAAAGGGAAAGCCAGCCTTCTGTGGCTCAGTTTCACCTGAGAACGATCCTGCAGTCTCCAAGGGGACAGTGACCCACCAGGACCTTGGGGGTCACAACCTTCACTTGGATTTAAGGGTGGGCTCTGCTGACCTTTGGCACTCAAATTCCCCTAATTGCATTTCCAGCCTCTATCCCCCCAACCCCAACCCACACTCTCCGGAAGGTCTGACTCTGATACAGCTGCTTGAAGAATTTAAGGGGGGAAAAAGACCCCTTCGATCCCTCAAGCAACCCTTCGTTTTACAGCATCTTACACTTTGCCACAGGAGATGAAAGCAGCCCCAATATTCTGACAGGGCAAAAGAAATGTCACGTTTTGGGTTCTCCTGCACGAGTTCTATCTCCTGCTCCGAAAGCGGAAATTGCAAAATCCCAACTTAAAAAACTCTGTGAAAGAAATATCAGCAATTCAAATGAGGCAGATCATTTTTTCTGGTCCTTTTACTCTAGCTACATAAATCAGATAGTGAAAAATAAAGACCGTGACACGGAAGACCAATCATCAAAATAGCCCAATTAATTTTCCTCTAAACAGTTCAAATAAATAGAGTGCTGCTTCTGCATTTGGAGACTATTCAATTACAGAAGGAAAAATAAAATAATCCAGCGATATAATGCAGCTATAACATTTGAATAACTATGAAACAAAAAAAAAGAGGGAGGTTTATTTAAACATGTGAATAACTATGAAACCAAAAAGAAGGAGATTTATTTATTAAATTAATGCTGCGTTATCTGTATTGCAGGATGAGCAACACGATTAACAGGATGCTCCAAAAAAAGGGAAAGTCTTCCAAACATTTAAGACATCTAAGCCCAGAGTATATAGGTATTTCTGAAGCTGACTGTGCAGGTCTGAGGTTATTCTGGGCAGCGATGGTTATAGTAACTGCGAACTCGTAGCACCACACAGCATAGACGACCATAAACATTGACTATATTCTGCTGACATACAAGCAATCATTAACTCATTACCATCACTATTAAAAACTGATGCTGCTTTTTCATCAGCCTATCCCTAACATCCTGCTTATTTTTTTGCAGTGCTAATCCCTTGGTTTTGGAGTTTAAAGAAATCATATCCAGTTAAGTAAATAACTAATTGCACTTCTTGAAGAATATATATTTTAGCATACATGTTTCTCAGACGAGTTATACAAGGGAAAAGAAAGAGTGAATAAATTCCCTAAATATTTCTACTTCTTGCCCCTGTTTTTAGTATCTCATGAACTCATTGAAATACGTAAGCTTCAGACTAAAACTCAGCAAATTCACTGTACGCTAAAAAAGGAAATTTGGTGGAGTTGTTTTATTGTTTTTCTTTTTAAACTGAGAGCCAAAGATAGCAAACTCTCCCCTCATCCTCGTTCCTTCCCACAGCCCTGGCAGGCACTCAAGGCTGAGCTCTTCCTAGAAAGCCTTTCAGCAGAGCTGAAATAACTGGACAGAGAAAAGCCAGGTTTTCCCCAGGCCGATTCAGGTTTTATTGAAAATGTGTCTCTAAGTGGTCTGATAAAAACTCATTTAATTCAATAGTAACAATGCCATTTAATCCATGCTTCTATATATAGCACTTACAGGCACTTTTCTTTTTTAATATACGTATAGGCAAAAGACTTCTCAACAAAGTCCTTGATTAAAATTAAGTTATCTATGCATTAAAGGGAAAAAAACGTATATATTTGGGTCGGTTTTGAGTGTTTCCTTCTAGTCAATTTGCACAGCCCCAGTGGCACCCAGGGGTGCTAGGGCAAAGCAAGAAACCATCACCACCCTGCAGGAAAGGAGAGCCTGGGCACAAAGAAGGGGGTTTGGGTTTACGGGTGCCCAACCAGCAGCTCACTCTGGAGATGATGGGGGCAAAGGGAGCAATGCACAAGGGTCCCATCCCTTCCACTGCAGAAGGACCATTCCCATTGTCTGAACCGGAAAGTCCAAAATCCACCAGGACCACAACCTTTCATGAGAAACTCTGGAGATAGGAGACCCCTAAACACATGCAACACCCCAGTTCAAACGTGCAATACCCCAGTTCAAATGTGCAACACCCCAGTTCAAACATGATGGTGCGATTCCAGGCCAGCAAAAAGGGAGAAGAAACTTAACCAACATTAAATACATCAGCAAAACCACAACCAAAACCTAGCCGATTCCCAACCCAGCCCCAGCTCACCAGGGGATCCTCCAGAGCATCCTCACCACTATGGTCCATCCCAAGGCTTGCTCAATTAACACTTCGAGGGATCAAACCACAGTAGGAAACCACCGGCAGCCGCAGCATCCCAGCATCCCCACCCTGCCCGCAGGCAGCCATTCATAAAATACATAAATAAAATAAAAAACTAAACCAACCAAAAAAAAAAACCCAACAAAAGACACACACACAGAGGCAGACATCCACACACACACACACACACACCTCTAACCGGAGAAAGACCATCTTACTCACTGCTCTCTCCTTCCCACGCTACCTCAAAACACTCATCTGCTGAAGCAATGCGCCGCTTGGCCGGCGGCCAGCTGGAAGCCAAAAGGGGCTTTTCCTTTCCTGCCGCTCAACCTCATTCAGGCACTTCTTTGCTTGTACACAACGCTATTTATAGCTGCTGGCGAGCAACCAGGCACAACCCAACCGCAGAGCCCCAGCGGTTCCAAAAAAAAAACCACCAAACCAACCAAAAGTATAATAATAAATACTAATAATAAATTTAAACAAACAAACAAACAAACAAACCCAACCCCAACAAAATAATACCAACAACAAACTGAAACCCCAGTGCAAGAGGTTTGTTGTTCTGCTCCCCCGGACCCCGTCGCGTGCGACGGCGGTTGCAAAGAGGAGAGGAGAAGCGGGGATGGGTTGTTCGGAGTTAAAAATAACCCAGCCAAAAAAGCCACCGCAGGGAAGCGGTGACCTTTACTACTACAACTACTACTACTACAGGAAGAGAGCACGCTGCACCCTGCGCCCGCCCGGGAAGGTAGCGGGGGGAAAGAGAGATGGAAGGGGGCAAAAAAAAAGCACACACCAAGAAAATCTTTAGATATTGGGGGGGAGCAAGGAGGGAGGGGAAAAAAAAGCAGGGGGGGGGAGGGTCTGTGTTCAGGAATGGTCCATTTTTCCCACTTCCAAAAAGCAAAACACTCATTTCTCTGGAAAACTCTTCTCAGCGAGTGCCCCTGAAATATGATTTGGAGGGGGGAGAGGAAGAAGCAGATTAGTTTCTTGCAGAGTAGTGTTATTATTATTGTTATTATTATTACTTATTCTGGTGGGGGGAGAGGAAGAAGCAGATTAGTTTCTTGCAGAGTATTATTATTATTGTTATTATTTATTTGGGGGAGGGGGAGGGAGAGGAAGAAGCAGATTAGTTTCTTGCAGAGTATTAGTATTATTATTACTATTGCCAAATATAATAGTGAGGCTGCAGTTTCACTCAGGGGCAGAGCTGGCCCCCAAGCAATGCAGCAGCCAGGGGTGTTCATCTTCCCACACCATCCCATTGTGCCAGGGGTTAGTGGTGATGCCACAGTTAAAACCCACCCCTTGATCCTGCTGGTTTATACCTTTTTTCCCCCCCAGACCACATTTAATCCCAATGGAAAGATGATGACGCCCGTAACAGAGACTTTGGCTGCTGCTCACATACAGCAAAAACATCATTTCACCTAAATTGACCACTCAGCACTGAACTGCCCCCAAATCGATGACCAGAAGAGGGTTTCACAGCCACCACTTTGCCCTCTTCCAGCTAAGTGAGATGAGGTTTTATTTTAAAATAAAAAGGTTTTGGTTCCTCTCCTCTCTGCTGTGACCTCCTTGGGGTCAGCACATGCATCCTACAGAGGACACTCAAATATCTGAGATTTTGGGGAATAGTTCTCTCCCTCACCCCTATTTTTTAGCCCCTAAGTGAAAGCGCTTTCATTTCACCGAGACAGGTGCTTCAGATACTGCTTGAAAACTAATTAAATCATATCTGCAGCTTGAAAACTAATTAATCCTTTATTCCATATTATAATAGATAATTACAATGCATGATAGGAAATGACTTGTCAGGTTTTCTGTTTAAAATGCTTGCACTTTATGGAAAATAAAATGGGGGAAGTGGAAGTGGTTATGGAGCCTTCCCATCCTCCTGCAGCCCACCAACTGAGCCTGCTGAAAGGCTTGGGGTTTTATTTAAGATGTAGCACAAACAAAAACGACCATTACAGCTGAAAACAGCTTTGACAACAAAAGTCAAACTTCTTGACTCATTCCTGTTCATTTGAGCGTGCAGTCAAGGGGGGTACCGCTCGAGTCCAGCCCCCACGCAAGCAAATGGATAAATACAGTATTTGTAATCAAAAGAAGGAACAAGGCAGGATGCAGTGTGTGAGATGGGCAATAGAGCTGCTCCTCACTCCAACACCTTCTCCTGTGCCAGGATCACATGAAGCCAGTAATTCAGTCCCACAGAGAAGGTGAGTAAATACCCACAACTGACCCACAAATACCCACAAAAATCAGTGGAGACACCCCAGAATCCAACTGTTCCCCCACCAATTTCCCTTAAATGCTCTGGCATCTGAATTCCCACTGTGAGATAAAGAGCACGGTGATGCTGAAAGTTTCCATAACTCTTTTGCAACAAAATTAAGTTCCCAGTCTTGCTCTGCCTTTCAGGAAAGAAGAAAAAGAAAGGAAGAAGAAAAAGAAAGGAAGAAGAGTTGAACAGGTCCCATTCCTTCAGCTGAAGCACTGCTGTAATTCCAAGGGTTAGGAGTTTAAAGCTACTGATGCAAAGACCCTTAAGAATCCCAGAACAACTTCTGAAGGGTCAAGGAAGGCAGCAAATAAAAGCAAGTCTATTGCCAACTTTACTAAAAGGTGCTCTTTGAGATCTGTAAATCCTTAGTAAAAATGGGGAAGGGTCCGCAAAGCCATGGAGGATGAAACGCACCAGGTACCAAAAAACAAAGTCAGGCCAAGAGCTAAATAAAAAGAGATGACTCAATTTTCACTCAAGAGAAAGCAGCCTACAACCGGAACTCTCCACACAACCATTTTCTCCCAAAACCCCAAACTATTCCCATTTTTTTGTGTGTGTTTGCTTTTCCTTTCACCTCCACCTGGCTGCTGTTCTGCAAACTTCATGACCTCAATGCAGCTCTGTGCTACCACGCACTCTCATTTTGGAGAAGCAAGATAAAAAATAAGGGCAAGCAACCCTGCTTCTTTTGTTTCACACCTTCAGTTTGTGGGGTTTTTTTTTCTTACAAAACCAGATTTTTCTATAGCACCCAAAGGTGAGAAGCAACTTTCAAAATCACTCAGCTCTCCAGTGCCTCCACCTCCCTCAGTTCCCCCTGAGCAGCACCAAAACCCAACCACTGCTATATAAAATGATCAAAAACACAGGCAAGGTTGTTCTCTTTCTGAGGAAACTCTATGCCCATTGAGGAAAAGCTCCAGAACCGTGTGTAGCTGGCAGTGAGAAGGATGACACAAGCAATTAGCACCACGGACGAAGATCTTCAGCACATTCTTCAGCGCTTATCGTATAGTCCTTTAGCAAGATACCATTGGAAGCAATTGCCCAGAGATTGATTGAGGCCCTGTATACCATATTAATAAGGTTAATTATAAACTTTATTACCAGCAGGGGGACTAAAGGGTGGGAAACAACTCAAAAAGGCCAGTCCCCTCCTCCCTGCCCAGGGAATGTGTCATCCAGCCTGGTGTTCCTCTTTCCCCCATGGGGACGACCAAAGGTTCTACATCAAACGGTGGGTTTTGGGTCACACCTCAGCCCAGCAGAAAGCATTCCCCTACCATCTTCATCAACTTCTCATCTCCTCCTTCCCTCTTAAGATAGTGTTCACTCTGCCAGCCACAGCTTTCCAACCCAAAAAGGTCAATACAACTCCCAAATTCACAACCCATGGCCTGTTGCCAACAAGATGAATGTGGAAACAGATTTGGTGAGGGGGCAGCGGAAAGAAAAGAGGGGAAATGGCTTTTAAATCAACACAATTAATTGCGTCGGTATTTGTTCATATATTAGATTAGTAGGACTCAAGAGGCAATTAAGCATCTTCGACAAGAGGATGCCCCGTGGCAAAGCTTACCCTGCTCTTCCGGATGCTTATGAGCTTGGGAAGGGAGGGATGGAAGGGAGATGGGAGACTCCACTATTTCAGGTTGTTTTGTGATAAAAGCAGCAGCTATTTAGAAAGTTTGCACAACAGTAACTTGGAACTAATCCTTCACATTTACCACTTTCCTTTAGAAATATGAATTTTAAGTAACAAAATTAATGCTATGTATGAACAAAGAATATTAGAGAGAAATTAAACCATCCACCTTATTTTCTCTGAATGGATGTATTTTCTGATTTTCACCCCAACCCAACCCAGTATTGTTCTAATAATATTTAATGAAACCTATAATGGGAAGAGGTGCTTCTTCAAGCATTAAATCACCTGAGGATACTTAAACTGACTTTTTATATCTAACAGAGCCTATCAAAAAAATCTCATCTCTTCACAAACTACCAACTTCATTTTCATTGCTGTTGTCAGCATCTTGCAGTCTTTTCCATCTGTGCAACACATGCACCCTCCAAAGCCACTGAAGCATATTTGGGTAGGGATTTGAAACATAAGTGAGGTTGCCTCCTAGTTTTGATCACTCAAGCTGAGCTCTCCCTCCACTTTGTTATTACTTCAATCTCCACCACAATCCTGAACCTGGTTTTGACCCAAACACTCATTTCCTACTTTTTCAGTAATTAAGGTTACAACAGAACAGCCTGGCAACGCTTACTGCTGTTTTTATTAATGTTGTAATGACTTGAGTTACAAGACACTGAGCCTTTTCACGTTTTTGCAAACATGGCTAAGAGTTCTCCCAACTGCGGTGGGGATTTCGGTTCTCCATGTTCCTATTCAATACATCTTTTAGATTCCAGTGCAACACAGGCATTTCTAAGGAAGGGTTAGCCCAAAAGGCTTGCCAACTGAATTATTGTGTAGTCTGCACACAGGGATTTTTCAGAACTAATTATAGTATAGCCTTTTTTCAGGTGCCCAATTTGCCCACCCTTAAAGGGTCCCAATTTTCTAAGAGAGCATCAGCTCTTTATCCACTGAACATAAACCCCTTTAAAAAGATGCCTCTGCTTCTAAGCCTCTGAAGACATCAACAATACTTCAAGGCGCTGGCCCAACAGCTTGCTGTTACGCTGAGTTATTCAGTGGCATCTCTTTTGGTCAGTAGTAGCAACATTTTCTTTAAGGAAACTTTGAAGTGGTTTCAGGCAAGTTATGAGACATATTAAAAATGACACGCCATCTGCTTCCCAATGTGATGTTTTGCATTGTGTAACTAAACCAATTTAAGAACTGAAGTCTATTTGACATCTAATTAGTCTGTTTGGTAGCCTGATCACTTGTAGATGTTTTGGAGGGGAAGAAGCACTCCAACAATCTTGATCTTTTTTTATAAAGAAAACAATCAAAAATAATTAGTCACAGAACTGTCTTTCCTTCCTAAATATTTTCTTTTTCCCCATTTAGGAATCAAGGCATATGTTTCTCCAATGCCGCTTTCTATTTCTGGTAGAATGTAAATCTAGCCATCTTTTTTTGGGTATCGCAATCACAGAGCTTCACCAGAGCCCTGGAAAACGAGGGGAACATTCCCCAGGTTGCCGAAGCAAAGGCTCCATCATCAGTGCCCAACATCACACGGTGATTTGCCAGGTCACTCGTTTGCTTGCTTAAATTAACAGTACGTCTCAGGAAATGCGTGGTCACCTCAAGAGTGATTTATCCTGGCAGGGTATCACTAGGGTATAAAAGTGGTAGGCGAAATCCAAACAGAAACAAAACAACTCACACACAAGCATTTAAAATTCAAAGTCTAGACTCCAGCTTGTGGACTGCTCCAGCTTCCTCACACGCTACACCAGCAGAATGAGGAGGACCACAGATAGACAGCAACACGCCACATCCTAAAATACCAAAGCAAGCCAAACTCCAAATAAAGTACCTGCTGGCGTCTACTCACCATGGATCGGGATGTTCAGATTCACATATCCATTGGGAAAGCCCAGCAAGAAACAGTTAATGAGCAGCTTTAATAGGGATAGCCCTTATGGTAGTCACACCAAGGAAATATGACTATGTTTCATGCATGAGGGGATCATGGAGAAGGAAACATACACAACATCTCCAGAACATTTCAAATGTATCTTGTAGAAATCAAAGAAGACAGTTTCCAGCACTGTAGACTCACTGCATGCACTCACACACCAGATGTGGACACATGCCAGCAGACCGGAGACAACATTTGATTCCAGCATCAGACATGAGCAACAGCATGCAGAAGCACAACGCATTGCTCCATGCACCATTCCCCCAGGAAAAAGAGGGGGAAAAACACAGAACTCAAGTGTTTTTAACCCGTAATGTTTATATCACATTTGTACCCTGATAGATCAGCTGGGGAAGTTAATGACAAGGTCCAGAGCCTTCCCCAGGAGCAGCCACCTCCAGCCACAATGGGAGATCCCACACCACCTCTATTTGGAGACAACCTCATCTCCAGTAGTCTCTGCCCACAACACAGACCAGGGTTTGAAAGTATTTTGGGTAGGGGACAGAGATAAACAAGCGAGAACCACAATTAGGCAAGGGTAGCAGTTGGAGGGAGGGTCAGATCGGGTCACTCCCAGAGGATGTTGTTCCTGGAACCGCTGGAGTTACGGTTTGCAACCTTTATCAGTTCCCGCAATGAAATTCGACCACTCTTCTGGCCGGTCTTGTTTTCCGAGTTTTATTTTCTATTGTTCTGTACTAAGCAACTGTCGGCCCTTATCAGCACCGCCCTGGTCCCACTTCTTTTCCTGTTACCTTCCCTTGTATCACATTGGTTTCTCAGCCTTGCCTGGCTGAGGGTTCTGGCAGGTGTGATGAGTTTGATAGCCTGATCTAATTACCGCCTTCCTAAAACAAGTCAAAAAGAAGAAAGGGGGGAGGGAAGACCATTTCAGTTGGTTAAACATGCTGCTACCCAAGAAAGGAGCTGGAAGGAGAAGGGGGAATTTGCTAACTTTCACTCGGCAGCGGAGCAGAGCTGCTTTCAATATGCCATATTGACTTACCACTGCTGGAGGCACAATAAAGGCAGGCCTTGGAGTCAATGCGGGCTCCTGCGGCTCTGTGTAAACTCCGCTTAAAATGTATTTCAAGGAACTTGATCTATTGACATGGCAACTGTGAAAACTTGAGTCCATTTGAAATTTAAATAGCATTTCCACCCCTCTCTAAATGCCAGCCACGAGGTGGGCCCCACAGTCGTTGTGTGGAAAATGCTTTCACTGGAAGACATCTCCCCCAACAGAATGCCTCCAGACACAACTACTCTCCTCAAAAGCAGCCAGCACAACTGATTGGGACCCCTTTTTGATGCAAATTCATATTATTCTGTTGGGGAACAGCAGGTGTTCGGCCATGCTTTGCTTTAGAAAAATTAGGACCTTGCTTTCTCCCCCTCCTTCTTGCACTTGGCTCCCAGTTAGCTCCAACCACTCTCACCCTTGGTGCACACTTGGGTGCCTCCTGGGCTGTGAAGTACAAATCAGGCCTATTCAGGAGCAGGACAGTGTGTGCTACCGATCCGTAAATATGACTTTTATTACACATGACAAAAGCCACACAGTAAATGTCCTCAGCAGAGCACGCCGGCGTGGTGAGCACAAGTCCTCGTTCCCACCACATGGCCGTTGAGAACCCTGCATGGCATGACTTGAGGTTAAAATACAGGGGAATACGTTTCACAATCAATTTCCTTTGACTTCTGGAGCTGGACTAGCAGGAACCTTACCAGCAACCACACCACATAAGTCATTTACTCCGACTTTAGGATGGGGCCAGAAGAAAATAAAACGGGTTGTTGTGGAGTATCTCAGTGTCACTGTGGTCTATATAAAGACACATGAAAGCTGCCTGCCCATACAGGGGGACAAGCTAGTCCCAAGATGGTGGCAGTGGATGGTGCTCTTGAGGAATTATGTATGTCACTCAATGAAAAGGCCTACGCTAAAGTAGTATCGAAAGGTACAAAATAGGACCAAGTTCTCACCGTGGTAGGAATCATTCAAGCACAGAAGGAGAGATTCCTGTCCTTCCTCCCTCTCTGCGCTGCCACCCCGTCATTTGAAACAATGGCAAGGAAGACCAAAGAGTGATAAAATAGAGAAATCCACAACAAGACATACAGATAATATGATTTTACACAGGTACAACCCAAAATTCATAGGGTTTGGAAAGTTAAAAACCTCAGCCCCCTATGGACCTGTATCTCCATTACTCTCTGAATTATCTATCTGAACAAATCAAAAGGGCCTGTCTCCTAGCATGCATGAATACCAACACTCTGCAGGATCCCTAGAGTATTAAAGAACAATTTGGAGGAAAAAGAAGTGTCTTTATGGACCCATTTAAGGAGCACCTGAAAGAGCAGCCGAGGACACTCACAGGAGAGCCAGACAAACGATTAAGGCTGGCATCGTCCAAGTGACACAGCAAAGCACCACATCACCCAAGTGATCAGAGAGGGAGCCACAAAGACTCTTTAAAGATGAGAAAAAGGAGCTTAAAAAAAAGATTATGTGATACTGGGGATGGAGTGAACACTGTAAGGGGGAAGGAAAGGCTGGGGGGAGCAGGCTGCCCAGGGCAGTGGTAGAATCACTGTTCCTGGAGGCATTTAAAAGACGGGTAGATGTGGTGCTGAAGGACATGATTTAGTGGTGGGTTTGGCAAGCATTAGGTTGATGGTTGGCCTCCATGATCTGAAAAGACCCTTCCAGTCTAGGTGATTCTATGATGTTCACAGAGGTGATGCTGTGGTGGTTGGTGGCTGAAGAGCAGAGGCCAAAGGAACAAATGCTAGGAGTCTAGACAGTGGGGCAGTATATAACATTTGCCCCTCACTGCAGCTTACTTTAAAAACCAGAAATTAAAGAACAACAAAAAGGACAGAAATCTATGCCTGATGTGTCTTCTGCTCAAGGCTCAACTTCTTATTTGCAGTTGAAAGCACCTATTAAAAAGTTACATGACCACCATTTCATCTGGCCATATTTAAATACTGTCACTTCAGTCCTCTTCCATAATAAGGAGGGAGGGAGATGAGCAATAAACCAAAGTGATTTTATTTCAGGTCTTCAAAGTCAAAACAAAAATCACAAAACTTGTGGGAATATTAAGATAATTCAAGCCTTAAACTCCTAATCTGAGATGCCATTATTTAAGCATAATGTAAGATAGACATCTGAAGTTATAAAATCACAGGACACTACCAGCAAATTTGCCAGTTTTTATTGCCAATAACGATCACTGTCTCTATTACAGGCTCCAGTTAGGACTCTATTATGCTGGACTCTTTATAAAATACAATCCGTACCATTAAAAGTCTACCTGGCTGCCTTACAGCAGATGAATAACACAAAAAAGAATAGCTAATAAAGAACTGAAAAAAAGGGTTGAAAGACTTCTCTTTATTTTCTTTTAAAGAAAATTTTAATCAAACAGACCATTACTCAGTGGCTATAGCTGCAATGCTTTTTTTATTTCTATTATTTTTATACAGACATATATATATATATATATATATATATATATATAGTTTTTCCTCTCATTTGCAAAAAGCTCACATCGGTCCTCCTTGGAGCAGCTTGGTGTAGATACACAACCAGAGCCCACAGAAACAGTCCCAGCAATTTAGCAGAGATGAAGCACAGGGACTGAGGAATTCATCCACCACGAGCTGTTCACAGCACTAACACTCAAGTGACAATCAAATGTTCAGTGGTGAAAGCTGAGATGGGTTTTTTTTTTCATTCCTTTCTTCTCAGCTATGCGGTCATAAAGCAAAAGCAGGCATGCGCTACTGCAAACCAACTGGTTTTAAACAATATCAAACCTTTAGCTCTTATTTCCCACCAATCGAGCAATACTCTACCCTCCTACAGCTCCTTGAAATTATATATTCTTATTGCAGCAAGAGAAGACTCTGTAATGGCACCACATTTTTCAAATGAGGGGGAAAAAAAGCAGGGAATAGGTAAAAAAAAAGAAATTGAGGACATACAATGGGTTATGGTGCTAATATATTAGGATATTAGACAGAATTACTTTATTGAAAGAGTGGTCAGGCCCAGGAACAGCCTGCCCAGGGAGGTGGCTGTTGCCATCCCTGGAGGTATTTAAGAAACGTGTAGATGTGGCACTTCGGGGCATGCTCTAGCGGCTGAGATGTAGGGGGTTTTGTGTGAATCATAGAATCATAGAATCANGAGGGTTTTGTGTGCTTATGGTTGGCCTCGATGATCTCAGAGGTCCTTTCCAACCGTGAAGATTCTGTGATACTTTTCAAGATGAATGGATAGACAGCATTCCCAGTAACAACCCAGGTCTGCCAGGAGGATGGCTTCTCCTGTGACCAGCACCCATTGAAAGGATGAGGCAACAAACTCAACCGTCAGGGAGAAACCTGGGATATAAATGCAATATCGCAAGTAGAGGTTTTATGCTAAATGTACTGAAAGGTAAGAAAAATACTTGTGTACCCACTATTTTGTACACCTGGCTAAACATGCCTTAACAAATTAAAACTCAAAAAGGCGCATGAAATCAAAGTCAATGTCAAAGCACAATGCTTGACATCCGTTTGCCAAAAAATTAGTTATTGGCAGCCTCTAAAATGCACTGTCACATCAGAATTACAGCCATATAATTCACTTTTTAGCTGCTCAGAAATAGGGATAACAAAAACGTATTGGCCAGTCACACCATGGTTCCTACTGACAACATTCCCGACATCTGATGTTGTCTCATTCTGCCTTTGGCAGAAGTTTGGAGCTTCATTCTTGAAGTTGTATAATAGATACTTTTGATTTGTGATTGAATGGAAGATTATAATCAACCTTGGGACATTCACACACTCATGGAATGAAGCCATGCAGTCCACTATAAATATTTATCATTTTTTCCACATTTGTTAGTATAATTAAAGGGAATGAAATTCAATGCAACAGTTGGGGGAGGGAGGGAAGTAAAACCTGTTATTTACAGTGTCCTTTAAAATTAAATGTATAGACATTAATTGCTTATTATACACACTGTTATTCAACCGGCAACACACAGAAAACCGAGCCAAGGAGAAGAGCCTGCTGCTTATAAAACACCCTTCAACAATTTGTCCCAAACGGTCATTCAGATAAGAAAAGACACAGGGCATCTTGTTCACTTCATTTGTGCCAGCAGCGAATAGAAGATGCTACCGCAGCAGCACGGGATCATTTTTACACACCGCAGCACCCGCCTGAATGACTGTGCAGTGTCAGATGCTACCAGCCCAATTTAGGAGGATTTTATACCGCTACGTCCCAGGCAAGATAAATACAATCAGCCCTGTTATCACTATATATAAACCACCTACGAGCGCCTGGTAAAAACACAAGGGCATAGGGTGGCTTGGAAAATGCTAATTGCTGGTTCCAGCTCCATCCTTCCTGCTGCTCCCCTTGGAGCTAAAAAACCCAACCAAAAAAAACCCAATAAAGCACCCAACAAAAAAACCCAACCAAAAACCAAACCAAAAACCAACCCACCCATCACCTGGGAAATGAATTTGTGAAGGCAGACAACCACCTCACCACTTGCTGAGGAATTCCAAGTTCACGCTGCAGCACCCAGGGATTAGCTCCCATTTTCCCAAGGATCAACTATTTTGGCTTAGAGGTTTTGTTAGGTTTTTTTTTAAAGCTCATCTTCAGCGAGAAGAAGGGGGATTTTATTCCCGTTCCGTTGCCTATTCATTCGTTCTTTAATAATACATGCTTCTGTTAAAAAGGGCAGTGAGCTATTTTTAGACTATCCCATAACATAGAAGAAAGCATCAGTTAAGGTTGGGTATTTTTTAAGCCTGGTACTGCAAAGATTTGGGAGCCTGGAGAAATGGGGCACAGGTAGGAGCTGGTCCCAGACTGCAGGGGAAGGATTTGCAGACTGGGTGAAAAATCACCAAGAACCTGCCCTGCCCGGCTTCCTTCCACACTTCTCAAACCTGAAACATGCCAACAGCAAAGTAGGGAAAGAAAGATGGAAAGGAAGTAAGGAAGAAAGAAAACAAACTCACTGAAGTGCTATTGCTTGGAAACCACTTTAATGAAAGCCACCGCAGAGTACGATAAGATACCTAACCTACGCTGTCAGGGAAAACAGACAAATGAAATCCACACAGCCACTTTTACATGCCCTCTGCTACAAAAATAGCTGGATAATAACCATTTCGCAGCTACAGACATTTGCAGGATCCAACACCTCTCTGAATCTAAAGACTGCTACAGTACATGGAGGAAACCCTTCTGGAAGCATCAGCTTTGAGGCAGGAAGATCCTTCTTTACTGCAGCTGTAAAGGACAAAAAGCTTATTGGAATTAAGGGATGTCTCAGTCCCTTCTCAATAAAATACTAGTTCCTATTTGCTTTGTTACATAGGCTTAGATTATTTTTCCTTTCCCACTCTTTTCAACACAGGATCATGGCACAGAGCTCTGTTTCTAAAGGATGTTGCCTCTGGACCTGTTTTCAGGAGATCCTTGGGGAGGAGTCCCACCTCGCTCCCCAGCCTCCATCATTTCAACACCTCGGGAAGGGGAGCAGGAGAGGACCACAGTCACTCTCATTGCCTTCAAGTTTCATTCCTCTGGGGGAAAAAAAAAGATTTAAAAAAAGGAGTTTCTCCATTTGGCACTGAAACTGAACTCCTGGCCCGGGATTAGGTAAGCAATGCTGAGTTAGGCCAATAAAGCCCTGACTCCAGCCACAAACACAAGGCAGTCAGACACCGGGCTCTATGGCAGGATTACATCCAAAACAATACACGCAGAAAAGGTCAGTGCTCCAACCTTTGCTCATTAAACCCTTGGTAGAGCCCAGCACAGTTTGCTTGCTGGATATAACAGCATTCCCCCCAAAAAAGGTGTCAGTGATAACACAAGCTTTAGGGCAGATCTCCGAACCCCCAAAAATAAATGCCAAGTCAGATGCAGCTACACACGCCAAAGGACTTTTTGCTCAAATAAAACCAAATGCATTTTAAACCTGCTGTGCTGGCTGGCTGTGTCCATCCAGCACTCCAGACTGCCTACCTGGATGTATTCTTGTACCATGATAGGGAACATCACACATTGCTTCCCCAAAAGAACAGTGAGAAGCTAAAAAAGGGCTTTCTAAAGATGATGTCATCCAATGACAAATGGGTGAAACAAAAAAGAAAAAAATATTATACTACCCGAAGCCTAAAAAACCAAAAGACAGTTCTCTAGCCCAATATTGAAAAAAACCCCACCCTGCTGTGCAGGGTGCCCAGGTCACAGAGCCAAGCTGCCTTGGGATTTATATCCTAATCCCACTTTTATTCTTTTCAAGGCCGTACATGAGTTTTTTAAAGAAATAAGAGTTCAACAGGCCCACGCCTTATAAAGCAGGAGAAGAATGTTATGGCTCTCTGCTTCCAGCGAAACCATGAAGTGACCCAGCTGGGTACTAACACTTTGGACCAGCAAAGCCCTACAACTGAGATTCATGTCCTGTCTGCTGGAGCATTTGCAGGCACCACCGCAGTGCAGTGACTCTTCCAAGAGCCTGCACTTCAAGTTTGGAAAAGCACATTTTTTTCACTTCTTTTTGGCAACACCCAGTCCATGTTCCCAGCTGCGGTCAGCCCACACTGGAAGTCCAATTAACCACCCTCACCCCGACCCCATGAAACTCATCCATTAGAGTGACGGTCATGAATAAGGGCTGAGCTCCCTGATATTCTTCCTTATCCTCAGCTCCCTCCTCCAACCCCAGCTGTTGCAGCACGGGGACGGGAATAGCCCTCCATTAATCACTCCTCATTTCGGAGACGACATACTTGTCTGTCATGAGAAGCTATTAGGCGACTGAGTAGACACTATCATGACAATCTCCACCTGCTAAGGAGCGGGAAGAGCTCTGCCCTCTCCCCCTTCTCCTGGAGCTGCAAGATTTCAGTACCTTCTATCCTCTTAAGAGGCTCCTCACCCCCCAGGAGACTTAGAGAGCCTCAGCACGAATACGTGCAAAATCCTCATCAGCTGATCAAGGGCTTTGCTTACTACCATGCTTTACGTAACCAGCTAGCAGCATCCTAATTATCCAGCTAAACGTAATGAATTCAATTCATCTTGACTTGACGCACTTTCACTACCACACCAGGTATAAATTAAGGCACAGGGCACCTCGCCCCATAGCACCTCAGTAAAACTAGAGCATTTGGGGGCGTGGAAACACTGGGTGAAACCATCCACCAAGCCTACAACTGAAACATGAACCTAGATCAGGACCAGCAAGAACTGAGCGTACCCAGAGGAAAGCCCCATCTACTGCTCTGGGTGGGGTTTTTCAAGTGCTTTTGACTCAGCCAGAGATGGAGAAGCAGCAGAACAGCTGCAGCAGAGGAGTAGATGGATGGGTTTTTTTCTTCTTTTTTTTTTCCCCTCTTGGTCCAGTTCCCTATCACGCTGTAAGTAATCTCTGCTCTCATCACCAAGAATGCTTGCAATGACTGCAGAACATAACCCAAATTTTCTCTGTTGGGTCCCTCTAACCTGACTTGGGTTAACATCTACCTCAAGCTTTCATTTCCTAGCCTGGGTTTTCAGCTTTTGGGGTTTATTTTATTTTACTATTATTTTTTTCTTCTTAATTTGTTTTTAAATTAAACCTTGCTGTACTCCACACAAGCCTTGCACGTAACGAAGTAAACAGCACCACAATGCATTCCTCCACACTAACCCAGCCACTAAATAGCTGCCTGGAGTTGGAGGCTGAAGCAGCTGGGTGTTGGATTACAAACGCAAAACAAATGCCACAGCACGGCCGGAATATGTGCAATACATTGATGACCTACTGCACTTAAATAACTCCTCAGAAAGCAGATCAGCCATTCAAAAATGGGGTGGGGTGGGGAGGGGTGGGGGTGGCAGGGGTTTACACACCCAAGAGAGACAGGAAAGTAATTAGCGCTGATAACGCAAGTTATGAACAATTTATGGCAGAATTTTTATATATAAAAATTACACCAGCGAGAGCGGGCAGGGGAAAAAAAACCCAGCCTTGTGTGGTGGGCAGGCTGGGAGGAACGGCATTTCATGCTACTGAAAAGCTTCCAAAGGGTGATATCCCTTCCCCACCAACGCCAGGAACGAGGGTCTCGCTCAGCACAGCCCAGCGGAGGATTTCCGAGGCTGCTCGTAGCAATTTGAGCCCCCTCAGATCCTCCTTTCTTCCTGCCTAAAGAACAGTGCTTCTCAAAGCACGTGGAGTCCACAACCAAAAGTCCCAGCCAAATAGCTCACGTGGCATTCTAAAGCAGTGTGCCGGTGTACTGCAAGCTCGAGTACACCTAGTAAAGCTATCCATGGAGTTCACCGAGTGCTTTTGGGTTTCAGACAAGGTATGCAGGGTCTCTGACCCTGTGCACAGCCCAAGGAAATGGGTGTTTTCAGTCAAGCTACAACACAAGTTAAGACAAAGCTGCTAGAGAGTGAAATCCGCCTTCCCCCCCAGCTGGTTTTTGTCCTAAGGTAACAATTGTACTGACAGTTACACCTCCCTAAAACTGTCACAGAGGCAAAGCAGGGAAGTTCTCACTCAGAGTTAAGCAAGGCTCTGGGAGGTCACCTAACCGTGTCACTAGGATGCCACTCATGTCTCATCTCCAGCAAAATGTTGAGCAGGAGAGAACGAAGGATGGAGTAGCTTATCTCCCTGCTACGTCACGTCTACTCAGTCACAGAGTCATAGCTCCCTATTGCCTTGTCCTCCCCAAAAATCAACGTGTGGCCTAATTTAAAGCTGTTGTTTGAAGCCACATGTTGATGGACCACAAGCACCATTTCCAAACCTTAGTCTGGTGCTGCAAATTTAGCTGCTGCAAATTTAGCTGCTGGACTTTACACGGTACAGCCACTACTCTGCAACACGAGATGAACTGCCAAGCATCCAAGCATCATGCTTTGGCTAAAATGCATCAAAAAGTCTTTGGAACCAGGGAAGGCTGCAAGGAACTGGAGGAAGCAGTAACTCCTGTAACACTTCCAAGGTTTTCTGCAGAAAGAGTGACAGAGGGGCTAGCACCTACCTTTTTTTGGTTTGTAAATACCACATTCAATGAATAGCTGCAATATCTAACTCTTCAAAGACAAATTTAAGTTGGTTTAAGGGAGTAAAAACTTCCTCTCAGCAGTAGATGGGATGTAACCAGCAACATCTCACCAGTTCTGTCAACCTCTTGGTCAACCGGATGGGGAAAGCTGCAGACTCTTGAATACAATGCTTTAAAGTATTAAGTATTTTTATAAACAAGAGGAGTAGCAGCAGGCTGAAGAATTTTGCTCTTTCTATATCACTTGATGATAATATTTCTTCCCGTGAAAGGGGGGAGATGCTGCTGGGAGAGTTTTTGACCACGCATCCAAACAAAAAATAACTCAAAAGTCACCGGGGCTGCTCTGTGCTCAGTCCCCATCCAGCCCCCTGCGTCTGCCCCAGCTGCTCGGGCAGGGAAGGAAGGAGGCTCACAAACCTTCATATGCACGACCACAAGACTTTGGATATACTCTGGGGAAGACAGAAAATTTCCGGGAAACCTGGGTTGGGCCCAAGAGCATTTGACTAAAGCAGACATGGAGAAACCACTAGAGGAAACAGAGATGTTTGCAAGTGCCAGCCTGGATTAAGATCAGCGCAGGACTACCTGTCCCCAGCAGACCCCTCCTGCTCCCCACTGGATGTTCTGCTGAGATATCTCAATCACTGCAAACTCTTCCTTTGCTCCCTCTGCCGCTGGGCCACCCGTTGAGCACAGCAGAGGAAGAGTGAGCTCATGAAGGGGGTTGGGAAGGCAAGGAAAACTCTGCTATCAGAGGGGGAAAAAAAAGCTCCCTCCACCCTGTCCCCTCTCACGTGCTGTTGTCTCAGGTCACCAACCACTCGATGGAGGCAGAGAAACCAGCTACCATGAAGGAAATGACTGCCCTTTCATGCCACCCACTTACAGCCCTCTCTCAGTGCTGAGAGCTCAAATTTTTAATTAAAAAGTGTGGGATTGTGCTTGTAGCAGAGTAAGGGGGGGAAGGGAGGGAGGGGNGGCCCAGTGTGTATGAAACCCTGGCTGGTTTTGCCAACAGCTGGTCCACAACCTGCGCAGTATTTCCAGAAGTGTTTCCAGTCCAATCTACTCAATTTAGCTAGAATAACTCCCTCATTTCGTAACGGCAGCTGGAGAGGTTTGCAGCACTGCTGCTTTTAAAGAGGAGAGAAAGTCTGGATGATTTTTAGGAATGCAAACACAACAAAAACAAAATAAGATGCAAGTCCTCTTTCAGCTGTGATTCTGAATTAGAGGGCACTCTCAAATGTGATCCTACCAGGACAACAGCGGCTTTTCCACGCAGGGATTTTCACCCAAGGCAATTCCTTCTAAGAAGGAAAATCCTGAAAAGCATGCTACTGCCTGGAAACATGGGGTCTGGGAGAACCACCACGTGCACCCTCCAAATGTGCCTAAGCCAGTGACCCTTGCTCTCCTGGGATGGCTCCACTGAGGATCCCCAGATGTTTGTCACCATTCTGCTGCACCCCCCATCCCACCAACTGCACGTCCTCATCAACCCTTGGCCCATGCCAACATCCATCTGGAGTGGGACAGCCATGTGGATGTCCCCAAGGCCACGGCTGTGGTCCACCTGCTCCCCCGGCGGCCGGGTTGGACCTCGCCTTGGAGAGCGGCTCCCGTCCCACAGCCTGGCCCGTGGCCCGTAGACCACACGGAGCCAATGTCTGGATTACAGTACATTTTAAAGAGCACCCAGCAGGGTATCATGGAGTCGAGTGCTGGGCCAAGGAAAATCAGGAATGTTGGACAAGATGCAACTGTAGAAGGGGACGTGCGCAGAAAGCATAACAGCAGAGCGCCCAGCTCACTCATGGCTGCAAGGCTCCCCCCCTTATGTCCTCGTGGGACGGGGACTGTCAGATCTTCCTTCTGGCTCTTCCTACTCTTTGGTTGCAGCCAGTGGAGAGCATGATGCAGCCCTAGCCCAGCACGCTGGTGCTCCAAGGAGGACATGGATGGGATGGGTGAGCATCCATCTCATCAGCCAGCTGCTAGATGTTGGGAGACAGTGATCAAACAGAAAAGATGCTGCCTTTCCTGGAGGCATCATATGTTTTCAAAAGTGAGAAAAATAGAAACTTTCAGTAACTTCTGTTCCCAATGATAGACTTTTTGTTGCCTTAAACTTCTCAGCAGCAGATCCACCTGTTCTGCAGGTCCCAGTCCCACAAGCTGGAGTAAGGGCAGGGCACCTAAGGGCTCCCACGCCAAGGCAGGACCACTCATATCTGCTGTGTGCTGATGGCATGCTCCAAACCCTATGATCATGGAAAACTGAATGGCAGGCTTGAGAAGCCCTCACCCTGGCACAGGCTCAACAAAAAGCACCAAGATGCCTCAAACCTAATGCCATTTCATAAAAAAAGCAAGTGGAGCCACAGTTTGAATTTCCTACCCAAGATTATAAACTGTAGACACCATTTACAACAAAAATATTACAGTACAGAGAGGTGCTTTATTCCCAGTAACCTCTAGCTGAGTGCTTCCTAAGGGAAGGGTGAGCAGACAGGCTGCAGTGGTAACTCCATCTGCAAAGCACACTGCAAACCTTCAACCTTTCCAAGAAGACTAAAGAGAGAGCGAGAATATCTTGACTCCACTTACAAGTGGAGAACGTGCACCACATCATCCATAAAACCTAAGCAGAGGGATAATTAAGAAGGCTTTAACTTTACAGAATGAATGCACGTGTTTAACTAGGAATACAACAGCTTCACATGCACACAAGCATGTCAAGGATCCAAGGTGGTCAGTGGAAGAAAAATCTTTACCCCCCGAGTAGAAACTTGCTTTTACAAAGCTTTTAATTCACCTTCAAGATGGGTATGTCAAAGCAAATCCAGCAACAACTAGCCCCGCCATTTCCATACCAATCCTCCCTCTTTTCAAGTAAGGAAAATGTCAGATGGCATCAGGTTAGCCTCAAATGGGATTTCTCTTTCCCTGCCTTGACTGCTAGCCACTTACCCAGCTTACCTTGAAGGACATGTGGTACAGATCAACTGAGGTGAAGCCCGAAAGGACAGAGGTTGCATTATTCCCTTCACAGACAGAAGGTTTGCACATACACATGTTGACCTTTGCATTTCGCAGAAAAGATGATTTCTTACTTTAAAAACTGGGTTTTTGTCAGCCACCATGACTCCTTGAGGAGGAGAGAGATTGCCGTGTGTTCTGGCAGGCAAGAAACAAGAAACTGCTGCTGGGTTTTGGAGCGATATCCCCATTACAGAAACTCCCCCTGACTGGTTTTTGTCTTTTCTTGGCTGGCTCTGGGGGCAGGATTTCCAAAGTTTGTACTTTCACTGACAAATGCAGGGAATCAGTTCGTCAGTCGCTTCCAGGAAGTCCATCTCTTGCACCAAAATGTGGTCTCAGTTACCGTCAGCATCAGCCCTAGCTTCCAGCACTCTCTAAATGCCATCACGGCTCACGACGGCGGCGAGTCCCATGTCTTAGGCAGATGGAAATAGTAAGAAAAATTTCACTAGCTGCAGCTCATAAAAAGATACTAGCCTGAGACTCTTAAATACATTCCAAGCTATTTTTTTCCCCTGTATTTCCCTGACACCAGTGATTTCCAAGTGGTGCTCTGAGACCCACAGGTGCCCCACAGCCAGTTTATATTTCCAACCACACATCTGATAATAAACAGTAATTTCTCTACGAGAAATTCAACTGGGGCATCAGCGGTGAGAAAGCTCAAAATATCTCCTGGTTATTTTATCATCACTATTTTACATCCCCAAAAAAGCCAGTCGTCATTCCCGCCAGGTATGCTGGCACCTGGTGTGTCCCACCACCTTTCTGCACCTCCCCATGCCCTGGTGTCACTCATCCAGCCCTGAGGGACAAAAGCCAGCCTGCTTTCGACAGAAGAGGGCTGTCCCTTAGCAAAGGGACAAAGAGATGTGTAGGAGAAGGCAGATATCAAAAGCATTAAGTCGTGTGATGCCAAGATACGGAGGCAGGAGCGGAAACAGTTGGGGAAGCGGTGAAAGGCAGCACTGCCAGGTCGCCTTGGCTCTCTCCCTGCAAACCTTCCCATCACCCCACTTCCTTCTCTTCCAAATCCTCTTAAATGGTCCATGCTCCTCTTCCTTCTCTTCCCTGGGAACTGGGCCCTCCAGAGCTCCAAACATAGGGTAATTAAGCAAAACCAAACAAAAATCCAGAAGCCAAACCAACCCAACAGAAAAACAACCCAGAAGTTAAAAAATAAATAGTATACCTTTTATACCTTATATTTTTCTTTTAAAGAAGCTTTGTATGCCACTAAATCGCAACATTATTTTAAACATTCATTTTACACCACTAGCTCAGCTTTGACAACAAAAATAATTGCTCCTTTTCAGGTTCACATTTGGTAAAGAAACACCAGAAAGCCAGGGGAACAAGTATTTCCAGGCTATGAGGGTTTTCTTGGGTAGTTTGTGGGGTTTTTTTTGAAGTATCATTAAAATAAAAAAAAATTTAAAATAAAAAACCAAACCCAAACCCCATTATTTTCATGATGCTGACCACAACACTTTCAGCCAGTGATGCCTCAATGAATATTTTTACGATGACTCTTGCAAGAAAAGACAACACTTAAGACACTTGTAGGCCTTCTTTTTTTTTTAATTTGTATGCATCATGAAATTTGAAGTGGAAAAGACAGAATTATCATTTCCCGAATTTTCCAAAGTTAGAATAGAACAGTGGGAAAAAAGATGCCTTAACATTTTACTAAGAGGAGCCTTTCTTGGATGACCTCTCTCAGGAGCTCCCATTGACTCATTCTTGCAGCTTCTTTGAAGTGACATCAACAACAATAATTTAATTTACAGTCCAGATAAAATGCATTTCCAAAGACACTGAGGGGAGGGTGTCCCCTCAGGGGTTTAGTAGGGCATTACTGGTTTAATTCAGTTCCAGTTACCTGCTGCCAGTGTGGATTTAACTCCTGACAGCTCATCCTCCACCAGCCACCAGAACTGCTGTAGGTAGTGGTGTCCCACACACCATCAAGGAAGAGGGATGAGGGTCAATAATCATACGCACAAGAAGACTGTAACATCTTTAAATTGCAGCCAAAATGCATCGGATCACAACTGGCACTGCCCAGACTGTGCCAAGCGCGGTGATGCTTGGAACAGGAGCTCACCTCGTGTCAGGGGATGCTGCAGCACAGAGGTTTTGATTTGGCCTCTTTCCATAGAATTGTTTTGGTTGGAAGAGGCCTTTAAGATCATCAAGCACAACTGTTAATGTAACACTGCCAAGTCCACCACTAAACCATGTCTCTAACCATCATGTCTGTCCACCTTTTAAATACCTCCAGGGATGGTGAGTCCACCACTTCCCTGGGCAGTCTGTTCCAATGTTTGACAACCCTTTCAGTGAAGATATTTCTCCTACGACCCAATCTGAGCCTCCCCTGGTGCAAATTGAGGCCATTTCCTCCTGTCCTATCAACTGTTACTTGGGAGAAAAGACTGACCTCCACCTTGCTAGCCTCACCTTTCAGGTAGCCATAAGGTCTTCCCTCAGCCTCCCTTTCTCCAGGCTGAACAACCCCAGCTCCCTCAGCTGCTTCTCATCGGACTTGTTCCCCGGACCCCTCACCAGCTTTTTTGTCCTTCTCTGAAAGGGCCCCTTCCAGGGCCCTTTGAACATAAGCTGCAGAGAAGAAATATGCATGAAGAATTACAAGCATCCACCCCCAAATAGCCACTTGGGAGAAAGTTAAATAAAAAAAGCTTTTATCAGGCACAGTTTTAAGGACTCCTGACTCATGACAAATAATTTGTCACTGAGACTCCAAAGAGTAAGTCAGAGAGGACCTTCTCCTGGATGGAGAAAGGCAGAGACAGGTTTCTCCATTTCCAATTAGGCTCCTCCAGCTGTGGGGAGCAACAAGCATGAGGGGAAGTGAAAGAAGTAGAGTTCCTTGCAAATGCAAAAGGACTGATATGACCAGCACCTCAGGATGACCTCTTCAGTGATGGAGATGCTGCAAGAGGGTCTATGTCTCCAGCATCTTTTCCTCTCCCAGTAGGGAGAACAGGTCAGCTGGAAAAGGCACTGCCCGAGTGGTGGTTTAAGCCTTCTCCTCTACTGAACTGTCAAGACTGACTTCAGGCTACCCTTCCTTGCAAAGTGGAGCTAAAAATCTGTGAAGATATGTAATCCATAAAGGAGCCTGGCTCTCCCAGCTCTGCTGCTGCTGACAACCTCAGCAGCAGTGCCCACAAAAAAGCAAACCCTGACACATTCCCTACACACAGACACACACACACAAACCCACCGGGCTCAGCTGCTTTTGTTCTGACAAGTGAGAAAACGTTTACTGAAGTCAGAACAGACAATTTCTTCTAAAGAGAGAGAAAGGTGGAGAGAGCACAACCAAAAAAGAAAAAAGCAAGAGAAGAAGAAGGCAAGTTGAATAAAAGAAAAAGGTTAATAAAAAAAATAAATCACAAACCAAGCCCATATATCACTTGCTACTGGCCATGTTCCCCATTAGGAGAAACCTCCTGTAAATACCTCTGAGTGCTGTGCTAACCAGGATGGACACAGGGATGAAGTGGAGGTGACCAACATGAGGCACGGGCAGGTGCTACATCTTGTAGGAGGTGCTTGATCCTGCAGCCTCTGTAATCTGGAGGCCAATGAACCCATCAGGCAACTGAAGAGCCTAAAGCTGCCTTAATTGCTGGTGTTCTTCTAGCACAGGGTAGGGATGACATTTTTGAGCTGCCCTAAGAACAGTTTACGTTTCTGGGGAAAATTTCACCTCCTACAAAGAGCTCAGGAACATCAGCCATGTTCTGCTCACATAACCCATCCTTTAAGCAGTACCTTAACCTACAGCACTAAGAGCTGCTAGCAACTGGGAGACACCACAAAGACAAAAAAAAAAACCCAACCCAAAACAAAACAAACAAAAAAACCCACCCCCAAAACTTTGAAGAAAACATACAAACATCATACACCCTCATGTCCAGCTGGCAAGATCCAACCTGCCCCTGCAGATATGGTGGCATCAGTTCCTGCCCTGTTCTTCCTTCCCAAGATTTCTCACTACACCTAGTAAAGAGCTGGATTTTTCTCTGCTACAAATTCATCCCTTGGGGACACTTACAAAATGCAAAACACCACCATCCATTTAATTATTTTTTCCCCAGCCCTCGAGGAACAGCAAAAAAATATTAAAAACAACCCCAAAAATGCAACCAGTGTGCATTCTTGCACCTGCAACCCCAGAAAGCAAATAAAATCAAATCAGTTATACTTCTCCTTGTTTGCTTTCAGATCCCAGTATCTCAAGCCAAAGTCTGCAGGTTTTACTGGGAGAGAGGGAGAGAAGTGGACAATGAACTCATCACCTCTAACATACTGAAAATAATCTGCTCCTCGGACCCATCTGTCCAGCAGGGTGATGGAAGGGAAGGAGCAGTAGTATTTCACCTCCCCCAGGTCCATGCTCTACATCCATAATCAGCTCTCCAGTACCGCCACACGCTTCAGGAGAGGATCCAAGCAGATTTATAGGAGGCCGATTCTGGATTACAAGTCCCCAAGGAAATTTTCCTCCCAACACCCACAAGTCAGAGTTTGATTTATACCCAACTTATAATAGACTATATTCCTCAGAGACAACTCCTTGTCTTCAATCCCGCTGCCATTTCTGCAACTGGAGGCTTGGTTTGTTTTAACAGTTGTGGAGTTTATAAATACTGAAAGCAGCACTCAATTTAGGCTGGAGACAGTTAAACTAGCTTAGACCAACAGGACGCCAAGTGGTAAGGAACAGTAATGAGATGATGACACATTCATAACTTAAAGCTTTCATTAAAAACTTGCAGCCCAAGAAAGCTCACCCCGTCAGAGCCGAAACGTTCCGTTCTCGTAATTGCTCAAAGAGCAGATTTTTGCACGAACCAGAGAAACCTGGGGAGAGCTCCTGAAGAGCCCATGTATCTGTTAGACAGAAACTGGGCAAGTATCAGCTGGGGGGCTGTAAAGGAGGTGGTGCACAACCCATTTCAGATGCCACCGAACACTTTGGCGTGCATCCACGCAGCAAGGAGCCACTAACGCTGGTACCAGCGTGAGGTCAGGAGCGGATTCCAGGAAAAGCAGGATTCCTAAAAAGCTGCCAGATGCCAAAAGTCTCTGGACAGAGCTTTCTTCATCCACAAGCACAACACAGTCCCTTACCAAGTTTTTAATTGCTCTTAAGGGCATAACACGTTACTCTGAGAAAAGTCACAGCATGTACACCAACCAACTGCAAAACTAGGCATTTGTCACAGCATCTGTACTTGAGGTGAAGCCATCTATATGGTAAATTATTAATATAATAACTGTAAGTACCTGCCTCCCAGCACTTTGTCTGGACTAGCAGGGGATGAGAAAAGTGTGATGATCTAGAGGTGCTTATACAAAACCCCTGTCTTTGGGGATCAGGGACCACAGACTTCAACTTGCCCCAAACACCACCACAGATTCAAGCATCCCTCCCGTAGAGCATGTCTCTCTGCTTCGGTCCTCATCTGTGCGTGCAAATAACAGCACTTCAATTTCCCACTGGAGTGGTACTCTCAGATTATCATCTTCAAGATGAACGAAAGTGAAGTTGGCACATATATTGCAGAAGACAATCCTTTAGAGAGATGATCCAACACTGCTGTTCCTCCTCTACAAGCATTTCCAATGCTGCCGAGTGTCTCAAGGACACGGGCACTTCCAGCACATCATGCAACCGAATATAGGTGATGAAAGGAACAGAGATTTAGAGTCTCCAAAACTTTGCAAATAAAGCTCTGCCAAAGCACAAGTCTAGCTTCTATAGCTGTGCAAAATCTGATGTAACTGTCAAGTAAGTGGGAAAGATCCATTTATCTATCTACTCAAAATATCTGCCAGTTAAAGAAGCAACAATCAAACAAAGAGACCGTAAGCACCAGCAATGTTTTGCAATGCACAAGTCAGAGCCACAAAAATACAGTCCTGGGAGTGCCAACACCCTAATGTAAACAAGAAACTGAACACAAAAAGGGGGGGAAAGCACAAAAAAAACCCTTTCTTCCTCCCTATGAATCTGCCCTATGACCCTAGGCCACAGCAATAGAGTTCTGCTTTGGGTTGGTTCCCCCTCAAAAAATTAAACCCTTTTGTTAGTTTGTTTTGTGTGGGTTTTGTGGGGTTTTTTTGTTTGTTTGTTTTGTTTTGTTTTTTAAATTTAAAAAAAATTGGAAAAAATTTTGGGTTCATGAAGTTTTGTGCATTTTAAGTTTAACAGCACAAACCAAAACAAGTGGCTGCTCTTCCCAGAATGGTCTCCTGATTCTTCTCAACGCAAGAAGATGAGAAGGTCAAACATCCCAGCTCTCAAAACCACTGTCACAAATGGAAGTCTTCTGAACATGCTGAAAAGGGGAAAGCAGCAGTTTTTCATTCCACCTCATCTTCAGACCCTTCCCCTTCATGGGGTTCGTGGAGCAAGAAAAGAAAGGGAAGATGTAACACAAATTCGCATCCAGAAGTGCATTTAAGAAAGCAAAGCACCAAGATTGATTAGAGTGTTCCGCTGCTTTAATAAAGAGCCTAATGATGTCCAAATTATAGCAAAGCTCAATTGTGTAACCAAGGAGCCAAGATTTTATCCTTGATAAGGACATGGATTTCTGTCTCGCAGGAGAAGCCTGCGGTTCACTAACAAAGATGACCTTTTATATTATACCCTTCAAGGCCACAATTAGCTGGAGAAATACTGTACTAACTTGGCAACATGAGTTTTTGTACACTGTGCTAATTCTTAGCAGAATCTTGCCAAGACCATTAGACCATTACCATCTTCTAAGATGACCAAAAAAAAAAAAAAATACAAATACAAAACCCACTGCTCTCCAGACCCAAATTACTTTCCTCAATTCAATGCAGTTTTAATTAAGATGATTAAATTACAGCAAAAATGATTAAGATGATATCCCACAGCAAACCACTAAAGGTATAACACCTTAATCCAGAAGAAGTTGGCATACACGTATCCATGATAAAGTATTCATGAAAAGCTAGAATTTTACACATGAACCAATTTTACATCACTCAAACAATACCTTGGGAGATATTTGTCACAAGTAAAAAAACAGTGACATCCATCAACAGAGCACAGTTTTTCTGAGACTACACAGAAAGAAATCTACACAGAAAAAAAATTGAAAAGGCTACAATTACTTTGACAATGTTTCTACAGCTCAAAGGAATTTGGGGGTTGAAATAAATGGTTTCCTTCTCTTTCCCAGGACTCCCAAAATCAATTTTATATATAATTTTTTTTTTTTTTTTTTTGGAACAGAAGTTAGATCAGAAATGCATGTGAAATCAGGTCATTGCAATACTCATGTACATGGTACATTTCCACTATTGCCTATTAACTCTGAGATTTAAATGAATGAGGAAAGTCTCAGATCCATATTTCACCAGTGGAAATTATTAATATAAACATAGAGCAGCTCAGGTTTTAACCTTACCATCCAACTGGGCCCACTCTCCTTCAGAGAAGGGTAAACGGTATTAAATGAACAGACAAGGCTCAAAAGGCAGCTACACGGAGGCATGTATCCCAGTAAGACCTGGGACAGCATCCTGCAATGGGAGCCCTGGGCTGCAGGTAACTTCTTGTGGTGCACTTCAGCACTGGACAAATTCAAGCCTATGATCTTCAAGGAATTGTAGCTTCAATGTATTTTAAGGAAAGCTGTGCCACTGCGATGGGAAAAAAACATTACAAACCCATCTTTCGAGGTGCAACCTTCTAGAAACCCTCTGCAGGGACAGAGGCAGACGACAGAAAACGATGGGAGAGATTTGCCAAGAGAAGGAATGAGTGACACGACTCTGGCCGGTGCCTCTCCCAGCCCATAGCCAGGGGATGGGACGGGACAGGACAGGGAAGGGTCTCCAACATGCCCATCCTGCCAGGGTGGGAGGAGACTTGAAGCACATGGCATCAGTCATGCTGTGACATGCCATGCGCACTGGGGACTGTTTTACTCCAGAGTACAGATGTAACCCCAAATTGCCTTAAAAGCTGTGCCTGAACATGGGAGAAGGTACCAAGTAATTAAGCTTTGCCTTGCTCCGTGCCTTCACGAATCCTCCAAGACTGACCCACACCAGGGGGATCTGCAGAGTTAACTTCATCGGATTCAAGTCCCACGACGTAGATCCTTTCCCAAAATGCTGCTAGGCTTTGCATCTGGGATTCCTTTGGGGCCATTTGCTTGTTCACACTCAATGTTAGCTCTCAAAAAGGGGGAGGCAAAAAAAACCAACAAAAAACCCCCCACCAAAATCCCTAAAAAAATAAGGGGGTGGAGGGGAAAGAAAAGAAATCCTGCACATCACATTACATGGCCATCCTAGGGAGCTACTAACAACCCTGAAGAGTCACCAACCACTCAGAGGTTCAGGAAACAAAAACCTGAAAGAGCTCTTTAAGGACAAGTGCATTAGTGAAGCTTAGAATTATTTTTTTTATTATTATTTTTTAAACACAATTCTGAATGCCCAGTGAACAGCTAGCTTCCACTCAGCAGTAATTAGCTGGGTCTGACGAGAGGCCAGACCCGGTCCAGGTGAGAGGTTAACTTTGTATTTTTCTTTAATACAGATGAAGAGAAGTCTAAACGGAGAAAGATAAAATTCCAACACAAATCCTCCACCGAGGCTGCTATGAAATAACTCTTTTGTTTAATTATTATGAGTTGGATGGGCAAACACTAGATCCCGATGGACAGAGAGCAGCTGTTACTGTAACAGAAAGACATTCATCTTCCCCTTCTCCGGACCCTGAAACTCTATCAACAATGCCTGTAAAACGACCCTTGGCTCCCCCCTCCCCGCTCTGATTTTTCATATTCAGACCTATTTTTAGCCGACTTTATCTCCTCACACCGTGCTTCAAACAAACAAAAAAGTTGTGCAGGTTAGCTTGTTTCGAAACCCATTTCCATGCACACACACACAAGCACACACACACACACAAAACCGCTTCGGGGACAGGAGCGGGGCGAGTCTCGAGCACAGGCTGCAAGAACGGCGCGTCCCTCGCTCGGGGTTTCTTCTTTCATCAGGGATTCATTGGGAAGGAGCCTCTAGACACAGTTACACAGCCAGATACACTTGCATCTCACTTATCTAAACCGGGTAGGAGCCATCTCATTTACCTTCGGGGCTTACGGTTACCTTGGAAGGGCTTCTTTTAGCTGTTATTTACATAATAAATAGCCAATCTGTACAGGATTGCATGGGAAAGGAAATTCTATTACCAATAAAAAAAAATAAAAGAAAATAAATAAATAAGGTTTTTTTAGTTTGCTTTTAGCAGCACTAACTCCGTCCCATTAAACGGTAGCAGAAGCTATCTGCGGAAAATTATCTATAGCCATAAAAATTATCTATAAAAGACTTCCCCAGTTATCTCAGGTACAATATAAATGTTAAAATACCCCCTCAGGAACGGGTGCATCGGGCCCAACTCCCTGCCGATGCAAACAGGCACTGTGCCAGGGCTTCAGCCAGGCGGTCGCCGCGGGGACACGCACTTGCAGGGACACTACGTTCAACGGGTTGGGTGGGTTTGGGGTTTTGTTTCCTTTGTGGTTGTTTTGGTTTGGTTTTGTTTTTGTTTTTTTAAATCATCCATCACCTTCCAAATTCAGACTGGAGGAGCTTTGTGCCACCCACCCAGGAGGGGAACTGCCCGGCAATAGCAAGCGTGCTCATCAGAAATGCTCCATCAGGCTCGGCTTTTCCTTATCACCTGCTCAAAAAAGCCTGGAAATTGAGAATGAAGGGCCAACCATGTTACTTCTAAGGCTCTAAGAGGCAATTAAAACCTACATCATAATTTCTTGCTATAACTAAGCATGGCAAGCCTGCCCTTTCTGCAGGCCCCAGCTTCATGCTTTCACTTTTAAAAGATGCTCCAGGAGCCCGAGGAAGGCACTAAGGTCTGTTGTAAGAGCGAGGTAGTAAAACAAGAGCGAGCAGGTACAAACGTTCACCTTCATTATGTTTGGTTTGGTGGTCGGCTTTTTTTGTTTAAAAACAAAGTATGTGTCTTTGGAATATTTCAGAGGAAGCCAAGGGAGTATCCCTACCTGCAGCAGTTGAAGCAGAGATGCTGGGGTTGCGGTACCATCCCCAGTGCCAGGCACTGCCACTGCCACCCTGCAGAGCCGACAGTCCAGCAAGGCATCAAACACAGCCTTCATGCCCTTCTCTTCTTTGGGTTGTGCTAAACTTTTTCACGTGCGACCCAGGCACCTTACTTAGGAATTTCAGGGCAGGGAACTGCTCTCCAGGTAGCCCTAGTGGTGCCCACTGCCACCACCCCAAACTCACTTTTTAGGAGCCAAGCAGATGTTCTCCAGCGCAACTGGAAAAGGTATTTGAGCAAAAAGGCCTTGCCCCAGGCATGCCAATGTGCTTTAGCAGAGACTTTCCTATAAAAGTAAAAGCACCTGATTACGTTGTGGGTGCGTGTGAAAGCACGGGATTCCGAGTTCAAACTGTCATGCACCCCAGAGCCACCCAATAGCCGCCGAGCCGTAACTGGATACTCCCACCACGAAAGCCCAAGGACAACTGAATTTCTCAGCCTGCACATATAGAAGGGAATTAGCATTCTTAACCCGTTAATTACTCTCGGGAACTAAAGCAGGAACACAAAAGCCCGCTGTGTTTCTGTTGTCATACTGGGGAAAGAATAATAAAGACTCGGAGAAACAAGCCAGTCGTGCGCCCACAGGTTGCGCTGCCATATCTCAGTTGTCCCAAGAGTGAACTTGCCAGGCCAAGGCTACCACCGAAATAAACCACAAATCTGCACTTTGCTGAGCTGCCGCCTCTCAAGTCAACCATAGCTTCCTTCTGCTGAGCCCAGGGACTTCTGTAAATCCAGGCAGCAGCGTACCCATCTCAAACGAAGCAAATACCTCCTGGCATTTGAGCACCTCCAAAGCTCCCAGGCTCTTCCAAGACTGGTATCATACTCTCCTTACAACCTTAATAGCATAAACCTCAGCTTGTTGCCTCACAGAAAAGCCTGGACCTCAACTGCATGAAGCTTAAATGCCCTCATTTTCCAAAAAATCCACTAAGTATCAATGGCAAACGGAGCCACTGGAGAGAGGAGTCTGCAGACAGCTCAGCCAAACTGTAGCAACAGCCACTAGTCCACAGAAGCCAGCCAGAGACTGCAAAACACAAGGATAGCACTAAAAAGGCTTAAAAAGCCTAAAATACCCTTGCATTTTATGAAATGCTTTTAGAAAGTAACAAAAAAGAGACAGAGCTTGACTGAACATTTCTTCACTTCAAATCCACAGTTGCCTTCCTACTTCCCCAGGAATTCAAAACCGCCTGCAGAGGTAAATTATGTATAAGCAAAATATTCCTAAAAGCCAAATTTTAAGAGTTACACACATTACACAAGGCATTTTAAATAGATAATGTTGGAGGAAAGAAGGGTTAGCCGCCTAGATAGACCATTTGATAGATCAGGCACAAATGGAGCTAACTTTATCCCTCTCATCCACTCAAAGGCTTATAATCTCACACCTTGGAGCAATAAATTAGGAAGCAGCATTACATTAGCACTACAGGCACCACACAGAAAATTTAAACTTCTGCTATCAATTAGAAAACATGTCCTATAAGGGGAAAAGCTTTACAGAAGAAAAGGTAGAGACAGTCATAGCACCCAGGACACTCACCACAGGGCAGTGTCAGCTACCATGGGCTTTTTAAAATGACCACCTTTGCCACTGTGGTTTGGGGATCATTCAGCACAGGCCTGGGACTTTGTATTGGTCTGGAAAGTGCCAGAGAAATGCTCACCTCTCCCAGGTTTTGTTTCTTTCTCTAAAAAAGTGACAGCAATACATTCCATTTCCAGCTTTACTGGAGGAGGATTAAACGCACTCCCTCTGCTCCCGTGAGCCCCTTTTTCTTCTTCCACTGTCACACAAGGGTAGATATTAGACGTGAAGAGCTGAGTTCAAAATCCACATCTTAATTTGCACGAGTATCCCCTTAGATGGAAAAAATTAATGTAGCTCACACAGCAAAGCACTGCATCTTTTCACAAACAGGCTTTATTCTTTTTAAATAAAGAGGAGGAACTCATACATGGATCTATTAGTCTGAGACAGGAAATAGAAAATAAAATCATATCTCTGGTTTCATAAAATTAACAGAACGCTCCACTTCACTCAACAACTTTAATTCCAGGTGGACAAAAAGGGATCATAGGGTGGTCAGAGCACCAGCCTCGAACCCAAGAGAATGGGGAGCAATACTCTTGTCCTGACACTGACTCCCAAGGTCTCAGAGAAGTCAATTCTGCCATAGATGAAGTAGGAATCATGGAATAGTTTGGGTTGAAAAGGACCTTGAGTTCCAACTCCCCTGCCATGGGCAGGGATACTTCCCGCTAGATCAGGTTGCACAAAGGCCCATCCAGCCTGGCCTTCAACACCTCCAGGGACGTGCTAAAATCTCTAAAACCACAACTTCCTGGGGCAACCTCTTCCAGCACTTACCACCCTCAGTGAAATATTTCTTCCTATATCTAATCTAAATCTCCCCTCTTCCAGTTTGAAGCCATTACCCCTCATCCTATCACCACATGCTCTTGTAAAAAGTCCCTCTACAGCTCTCTTGTAGGCCCCCTGCAGATAGTGGAAGCGGCTATGAAGCCTCCCTGGAGCCTCCTCCAGACCGAACAACCCCAACTCTCTCAGCCTGCCTTCACAGCAGAGGTGTTCCAGCCCTCGGAGCATCTTTGTGGCCCTCCTCCGGACCCACTCCAACAGGTCCGTGCCCTTTTTATGCTGGGGGCTCCTCAGCTGGAAGCAGCACTGCATGTGGGGTCTCACCAGAGCAGAGTAGAGGGAGATACCTCATAAACTTTCCTTACATCTCATGAGTTACACACTGTAGGAATACAATGCAAACAACCACAGATATAAGTTTTACTTCTAACAGCTCTTGTGCAAACACTTTACCGTGCTCATGTCAGCTCCTTAACACTTCCCTGCTTCCAAAACCCATCAGTGAGCTAAAAAAATGGTGTTTCCACCCAAAGAATGAGCTGCCTCCAGCCCAGAGCCTGCAAAGCCATCCTGCCTACACTCAGCCCTGTATCCTCCGAGCATCCTCCTGCCCTCAGAACACCCTGAAGAACCGAAACCAAACCTCCCATGAAATGCCACACCAAGCTGGAAATTGCAGAATTATTAATGAGAAACGAGTAATTGGCATCATCCTCCAGCCCAGCACAAACAGGCTCTCTCCTTCCGCTGTGTTCCTTTTATATTTAAAGTTACAAACCGGTACACATGAGCCAGCCCCTGCTTGGAGGTGACTCAACCCAAAAGGGAAGGATCTTCCCTACAAGCAAAACCACACCAACCACCTCCAAAGTCATCAAAAGAAAAAGGAAAAAAAAAAGTCACAGAAGGTGACCAGAGCACACCACCAGGTTAAAACCTGGTTTTACCCGATAGACTTCCTCAGGCAGCTTATTTTTTGAGTATAGGTACAAAATATTTGGTGTAACCTTAGGTGAGCTGCTTCACGATGCAGCAGGGAGCACTTGCAGACAGTAGAATTTTCCCCGTGCTTGGCCCTCTCTGCTCAGTGTTTCTGGGGCAGGAACCTTCTCTCTACACAAACAGCACTTTGCAGAAGAGGAACCATATTTTTCCAAGGCACCTAGGCATCACTAACATTTTTTTTTCTTAAGTAGCACACACGATGGACTGATGCCACATGCAATAACATAATCAGAGAGACAAGACTCGAATACTGGCAAAATAAGAGGCACTTGTGTGCTGGAGGGAAGCATGTTATTATTGTACAGTGTACACTGACAATTGATGCTCTTAACTTTTGGGTTGAATTAAAGCTATACTGTAGTAAGGGAGGAAGATGACAGAGAGAGAACAACATGAAATTGGTGAAAAAGACCAAGGGTTATATTCAAATTTAAGCACAAAATGTGCTGGGTCTGCAGAACACAGGCAGTGTTTCATCTTTAATTTACTTCTCTGCCCCTTTGACTTCAGCAGCTCCAAGAAAACTTCCAAGGAAGATTTAAGGGGGGTAGAATGATGTATATTTTTTTAATATACCTTAAAGGAGCAAATGACTAAAGAGATACAAAATTATTTCAGAATGAAGCAATAATGAAGAGAAGGGATTAGACATTAGTTGATCCTCAATGGTTAATGGAGGGGAAAGGCAGGGGAGAGTAGAGCTTATACTGGTGAATGCTGCGGCCACAAACACCTCTCTTAAACACATCCAATTTCACTGATGTGAAAATCTCCACATGAAGGAACAGGCGAAAAAGAGCTTAAGTGGGAACAGGGTGCAGAATGCCAAGTGCTACACTGAATAATTCAGATCCAGGCAGCGCTATTGGCCAGGCAAGAAAATCACACCCCCCTGCTAGTTTTAAAATCAAAGGCCAAGGAGGGATAAAAGGGAAAGACAACACCTCTTTAAAACAGAGATTACGCTCGGCGGTTCCCATTTCCCAACTTCCCACAATGTTTTGTTCCGGCGAGAGTGCGAGAGCTGGGGCACTGCTGTAGTGCCAGGGCACGGCACCACGCTGCCTGCAGCCCACCAAGGAACGTGGAAAACCCTGCTGCCTTCCTGACCCTGCTCCTTCAGCCCAACAGCAAGAGAAAACCAGCTCTGAAGCTCTGAACGACAACTTCCTAAGAGTTGCCTTCACAAGACTTTCTCTGCACCTAAGTTGTTCTTCAGTCATCAAAGCTGCCCACAAGAGCAAGACCCCCACCAAGGCTTGAACTTGAGTTCTTCAACCCAAGGTTCTCTCCGCTGCCTCCACCCACCCCAAATTACAGCAATGCTTCTCCAGCATTGATGGGGTCAGACACGTGGTTTTCCAACTGAGGGATGGGCCATCAGGAGAAGCCATATCACTGGTGCTGGGTGCAGTGCTCCCTAGAGAAGGGGGCAGCCAGCAAACAACCTTGTGTTGGCCACACACAGCCAGAAGCCAGGGGGTTATCAGTCACTTCTACAACTTGTAGACAACAGCTACTAGGTTAAGCTCCAAATAACTGTCCTGGGAACGTTTGGTGGAAAGTTGTTATATTTACAGGGCCTGAAAGATGGAGTGCTACTAAAATCCTACTTAATTCTGACTATTCTAGTGCAGCTCCACCTGGTCAACTACTATTAACATTAAATTTTAGAAATACTTCTAAAAGTAGGCCCTGAAATGTGATGGCCAAGACAGGCCCAAGAGTGGACTAACTTTGACTTCTCTTAATTATGTTTTAAAGGTGCCCTGGCTTTCTAGGTATAGGCACCGTGCAGAGAGAGCACACAAGTATCCATTAATGGGTGCCCAGCCTCCAACCATCTTTTCCATCCACCTCCTTGGCTCCTGAGAAACGCAGATAAACATCCCTTGGTTCCTTTTACACCAGCAGAGGAACCTACCCCGTGGCCAAAACACAACACAAATCACAGCAGCAGGATTTTTGGGCTAGTCCTAACAGCAATCCCATGCTCCAGAACTATTCCTCCACCATCTGAACCCGGAAACCCCTCCAGGATCAGGATGATCTGCAAAGCAAGGAGCGCCTGCACGGTGGGGAAGGGGGGAAAATGGTGGGAAGGGAGAAAAAAGAATAAAAACAACCCCAAAAAAATAAATTAAAAAATAGAAGGAAAAAAAAAAGTGAGGCCAGCCTGTTTCTTTCTTCTCTACCATCTATTCACTGGCGGCAGGGGAGGTCTACAACTGTTGCGTCACGTAAAGAAGCACAAAAAAAACCTGACAAGCATGTTTTTAGCTGATGGAGACCAGGGTGGACAGGAGGCTGGTGACAGCTCGAACGCAGGGAGTAACAGCCCTCGGCTTTAATTGGCTGTTTCGTACTATCTCATCGAGCAGGAGCCTCTCAGCCTGGATGGGCTGCTCAAAGCCACCAGAAATGGCAGAAATTTCAGCACGTAAATACTTCAGGGAACTACCCAGGCTCGGGGTTAAGCCTCTCACTCCTGGCCAGGGATGTTGGATTTCCAACCCTGCCTGATCCACCAAACCCTACACCGAAGGGGAGGTGCAGAAGATGCTCTGAATTGGGGTGGGGATGACGGGGAGGGGCGGGGTGGGGGCGAGGGGGCCAGGAATTCAGGAATTAAATCACAGACTGTGCAGGACCTGGCAAGGTGTTTATAAATAATGCCAGGAAAAAGAATACACTGTGCCCTTGCCTCTCTAACATAGCATTTTCTTCTCCACAGAACTGTGACAATGGGTTATCTCAGTGGTATAATTATCTAGATTTGATGACAGATTAAAAAAAAATATATACATATATTTCCCAAACACCTGTTCAAGAGTTTTGTGTCTTTAAAGGCCGTTGCCATTAACCTTGGGCCACGCACTTCATTGTGTTTAATTAGCAAGCTAATGAAGCCAGTTTTATTCCCTTTCTCAAGCACAAGAGGATAAATACAAGACAGTGAAAGAGGAGACCAGATCCATTTGCAGCACAGTCCATTGCTGCATGGCATTACTTAAACTTGCACCCGAATAAAAGTAATGCAATGGCTCGGGAAAAGGCGAGAGCAAAGCATTCTGCAAGACAAATCCTTTTACACCTGCTGTATTTTCTAAAGCTCAGATTAAAACATGAGTTCTGAACATTTGGGCTGCAGAAAATTTGCAAACAAAGGGCTAAAAATGAACATAATGTTTTCCTCAATGAATCCTCAGTATTCCAAAAATTAAGCACAACAGATTTTTTTTTTTTCATTATTATTATTTTATTTTGTTTCAAGAACAGCAGCCCGTGCCTGCTTTGTTACAGCCAGCCAAGGTAACCAGGAGAAGCATCAACAATGGAGGTCAAGCGATTTTCGAAAAGCCCACCACTTTCACACAGTCCTAACATGTACACACACAAAAGACATACTTCAAGCAAAGCCCAGCACCGTGAATCCCAGCACCACGCTGCAACTTTGGGCATTCAGGCTTGTTTTCTCTATTTTTTTTGTAAACTGAACAGCTTTAGGAAAAACTGGACAACGCAGATCACGGTGATAAATACCCATAAATACCACAAGAAAGGCTTTAACGGAGAAGGAGGGATTTACAGAATTGCAAAGGCACTGATTTAATGATCCAAAAGGACCTTTCCAAACAGAATTATATTCCTTTTTTCTGCCGTTTCTTTATTGTATTTTCAGGAGGGAGAAGCAGTCACCGTAGGTATGCCCTGGGAGATTATCCCTTTCATATCACCATACATTTAAGAAGCTTTCAGGGTTAATTTTTTTATTTTTTTTTTTTAAAGGGACTGCTTTTTTTCTCCCCACCCTCCAACTTGGATTTCTACCACTCTACGCACACAGCCACAGCAGCAGGTTAAAAAAAAAGAAAAAAGAAAAACAAACCCCAAACCAAACAAAAACCCAAGCCCATACCCAAAACACCACCAAAACAAATAAACAAACAAACAAACAATAAAAAAAAAAACCCAACCCGGAAGCCATCTCTTTTATTGAATCACCCGAGATAAAAGGATTCCGAGATATATGGAAAGAAAATACATTGACCATAAATCTCCTTTATGCACATAATAGAATTTTCCAGCCAAGAGAGCTGTTGTGATGATAGCAACGCCGAGCCCCACCAATACTGATGGCACACACCCCCAGTACCCCCCCGCCCTTCTTCCAAAATACCTGCTCTCCCTCAGCACTGCTATGTAAATACAACCCTCCCGAACACATGGAAACAAAGCTGCGTACAAGTGTCCCAGCCACCAGATTAAAAAAAGAACCCAAGCTGCCTTTCCTCCCCATCAAATTCATAATTTTATCATTATTATTAAATTTTTATCGCCCGCTCCCCGTTTATCGCCCTCCCTCTCTCCTCAGGCTTGCGGTGCGACTTGAAATAAAGAAACAAAAAGAAAATAATAAAACGCAATAATTAA
>VZTM01037990.1:43977-275307 GCA_013400555.1 Jacana jacana
GGCCGCGCCCCGCGGAGCGCCGCGCACCGCACACCGCACCGCGCCGCACCGACCGCGGAGAGGGGGAAGCGGAGGAGGATGAGAATGGAGGATAGATAGATGGATGGATGGATGGAGGGGTGCCGGGGGAAGCCACTGCGGCCTTTCAGGGGAAGGGGGTGGCCGCCGGGAAGCCCCCCCCCCTCCGCACCGGCCGCCTGTCCCTAGGGAGAGGGCAGCGCGCCCCCCCCGGGAGCAGGTATGAACCGGGTCCCTGCAGAACAACAAAAAAAAAACCCACCAAATATTCCTCCTCTTCCAGGCTGATGGAATGTGATTCCCCTGCTGGTGTCCCACCTGCCCGGGAGCCCCCTGCACCCAAAAGAAGTCCCTTGTCCCCAAGATCTTGCAGGGATAGTGTCGGGGGCTGAAGGGGCTCTTAATTTGGTTTTTTTTTTTTACTTAATAAGGTTTTCTCTATTGCCAGGGGTACAGGAGTTGAGCTCTCGCCGCAATTTATTTTAATTATAACTAAATAATTCGGCATTAGGGAGCAGCAGAGGAATCTTAAGGGGAAGGAAGAGGAAGGGAAGATGCTGAAGTTGGGTCATTCCCAGAACTTTGACTCAGGCGGGTCCACGGACTCATCGGGATAAAGGGCCACGGCACGGCCGCTGAGTGCCAGCAGAGCTCCTGTGCACGGTCCTGAATCCTCTAATGTGTCCAACAGGGGAGCAAGGCTGAAAATATTTCTAAAACCATTCGCTTTTTACTCTGGGGGGACATAAGAGTCAATATGAATCATTCTTTTCGAAGCTGGAGAAGTGTTTTGTTCCAAGAAGGAATATGTGTATTATGGTTTTGGGTTTGTTTGGTTTTTTTTTTTTACACTAAGAAGCTCACAGGAAACTTCAGGAGGTTTGTCACCTCTTTGAAGCTGGAGCGTTTTATAAATATAAATAAATATATATAGAGAGAGAGAGCACTTGCACAACAAGTTCTTCACTATGAATGGGATTCCTAGGTGGAGTTGCAATAAACTGATTAATAGTATCATTCATGGTATGGTACCTCATTCATATGTTTGCTATAAGTAAAGAGGACTACATGGGCAGGAATAGAGTGGTTGTGACTTTAAAAATGATACTTCTGGGGCAAAGTTCCAGCTAATGTGTGCACCGAGAGGCATTGCAATTGGTAAAGCTGAAAAAATTGCTCAAGAAAATAATTTTTGGGGGCAAAAAACAGCCTGTGAAGAGCTAGTGCCCAGGTGCTGGTGAAAGCGCGGATGGAACATAAGGAGACGTGTCTGTCGAAGGGATGGATCAGGGATCATCACAGAATGGATGATCGTAGATAGGATGATCCCTGTTTATTCAGAAACAAGCACTCACAAAACACATTTGGGGTTTTAATCCACAGGCATCGGGAACTGATTTTGTCACTTGACACTTGTGGGACAAATGGCTGAGAACCACAGAACGGTTTGGGTTGGAAGGGATCTAAAAGATCATCGAGTTCCAACCTCCCTGCCATGTGCAGGGACACCACCCACTAGACCAGGCTGCTCAAAGCCCCATCCAGCCTGGCCTTGAAGGCCACGCAGGGTGCAAAAGGGACAGCAAGACAGTGGTCAAAGGAGAAGTAAATGTCCTGGCCATGGGCTGCAGCAGCTTGGGCTGCATTTGGACCCTCAAGAGAAGAGACAAGTAGTGGGTCAATACTTCCTATAAGGCTGCTTATTTCATTTGAAAGCTAATAAGGGGTCAACATTCATGCTTATTTCATTTGAGGAGTAAATTCTTAAACAGCTACCGAGTGGCTGAAGTACGGAGAAACGCGTGGGGTGATAAAATACGATCCAATATCTCGCTCCACCGGCATCCCCTCGATTAGCTAAAATGAGATATTTAGTTCATACTAAGAAAATAGTAGCCCTCAGGAGCGGGCAGCGTGGGCTTGGGCTACATCCCTGCTTAGGCTGAAGTGCTCCCTGGCTCCTATTTTTAATCGCTGCTCTATGAAAAGCCCCGTTTTATGGAACCTGAGTTTGTGCTTTACAGGCAGAGACCTGGGAGCACGTTTATCAGGTGGCTGTCATCGCTTTTGAGAGGAAACAGGCTTGGGGTGCTGGGGTTGTTGTCCTAAAGCCACCCAGGGAGACGAAGGGTGGCCTTTTGCACTTGGACACCGTGCTGCTGCGTGGCACCGGCGATGCCTACAGACAACCGCTCCCCTTTCCCTCCCCGGGGGGGGCAATGTTTGCTCAGGGATAAATAATAGCCCAAATATTCAGTTTATTAAATTGCCGTACGTCTTGCTTTACATTGTTTCACGGGGAGGTGTTTACCCCTCCTGGAAAGCTAAAATGTTTTCTCTGCTTGCAACATGAAAGCCCGGGAGTGAGTATTGTCACTGGAGATAATGTTACAGCCTTAGCAAGATGACACTTCAAAACTTCGTCAGCCTCCAAGAATTTTGGAAATAGCCATGAGGGAAGGTAGCAAGTGTTAGGAGCAGGCGGTGCATGCAAGAAGTGCCCTCACAAAGCGGTGTTTTCAAGAGCTTTTTGCTTTTTTCTGTTTCCAGTTATCATTAGAGCTGCGTGGCTCAGACCATTTTTAAATAATTATACTCGGGAGTTAAAAAAAACCAGCCCTCCTGCGCTAAAATAAATTTTGGCTGAGATGGTTTTGTGCTTTGCAGCCTCATATGACACTCGATCTTTCTCGTGTGACTGTTGTAACAAGTCAAATTCATGTATTTTGATACCCTGCACGTGATAAAGATACTTGGATCGCTTAAGCCTCTACCAAACTGCAGTGCTCGCATGTCATTTATCTTATAAATCCTATTGTAGCTCTCATGAAAGGTAATTTCTTCCGTGAATGGAAATTTATACTGACAGAGGTGTTATAAACCATGGAAAATACCGGGGGAAGGGGAGACCCAACATTTCCTTTATCTCTTCAAGTATTCACTAACGGGGATTTATTTTTCAGCGCGTTGGTGGTTCGTTGCAGGTTACAGAGCTCTGGTGCAGCTAAAGGGACCCCTTCCCAGTCTTCTCCTTCTGCAGCAAAACTTGCATTACTTGCAACAGGTGAGACCTGTGTCTGCTGCGGCCCTGAGACGGCAAACCGGTTCCCCGGCTGCAGCTCCCACACCGGTTCCTAAAGCTGCTGGTAGGAAACCACGCAGCTTCAAGAAAGCCCTGGCATCCCCAGCCTCTAACCTACCCTTTTCAGAATGCCTGGGTAAGAGAAAACAATTTATATTCATAACCTTGAGTAAATAAATCGTCACTTTAACTACGCGTTTTATTGCAATTAAGTGCTTCCCAGTAATAACCAACCCACACTATGAAGCGGTCTCTTCATGTAAGGGTAAGCGAAGTCCTCGGTTGTGAGCAGAATTAGGAAGCTTTTAAAAGCACAGACCAATTAATACAGCAGGGTGGCGTTGCACGGGTCTTAACATGTGGAGAACACAGTGGTTTTGCTAAAGAACTTGATCCTTATGTTGAAGAAATCCCCTTGCTGCGTGGTGATGTCTCACCTGCAGGGTTTCCCAGTAGGATTTATACCCAGTATTAGCCTGACTCTGCTCCCAGTGGCTTTCCCTAACTCTAAAGGGAGCTGAGCCGAGGCAGATTTAAACCTTCCCCAGCTTTCTAAGGACTCGCTGCTGTCACCTCTCCATAATGCAGCTACAATTAACTTTGCTGGAATTTCTATATTTGAAGCAGCTTTAAATTAGAGCCTGAACTTCCAGACGTGGATGCAGATGGTCTTGGCCACTGTCTGTACGAGCCCTTGGGTTTTTGCACTAAAAAAGCCCACCCACGTTGACAAATTTGCCCTTTGCGGCCTGGCCTCAGCGTGGCCAGTAAAAATAGCGAATGATACGGCAGACGGAATGGACCCTAAACTGTAGGAAGGTATTTTTTGGTAGCTTTTCTTAGCTCCAGACTAAAGAGCAAAGCATCAGATGTTGACAGATAGGGAGGAATAGACCAAGCAGAGGGATCTGTTACTGAGATGCCCGTAAAGCCGCAGTTTTGCCGTCCTCCAGAATTTGAACTTTTCCCTTCTTTTTGGGTTGTATTTTGATTAAAGTGTAAATACCAGCAACTGGCACGTGTCACCCAGTGTCAGAGCCACATGCCAACAAAGCTTTGTTCAGGTTGGATCTTTAGCGTCGCCTGACTCGTCTGTGAATTTTCTTAGGACTTCTGGGGCATAGCTCATTATTTTTACCGCTGTAACCAGCAGAGTTGTCACATAATTATTTCCCTTTAAATCCAGGAGAACTTGTCAGGCCTATTGGGTGGGGAACTTAATTGCAAGAAGGCTCCAGAGGATGGACCGTGCTGGATGGCTGGATGTACCATTAACGTGTTACACACACACACATACACACACACACCCCCTTCAAGAAGAAAGGGAGAATCCAGGCTCTAATCCATACCCCCAAGTCACGCCAGTTCGCCGTGAACCAGAGCACACCCACGCTGGAGTTGGAGACTTCTGTGCTCAGACAAGGAGGATTATGGCCATCATATGACTAATTCTGCAATGACGGTATATGCTTAATTGGCAAAGGACTGCATTTTCTATCTTTTTTTAACTCAGGACATAGCGTCAAAGGTCTGCCTAATGCTTGAGGTTCCTTTCAGGTATTTTCCCCATTGAGATTCACCCTACTTAAGGTTACTGTGGCCGCTGGCTTTGTCTTATGCCCTTGAGCACTACTATGCTTTTTAGTGATGAGAAACCAGCATTCAGATTCCCCTGAAACACCAAGCTGTGCTCCTCTCTCCCCTCACAGAGGGCTTTCCCTGAACCTCCAGTACGAAAGCTGTTGCAAAAGTCAGTGACCAGGAGTTGGGAAAAGTAGAGTCAGTGGGCTGTGGTATCAAACTGGAGACATTAATTTTAGTGTTCTGCTTTCAAGCTCTCTGCCTCAGTTCCCTGGAAAATACAAACAGACATTTCACTATCGGTGGTGCTTAGCTCCTGAAAAAAATACTAGTGTCTCTCTAACTTCCAAGAGTGCATTTTGCAGCAAGTTGAAGTATATGCACCTTAAATTTGGTGGAAGGAAGATGTTTCTACCAGCTGATGGTACTTTAACCATTCAAACAGATTACCAGCTGCTGCAGCAGCAAAATCCTGTCTGCTTGAAATGTTTAAGACTGCCTGGATGCCTGTCAGGAAAATGTGCTCCCAAATTGGTGGTAGCAACACTGGAATCACTTCTTGGTGACAATCCTGTAACTGTGACAGCTTCCAGTAATGGGAATCTATTAATCTCTTGCTCTGTGCCCTTAAAGCACTCTGTCCTCCTTCTGTTAACAGCTCAAGGTAAATAAATACAGGTCCCATCATCAGATTACTCTGTGTGTGTAGTTCAACAAGGGCAAGTGCAGGGTCCTGCACCTAGGGATCTAGGGACCAGGACCGGTAACCCCATGCACCATTTAGAAGTTAGGAAAAGCAGAGAGGGCCATGAGAGCCCTGGTAGACAAGTTGACCACAAGCAACATGTCCTTGTGGCCAAGAAGGCCAATAGTCTCTTGGGGTGCATTACAAAAAGCATGGCCAGCAGGTCAAGGGAGGTCATTCTCCCCTTTTACTCTGCCCTGGTGAGGCCACAGCTGGAGTACTGTGTCCAATTCTGAGTCCCCAGTTCAGAAAGGACAGGGAACTGCTGGAGATATTCTAGCAGAGGCTATGAAGATGATCAGAGGACTGGAGAGGACATCAGAGTCCTCATTAGGTTAGAGGACTCTGATGAGAAAAGGCTGAGAGACCTGGGTCTGTTTAGCCTGGAGAAGACTGAGAGGGGACCTTATCAATGCTTATCAATATCTAAAGGCAGGTTTCCAGAGGATGGGGCCAAACTCTTTTCAGTGGTGCCCAGTGACAGGACAAGGGGCAACTCACACAAACTGGAACACAGGAAATTCCATCTGAACACAAGGAAAAACGTCATTACTTTGTGGGTGCCAGAGCATTGATACAGGCTGTCCGGAGAGGTTGTGGAGTCTCCTTCTCCGGAGACATTCAAAACCCACCTATCTAACCTGCTCTGGGTGGACCTGCTTTGGCAGGGGAGTTGGACTAGGTGGTTTCCAGAGATCCCTTCCAACCCCTACGGTTCTTTGTTATTTACAAAATCTCTACATGAGATGAACAAACAGAAGAACAGAAGAAAATCATCCCACTCTTAGATTAAGGCTAGTCAGGGGGTAATGCTGTGAGCTAGGGGCTTGGGAGCTGCCAAGTCACCCCAGTCATCCCACTTTGCTTTGTGCAACAGCCAGCCTTGCTGGCACCAGATGGGGGTTGCAGGTGAAGGACAAGGTGTTAAACCTCCTCTGTGCTTGGACCAGGTTAGGGCAGCCCTAAGCGCTGGCTGCCAGCAGATCCCATGGGGTTTTGCAACACCTGAAAAAGAGCCTGGGCATCCAACAGCCTCTAAGTCTGCAGAGTGAGCACAGCATATTCAATCACTGCTCTTAAACTGTTCCCTAACCCTATGCATTTCAGTTACCATCCTCTAAAAGAAGATAGTAGGTATTTACCTAGCTGTGGATGTTTTACCTGCAAATGCAATGCAGGTGTTTGAAAGTGCATATGGTGGCTCCAATAGGCCAGAGCCAAGGCCTGTCATCTCTCCAGCTCCCTTTCCTTTTTCCCTCCCCAGGTGTTCAGTTGGCAGAAGACCATCTTTTAAATTCCTTATTTATTTATTTATTTAAAAAGCTAGACTCGAGGGTTTTAAACTGGTTGTGATTGAGCTTTAATAACAGGAAGGTTCATACAGAGGTGCTGTGTCTCTCTTTGAAATGGCTCTCCTGAAGAAAAGCGTCTGTATCCCTCCTGCAGCCAGCTGGACCGTGCTAGAAGGTTTGCTTTCACTGTTCTTGCTTGTGGCCTTCTGCCTCCTGATACACTCAAGGCATGTATGGAAGGACCAGTAAAATACGTCCTGGAGTGCTTGGTATATTTTTAGAGTTTGTCCCAGATTACTGGCCTTTGTCCCAGATTTCAGTGGTTAGGGTAGAAGAATGCCTGGTGGGGCTGAGTGCTTCCTGCATTGCTCTCAGGAAAGCTTTAATCAGAAAACATACCCTTTCAACGAAGGCAAATAATTAAGTTTTTGTGGCAAGTACGCTGATACAATTGGCAGGAAGTAACAAACACTCAATACCACGGTATAAATAGGGCAGGGAAGATGCACCAAGCTGTAAAGCGCAACATTATTGTGTTACGTGGTATTGAGTAATGAGTTGGGCATCACTAGCAAGGTAGTTTTCCTTTTGACCTTATTGGACCAGAGTTTGTTTTTACATCACAAAGTGTCTGTCTCTGCTGCTCATCGTGGGGAAATGCTGTACAGGTACAAGTTGCCTGGATGAAATTCATCCCAGACACTGGCAGCTGGCAACGTACAAGTGTGGAGCTAATGTTGGAAGGGATCTCCTGGTGCCATCCAGTCCATCCTCCTTCCTTTGGCAGTGTTTATTCGACCTGAATCATAGAATTCTAGGATAGTTTAGGTTGGAGTGGACCTTTAAAGGCCATCTAGTCCAACCCCATGCAATGAGCAGCAACATCTTCAACTAGACCAGGTTGCTCCTGTACAACCTGACCTTCAATGTTTCCAGGGGTGGAAATTTCTCTGGGCAACCTGTGCCAGTGTTTCACCACCCTCATCATAGACCCCCCTTTTCCTTACATGTAGGCTAAGTCTACACTCTTTTACTTTAAAACCATTATCCCTTGTCCTATCATTACAGACTCTTGGGCCTAATGACATTCACCATAGCAACCATGGTTGATGGTGGAGTCTTAGACTCCAGTAACTCTGGCGTTTGTTCCTCAGCTCTGGGGGACTTCTCTCTTCTCAGCCCTCCCAGTTACACTGCAGGTCTTTGGGATGCTGAAGGGCTCCCTTTTTGGCTCATTCAAGCAATTTCTGGGTTTTGTGGTCTTCCACCTTGGTCTTGCTTCTTTAGCTTCATGCTTCTTGCTCAGCTGCGCTAATGCCCTTTCTCAGACAGTTTGCTTATCTTCATAGCATAGGACATGCCACATGTCATAAAAAGTACAGAGTATAAAAACTATTCTGTTAAGAATCCAACCAGTGGCCCATCAATTTTGTAGAGAGGCAGGAGTGACACATTGCCAATACAGATGCAGGTGAAGTCCTGCTACGCTCAGTCATGCCTGTGAGAACAACCTGCTTTCCTTCCCAGAGCTCCCTGGTGTTCATCTCTTGGACATTTTGGCATCTTATCAGTGATAAATGTATTCACCAGTGAGAGCAGCCAGCCCTGCAGGCTGTAATGCCAGGGTATTGTGGGTTCCTGGCACAGGCAGTGCCTCTCCATGGATTTCAGAAGAATGAGACAGAAATATTTTTGTAGCCAGCCTCAAGTTTTTATCTATTTGTAGGTGTCTTTGTGTCCTCTAAATTGGGATTACATCCTTTGGCAGGAAGACTGCACTTCATGTCTTGACTTTCCTGGCTCTGTGTCCACCCAGCCTTCTCTTGCTCAATGATCTTGTCCTTTATTTTTGCCACCAAATGCCACTCATTTGTATTGAGAAGCATGAACTGGCAGCAGGGAAATTATCAATAGTCCAGCAAGCACTCAATCTGTTTCCCATTTTTCGTGGCCTATGCGTGCTTGCGGGATAGTGCACAGACCCTTCATTAATCACCTACCATAGTTTAACTCATTGGAAGTAATTACTAACACCAGATTTGAAAAGAATTCAATAATAATGGAGGGAGAAAAAAGATTTTTAAAAAACAAACAGACAAGGATGGTGTGAGACAAGGATGAGAAGGGTGAAGGACATATGGCAGAGGCACTGGTTGGGGTTATTCCGGTATTCTGAGTTCCAGCTCAAGCTTCTGCAGGATCTCTGATAGGCTTTGCTTGACTTAAGAGATAAGTCCTGATCAGAATGGGAGCAATGGGCTTTATCCACAGAAGTAATTAAAATGTTGCACTCCCTGGCAGGGGAGTTAAAATCAATTTCTCAAATACATGATGAGGAGCAATTGGCCAGGCTGCTGCCGTGCAGAAAAAGACCCAGGGTTGTGATGCTTGGGAGCACAGCAGAAATCCAGCGCTGCAAAAATCCAGCAGTCCTGCCAGGATGCCTCTTCGGAGGGGCACACTGCAGAAGGCATGGGACAATCTTTCCAGTCAGCTTGGCAGTGGCAATGGCTTGGTCTTGGCTCAAGAACAATTTCCACACCTCAGGAAAGATATGGCTTAGCTGGGAAAAGCCCAAAGAGGTGCAAAAAAAGTGATTGGAGGTGTAGAAAACCCACCTTTGAGGAAAGGCTTAGAGATAGGGCGGGGGGGTGTGGTCTGAAGAGGGGGTCAAGCTGAGACAAAGCAAGTTGCCAAACACATGCAAGGCTGATGCAAAGGAGGGGTGGCACAGTGTGTCCTCGTACCTTCTGTGAGTAGGGTGGCTTTAGCTCCAGCAGGAAAGACAGGTAAAATCAGGAAAAACTTCCCAGTGCTATGGATAGTTCAGCACAGGGATCTTCCCGCAGGCTGCTCTGGAGTTGTCACTGCAGGAAGGCATCAGACAAAAGATCTTGCAGGGGTGGCTGAGGTATTGTTGATCGTGACGGGGGCCTCTTGGAAGGCTTTATCCGACTTTCTTTTCCTATTTCCTCCGGTTGCCACTGAAATCGTTGGAATTCAGCACTTCAGCGTTTGGGAAGACCTGCCACAATAGCAATACCCTGTTTGCAATCAAGGAGATTGCAAGAGCAATCCCCTGCATATTTAGCTGGTCTGCGGCTCCTAGGATTGTAGTGGGGCAGAAACACGTTAAGAAATAAACATGCCATAACTCCAGAGCATTAAAAATCCAGCCTTTCTTTGAGAAGGAAGCACTGCACATGCATGGAGCTTTTCTGTGTGAAATATTGCAAAGAAATCTCAGTTAAGTTTAGTGTTGGAGAGGCACAAAGGAAATTTCATTAGAACCCTCTGACAGTGATATGCTATAAAGGGGAGTGATTCTTGAGCTGTCAGAAAAATAGAGTGCATCTCTGTTCTGCCCCTGTCCTCACCTTCTGCTGATACTCTAGGACACAGATATCTTGAGAGAAGGATCTGTGCCTCCTTGCTCAGTTAGCTCTTATACATGACATTTTATTTGCTAGGAGACTCGAACGATGAGCAGCAAACACTCTTGTTCTTATTTTAAACACATGGAAACTGCAGTACAGAGAAATGAAATGACTTGTGAAGGCTCACAGAGCAATTTTGTGGCAGGGCCAGGACCAGAACCCAGCAGCTCCCTTGCTCCCAAACCTGTGTGCCAGCCTTCAGCTCTTCAATGACCCTTAATTTTAATCACCTTCCAAGGAAGTCTCTTGGCCTCTTCCAGTTGGCTTCCGTGGGAGTAATGCCAGGTATCAAATGAAGTCACTGGGAATATCAGTGCAAAAGAAGCCAATATTAGATGTGCAGGGAGAACTGATGGAAGGGAAAAAATAGATTTTACAAAAAAAGGAATAAGTTCTAGTGCCGATTCCATAATATCATTCCCCCTTTAATTTGTGCCTGGTCAAAATTAAAAAAAAATAGATTGCTAATATTAATAGATGAAATGAATCTTGAATTTTATAATAGTGGAGGAAATTAAAGGACCAAAGTAATATTGTGTTGTTAACTGAGATTTTAATAATGATTCTGTCCTCAGTTGGTGCATTTATTCCACAGAAAGTAAATCATTAATGAAGAGGGGGGGAAAACAGTTTTATGGTGATGAATTTTTGAAAGAAAAGTTTAATTATGCTTAACTTCTAGAAACTCTGAAATATGCCTGGAGCTCTAAAACTAAAAGATAAACACCTCAAAACCGGTCCACAAAGATGGGATGTAGCCGAGTGACTAACAGTGCCTGTGGTAGGATGGAGCAATGTCCATGGCTCCCCTTGAGAGAGCTGAAGTGAGTGGATGAGGTAGGTTAGAGATGTTGGTTTTGATAGAGGAAGTAAGGTTTGAACCTTTACTGCTGGTTGGTTGCATTCTCATAGCTATTACTGAATGGCACTGGAGAGCGGTGAGGACATCATCATCACCCTAGAGCAAGGGAGATCTGACTGGGCTCATCCTATGGTTTCTTTTACGGGACCTATTTCCACCATGTCCTCTGCAGGAGATGGGTGGGCTCATGTCGCTCTCAGTCCTGTGAGGGTGTTTGACTTCCCAGGTGAAGGAAGAGCCCACCAATGCTAGCATTTCCAGTGGTGGCTCTTGACCTACCCACCGCTATATTTAGCCACCTTCAAGGAGTCCTGGAGCAGCAACCCATTTCACACCAAGCAGCATGGAACACCGGATCATCATGGTCTCAGCGGCTGTGCGTGAGAAAAATGGGGGAGAAGACAGAATTCCCCTGATTCCCTAATGAGCACAGCACCCCCATAATGAATGCAGAGATTTGCAAATTAAACAACATTTTTGTATTTAAATTATCAAATCAATAAAGAGATGTAAACATTAAACAACATTATACGAGAGCCTGGAGTGTCACCACAAAAATTAAGACCGTGTAATTAAAAGTAGAAGGCAATTTATTTTTATATTGTTCTTCATCCAAATCAACAAATCTTGTTACTTACCCAAAAATGAAAAGCAGGATGCAAACTAATTCAAAATATGAAGACAAAGTGGCTATTGAAAAACCTATGTTTCTTCGTTCCTTATATCTGGCAGCAGTCATGATTTAATATTTTAACTACTGTAATAGGTTATACTGCTGGAGAAAAGTGCATTAATTACTATGGGAAAACTTAAAAAAAAAAAAAAAGATCTAATTAAGAAGAATAAAATCATTCTTATTGACTGGGAAAAATAAAGCTATGTAAAGGGAAATGAAGGATGAAAAAAAAAAACTGAAGACACACAAATATTAATAAATGTGGTCTGCACAGGATAGAAAACACACTTCTGCAGTTGCTGGGGGGAGTGTGGATTTGAATCTGGCTGGAGATCACAGTTTGCTGTAGCTAATGCTCTTCTCCAGTATCTCGCCCACTGGAAGCACCTTCTAATTAGCTGCAGCACGGGGAGTTGGGTTTGCTCGAAACTCGGCTCAACATGTCCTTGCAGAGCCAGCCCCACTGGCTGTGTCTGAAACAACAGGCCAAAAGCGTGAGATTGTGTATCTGGATACAGTACGAGGAATGAAATAGCTGTCGTGATAGTTGCCATCCTTCCTTAAGCATCACAGAGGAGAGGTGTAGGAAAGTGGCCCTGTGGTCCAAACCACGCAATATGTTGTGCCTGGGGACCCTGTAGGGATGAATTGCAATGAGCAGATGCAAATCTGCCTTGGGACACGACCCACAGCCCTTTCAAATAATTTCAAAGGCACCTTTCTATGTGAAAAATTCACCACCTTGTTTGTTCCTACCCAGCTAAGGTCATCTTTGCACTTTATCTCTAAGTACCCACCATAAAGGAGCATCTGTCCCCACATCATGTGCCTTCATGAGATCCCCAGGGACGTAGGGCTGCTTTGGGAGCAGGTGCATCTTCCATCAACCAGAAACAGCAGCCAAAAATGTTAGGAGGTGTTTGACTGTCTTTTCCAGATGTGAAACTAGACAGAACCATGTGTGGTTTTGTCATTGCCGGGACTGGATTATGGGGCTCTGATTTGGAGCTTTCATCCCAGTTTGGAATAAGAGGGTGTTTATTTCATGATTGTGAACATTCTTGTGATGGGAAAACTTACTTTCTGCCCAGCTGTAATGCCCTCATTCCTACCGATCCCACCGATGTCAAAATTCCTGTGGATGTTTAAAAAGAAAGGAGAAGATGCCATAGGATCAACAGCTACACTAAGTATTTAAACAAATGCATGCAGTTTAATTACTTCAGCTGTTTTTGGTAGTATTAATGCCTTTTCTAGCCAGAAGTTATCCTTTGATCACTTCTATTTACTTCACGTGTAAAATGGACTACAGCAATTTGGCTAGTTATCTTGTACTGTATCCAGTAACTTGTACATCATTAATATCTCTAAATATGAAAAATTAGTAGTATAAATTTTGCACAGCCCTTCCAGGATTACAAATCTTCATCAAAGGCAAGAGGAATTGTCTGAGGAATAAGGACTCCGAGATTCAATCAGTGCATACTGCGCCAGAGAGGAAGAAACCAAGCAAAATCTTTGCAACAAATGGTGTGATTACAGCTATGTGCTTGCACAGAGAGCCAGCAAAAGGGCACTGCAGCACCTCAGCTATATTTTGGAGGGATTACTGGTGCCCAGAGTTGAACACCTTTATGCTCAAAGGTAGGCACTTTCTTCTTTCCCACTTTCTCCCACAGGAAACGAGGATGCAGAGCGAGAAGCATGGGTAGGGGTTGTTTGGAAGGGGTTGGATTGATTCGGGGTTAGTTTGCAGCACAGAAACACTCGAGGAGTAATGCCTTTTGATTAGCAAAGAATTTTTATGTTGAACCTTGCAACACACACAAGGATTACTCATGAAGAGTATCACATCGACCACGTGCATGTATCTACACAAGGACTGCAGAAACCGCCTTTAGTTACAAAACACAGAAATAAGCAAAGATTAAAATCTCCCTTTGAGAGAAAGAAGAGGTTTTCCTGTTGTAGCATCTGAAGGCCATGGTACTGGGACATGCCATACTGTACGTGCTCTACTAATCCAGGATCCATAGACAGAAGAACTTTGTATAGTCTAGCCTGAGCTCCTGCACAACCAGACCCCCAGGGCTAATGCAATCCCGAGGCACAGCTCACGTACACAATTTGGAGTCACGTGTGAGACTTGGGGATACACGGGCGGGCCTACGGCTGTGGGCTGTTGGTTCAGAGTGGGACGTTTCAGCTACCTGAAGGTGGGATTGCCACCCTGCTCCGGCATCCCTCAACCCAACCATGACCCTCTTTGCACTGCAGGGTACAGAGCGAGCTGCACCAGCAGATACCTGAGATGCAGAGAGAACATCAGGACAGGGGGAGGTCATGAGGGCAGTGGTGGGATTAGACTCACCTCATTTCAGATACTTACAAAGTAGATTTCTAAATGCAAGCTGTCACACTGGGCTTCCCAGGCAGCAAGAAGAAATAAGTGGTTTTATTATGCAATTCATCTGCTCTGTTTTAACCATCTACTTTAGGAAGAGATGAATCACCGTAGACTCCATCGACTGTATTGACTGTCTCTCCATTGACTAGCAAGGGAGCCACAGGTGACTGGCTCAAGAGCAGATTTCTGCTTTAGTCGGGTGAAGCGACTGGAGCTTCTTGCCCTTAGTGTAAGATTTGGCTGCTCTGAGCAGCTCAGACTGTGGCATTTCAGTCAATAACTTCTGCGGTAAGCACAGTATTTTTGGAGAAGCGACACCCGTGAGGAGGAGCTTGCAATGTAAGTAGACAAAAGAAATAGTGGGTGGGAAACAGAGGTGCCCTGTGATTAGCAGGAAATAAAGTCTGCACCTTCTTCTCCTGCATCGCATCCCTCAAATCCTGCAGCTCTTTTTGTAGCAGGTTTCCATGTCTTCACAGAGAGATTGGTTTGGGTATGAACTAACCATACTGATAGTTCATGATGACTGCTGCCATCCCTCTCCCTCCAAACTGAAGGGGTCCTTCTGATGCCATATCTCACCTCCCTCTGACTCTTGCTGCGCTTCCTCCTCGGAGCATCAGCCACTTCTGAGAAAGCCTCGGGTCACCAGGAGAGAAGCTGGCTGGGTCACCAAAAAAGAAGCTTACGCTTGAGAGAGAGAAAGAAAAAAATAAAATATTAAAACAACAAACCCACGTCAGTCTGTAGGAGCGTATGCCATTAAAAGCGAAAAGCAGCCTACACGTGTAAGAGCGGCAGCCTCTACAGTGTGGTGAACGTCCACACACTTAGCCCGGTGCTTCAGGAACCCCGTCTCCCTTTCGGCTGTGATCGCTCTCGACTGTTTGCAGTCTGCGCCCGGTGACGTGCGTGGAATATTACTATGAAAATGTGCGTTCTTGTTAATAGGTGTAGTTTAGGATGATTGTTAGCGGAGCATAAGGCCTTATTGATTGAAAGTGGCATATGGCAAGGATGTATAATGATTCACTTTGGCTGCTAGTTTGAAATCCTATTCATGGGCAGAAAAAAAAAAAAAAAAGAAAAAAAAACCCCCACTCTCCATTGCAGTCAGGCTTCATTCTTTCTGCAGTGTGTTTTTCAAACCAGGTCTTTTACAAGGCGAGATTTCCTGCTCTCCTGGGTGTGTGCTCAAAGTTCTTTTCAGTCCTGCAAGGGCAGGTCACAGGAACAAAAGCTGAAGTTATCTTATGCCTCCCTTTGAGGGAAAGGTTGGTCGCCTTGCAGCTCTCCCCTCTAAAACTCTTTTTCAGGGCATTTAGTGTTTATGAAAGGTGGTGGACTCGAAAACCCGGTGCACGGTAAATGCCAGGGAGGGGTACGGCCTGAGCAATGCCCCTTTTCCAGCAGCACACCTTGGTGCCTGGTGGGAGAAGGTGTGAATCCCCACCTGTGGCAACAGACTCGTGGAAACTGTTTTGAGATTTTTACCAATTGCATTTTTGAAAGGCGAAGCTGCCAACGCTCCAGCGAGCTGCACTAAAGGTGAGTGCTTCTCTGGATCCAGCTTCTCTTCACCGGGGGGGAAAAAATGCATGTTCCTACATGGCATTAGCAAATAACAGAGTGATTAACCTGAGGTAAAATCCCAGCGAAAGCAAAGCAGCTAAAATATTAATACATGTGAACTGACAGAAATAAGCCCTGAGGACCTTGTCCGTCTTCTCTGTGTGTGTTAGCAGGTCCAAGTGAAGCTCAGGTTGTCTCACCTGGTTTGTCACATGTAGACTTGACACGGTGAGCACAGACCTTGCGGCTGGGTGGAGGTGGCACCTTGTGAATCCTAAATACCCCTCCCATTGCCACATCATTGGTACTTCAGAAGGAAGTACCATTCAGAGAGGTTTCCTGAAGGACCACAGCTCAGAGTGACCCTGGACCAGTACTTGATAGCAAACACGACTGTAATTGATGTTATTACTGACCCTGGCACCCACTTCCCTACTGCTGCTGGGAAGGCACTGAGGGGAAGGCGTTTTGCTGGGTTGGCTGAACAGTGGAGAAAAAGGCGATCCCAGCAACACCTCAGAGCTATCTTGCAACCTCCACCATACAGGGAAAACTTGGTCCTAACCCACCAGGTGATGAACTCATCTGGGGCTCTAACTGATGGAGGGAAAGAGCATGATCTCTGCTCATTCCTATAATCCCATGGATCTCCCTGACCCTTATCTGGCTGCTTTAATAGCACAATGTTTGATGATATCTGGAAACTTTTCTTGGCAAAAGCACCACAAAAAAATTACATGGCATTCCTCTCACTACCAGAGGTCCAGCCCTTGTTTTTCCCCAACAGCAAATAAAGAGTCGAGCCTTCATATATGTCTCTTCTGGGAACTGATGCTTTCTAAGGAATTGCTTGCAAATCATTAAGTAACCCATTTGATTGCCATCCAGAAGCTCCATACTTGCTTCATGATCTTACACCATTTGTTTTTTTCCAGGGAGATACTTCTTCAAGATGATCTTGAGGATTTGCCTGTGGTAGGCAAAGCAGGGCTCCCTTGAATAAAATAACTCTGAACAAGCAAATAAACGGAATGCCTTTCATTATACCTGTCACCAGTTTATTTACTCCATGGCCTCTTTCTGCCATAAAAGTCTTGAGTGATTTCAGCATACTAAAACATCTGCACTCATTTTCAGAAAATAACAACAACTGCCAATGTATGAACTCACTATTTTCTCAGAACGCCTATTGTTCAGTGTCCGACCCTTATTGTTTCTCATCCCCTGTGAATGGTTTACAATGAAATCCACTTTATTTTCAGTGGCAAGCAAAATATGTTGGAGCAAGACAATCGGCCGTAAGCCTTTCAGTCAATAACAGCTTATTTTTATGCATGCTAAAATGTAGTCATTTTTTGCATTCATTGAAATTGGTGGCAAAATTCCCATTTGGAGGTGTCTGTTAGGTCCTATGCCAGGTCCTGGGCACCTACTAAGCGTAAGCTGGTATTCCTTACCATGCACCTTCTAAAACTGGATCCAGCACGCGCAGACTATCTTTTCATGGGCTCCTAAGCCATCCTGCAGCAGGCACTCATAATTTAAGACCTTGTATCAGTACAATAGTTTAGCATTGCTCAACTGGTTTGCTGATTAGGAACCTTTGTAAGAGATTGAGCTGTTGACAGGTGAATCATCTCTGTCCCACAGTGTCTCAGTCTTTACTCTTGGTTTGTGGCCAACATCAACTCCCACTGAAGGCCTTTCTTACATAGTTTTCCTGTGAATGCTTTACATGGGGTCATCACATCTCAGAGATAAACACTGAAAAGCTGAAGCATGCTATTAAGCTTCTTAAAACATTAGAAAGACAATCATTTTGACAGAATAGATGTTAATCACACTTATATAAAAGCTTTTCATCTTCAAAGCATTTAACCAACATTAATTACATGTAATTGGCTTTTCCATGTACGTCATCCAAAATGCACCTTTCATGTCACTTGTCGCTGCTATCTTACCCAGGATTATTGAGAGAAAGCTGTGCCTTTTCAGTGCAGCATGGCTTCCTGAAGCCACCTGAGGCCTCATCTTGCAAATCACAAGGGGCAACATTTAAAACGACAGTAGCACAGAATGTAGACGCCTCGGCTGAGCTGAGAGATCTGTGAAAAAAAATAATGCCATCCCACTTGGGTGCCTGCAAAGTTGTAAGTGTCTCCAATTCCCTGGCAAAGGCTTCCTTGGAGACTCTTTGAAGTTCCCCGTGCTGGTTTGTCCTGGTTTTCACTAAGCCTGTCCAGGTCCCATACCCACACTCCGGTGTCTGCAAGCAGTGCTCCTGGCCTGAAATACCCAGGATGACCTAGCCAAAAGTCTAGGTACCCTCCGTGTTTGAAAGGGTACAGTGAAAAGAACAGTGACTGTTTTCCACAGTTACCACGTCTTCAAGCACTTACCCAAGAAGTTGAAAACTTGGGTCCATTTCCTTTCTCTGCGGAGGTCTGGAACCCCCATCTGCCACCACCCTGTCATACTTTTACTTGCATGACCTTTTCATTGAAACAACTGCTACATTCAGCCACAAGCAACTTGAAAAAGTTAAGATTTTTATTCCAATTTACAACATGTGTGAGACTAAAAAATAAGATTTCTTGCTGGGTAAACTGTCAGGAGCTAGGAAGTATGAGTTCCACGTGTCCTTGGAAGAGCTGGCTAGTGTTCAGGTTCCTGGGTGCTCAGGGCTGAAAGGAAAATATTTTGGAAGCATTAGTCACAAAAAACTAAATCCTACCAGAAAGGATAAATCAAGAAAAGAAAAAGAAAAGGAAAAAATAAGTTGTATATGGGGGCTAGATCTTGGGGAATGTTTCCTGAAGATGAGTGCTGGGTGGAGGATTTGGTTCACAACAGGTAAGATAACAAACCCAAGCACCATCTGTGATGAACAGCACCACCCCACTCAGAACCTATCAATTGGAAGTTGGTGAATGCTCTGATAAGAGCCTCCACTCTGTTTGGCTGCCTTTCAGGAAGCAATACTGAAGGTGGTATTATGTGTGTTTTCATACTGAATGTAGTGCCATTTACAAGGTGATTATCTCGATCCCGCCTCATATATGTAGCTAATAGAGCTAAAAAATGTGCTGTTAATTCAATGGCTCATAAATGGATGAAAGCTCCAGCTGACATTCCTGCATTGTGTTGAAGTAAATAAAGGTTCTTTCCCCAAAGCCCAGGATTTTCTTAAGTTTTATTCTTAACCCTCAACTTATATTCGGAACCTGCGATGGTTACAAATGCCAGAGAGTGAGTTTCCTACGGAGCTGGTTTGGGTCTGGGATAATAAGTTGCAAATCTCTTGAACTGTCTTGCGTGTTGAAAGGCTCTCCATCCTTCATTAGCATGCATCAGAGAGAGGGAGACCTGCGTGGTACAGTCAGGATGAGCAGAAAAACAGTCCTGCTGTGCAAAAGGAGCCCAAGGACCTAACCCCGAATCGTAGGGAGGCAGATTTTTAGAAAAGCATTTAAGTGGCAGTTTCCAGTGCACGCCATAATTGTGCTCATAAATCAAGAAGATCCTTTAAAAATCCCACACAGAGTCACCTGCCCTCGGTAGCTGGAGTGGCTGTTTATTTTGCAGACATCTTCACAATTTCATTCTCAAGATTATAATTCAGTAGTGCTAGTACAGTTCTGTCAGCCTACTCCCACCCTTAAAGTTAAATAAATGGTTAAGTGCTTTATTGGTTCAGAGCTAGAAGACTCTCCACCTTGCAGGATTGAGCCCTGTAATCTATTTGTATTTCCTTTTCAACTTCTGCAAGTAACCCCAAACAGGCTGGGAACACTAAGTGCAAAGTTACAGGAGATGACTGTGGCAATTTCTGAATGACAAGAGCATTTAAAAGAAATGTCAAGAGTCTGTGGGCTGCAAGCTTTTATGTTTCAAGGAGAAACAAGAAGAAAGGAGGGACAATAAATCAAACACACCAGTTTAGCATGCTTCATCTCTGAGAGTTAACCTCTTGAAAGCCATGTCCCCGACACAGCGCAGGCCACACTCCTTTGATCGGGTCCATTATTTTCTGCAAAGCAATGGAAGCAGCAGGGTGGGCTCCTCCATGCATGCCCAGGGGCCACATATGCAACACTTTGCTTGACATGTGCTATGCGTTTATGGGTTAACATCAAACATGAGCTGATTTATAATTTTTAATCAAAAAAGGATTATACCCTAATAAATCCTAATAACATATTCTGTCTGGAGGTTATATGATGTAGGCATAAAATATACTGGTAGCCTTGCTCTCCTGTGCCTGCAAGATGGGGTAAAGTTTTTTACTTGTCAGTAAACTCTTCCATGGAAATGCTTAAATGGATCAATGTAACCACCACGATGCAAACAGTCATCCCCTTGGATGGAGCCTTCCCTGCTACCACAGGTTTTGAAACACCTAGACAGAAATACTAGTATCTCCTCTTCTTTCGCTTTCAAAGACCGAGTATTACTGGTCAAAGGCTAATTATCGTAAATAACTAATTGAATCTAAGCATTAAATGTATCAAACATATGGTAGAGGCTAAGGGCTGGTTTGTGAGGGTCCAGCATTTTCTGAAGTTAAAAAATTATGACCACACAAAGGAAGACTTAACCCTCACTATTAGATTTCCTGAATTTTGGTTCTCCCACCCAGATAGACAGGTATTATCATGGGGAATCTGCAAGTAAGCCAGACCTGCCAGTTATCAAAGGGGACTTCTAAGCCTTCTGTTCCCAAAGAATGATCTTCCCTCCAATCCAGAATCTGCCTCCCAGCAAAAGGCTGTCCTGGAAGAACATTTACTTCCCAGGAGACCTAATTAACATTACAAGCCTAATGGAGGCTAAGTGTAAAGAATTTTTAAAAAGTTCTTTGACTGCAGTGCCATTTTTAAAACTTCTCCTCCCTGCTCTTTGTTTGTGCACATTAGCTAAAATACCACAGTGAGGATGGGGTAGGGATCAAGAGGTCCAAGGTATTTTCAAGCTAGTTTTAACTATCTTGCTGTTGTCTCATGCTTCCCTGCTATGTTTGCACCCATCTTGTTTTTTTTAGCCTCCTTCTATGGTTACCTTCTCACCAGGGAAGTTCTCTTTGTAGGTAAGCAAGTGCATGGCATGATGAGGCTCAACGGTCAATGAGCAAGACTTGAACTTTCTCCTGGTCTTCCTGCATCTTTACCACTGCTGGAGAAGAATGTGGATGGGAGCCAGACCCAAGCCGTACCAATCTCAAAAGGAGTTTGGAGCTATTCCTTTATGCACTGATTTAACGATGAAGGAAAGATTTCCAAGCAGATCAGGCAGAGAAATCTTTTAGGATCAACCAAGCCTGTCAGTAAAATTGTTCTCACTCAGGTATTGAGAGTTTGGAGAGGGCATTTTCAGAGGTGAGCCACTTACAATCTTCTGGTTTGGAAAATTTTTTCAGGATAGCTATCATCTTGAAGATATATACCTGGAAAAAGCAACTCTCTGGGCTTCGTTCCATTAGGCCACAGTTAAACCCCCTAGTTTCTGCAGGGCTCAGATAAAAGAAGCCAGGGGTGACAAACTGCAGTTGCAATCTTTTGTAATACTCACTAACAGAGTTTTACAATAGGTCTTGGACATGGAAATTCATACACTTTTGTCTTAATCCATTGTTTTTCAATGCATCCTGAAGTACTACTCCTTCCACTGGTGTCTCTGGAAAGAGGGGATGGAAAAAGAGGACAGAAAGAGATCTTTCTCTCCCTGGCTCAGAGAGAATGGTTGTCTTTAATTTTTATTGTACTAGCATTGACTGTATTGCTATAATAAAAGCATCTGCCCAGTATTTCCAAACTCCTCTTTTGGGAAATAATAGCTGTGCTTTCACAGCCTTATTGAAATTCAGGCTGAAAAGGGGCGTCTGTCTCCCCACCTAGGCCCAGACACCCTCACCATTTCTTTCCTTCCACAGTTCGAAAACATCTTCCGCTCTTCATTTCTCAACTTGTCAGAGCATTAAGGCTCTGGTATAAAAGCAGTGAATGCAGCCAGCACGCTGTTCCTAACAGCCCGGTGAGCCAACCAGGCTGTTCACAGGAGAAGACGTTAGATCCCAATGCATTTCCTGGGAGAGAGGGATGACTGTGTGAACAAACAAATGCTCAGCCAGCTTCTCAAAAGAGAAAGTTTTCTGAAACCAGAGTGAGATTTATACAAACCCCTGCCAAATATAACAGATTTCCAAGAACAGGACTTGTTGGACCTGACAGAACCCACCCAAAATTCCTCCAATTAAAAAATTGCTGTAATTAAAAAGTATAAAAAACTCAACCAACCAAAAAAAACCCCCTTAAATCTCAGTTGTAAACAAAGTCCAGCTACAAAACAAAGAAATGAGAAGCAGAGAAACGCGCCCAATTCAGACGAAGCTCTACAAACACAGAGCACCCTCTCTAACCACAGCCATTCCCCTTCACCGGCAGCTTTCTGGCATGAATGAATTGGAATTTGGAGCACAGGTAAATTACACGATCCATATCAGCTTTTAATTCTGCTTCGCTCTTAGCACAACTCAACCCTAACCCTGATCCAAAAAAATGGATGTTTCTAATGGATGCATTCAACAGGCAGCTTCCTAAACTCCTTCTTTCCCTCCAGCCAGTCTTTGCTGCAGCATCAGACTGTGACCTTAATAGGTAGCTTGATAAGTCTATCTTTTACAACCACAATCTTTGCCAAACCTGGAGGCTTTCAAGCCTAAAATGGTGAGCTGCCACAGTTTGGATTAAAGACACCAAAGGCTGTTTGAATGGAGCTGTAATAGATTTTTTCTCTGGGAATGAGATAGCAAGAGAGTCATGCAACACACCCCTGTTTAAGCCTCTTCCAGGCATTGTGCAGCCAGAGTTTTGGGGTGTTGGGGCTGGAGCTGCAGTTCCAGGGTTCCAAAAGATTGCTGCCATCCTGCTCAGTGAGGTACAGCCAGGTGGGGATATCTCTAGGAGGGTGGTTTTGTGCCCACTGAAATCCCTGGCACAAGGGACCCGCAAGATTCAATGCTACAGTTCTGGGTTCATAATCAAAGTCTGTGACTGTTGCAGATCTTAAGGAGTACATACCTGGTTTTATAAAGGCAAAACACCCATCAAGGACTTCTTTAATTGCATAAAAGCCCTGATCTCTGCAGCTCCAATTTTATACAATCTGTTCAGCTTTTATTGCCTTAAACCATCTGAGGCTACAGAATTGTCCCCAGTTTTTTAGAGCTCTGATTTTTCAGTCGTGTGTTAGAGTGTCCTGAGACTTTTTGGAAAAATGAGATTTTAGCATTGCTAATAAAGAAGCGATAATAATTAGAAAATCTCTTGCTCAGTGCAGATTTTATAACTCCACAGATACCATGGTATTAACATTCTGTTTGTCCACCTGTTAGAAGAAACAGATCTGAAGAGTCATAACTCTAAAACAGTGGGTGACAATTTAATGAAAAATTGAGCTCTGCATTTAATTTCCTTTTAAGTTCAGTTGAGCATTCTGCAAGATCAAAGGGGCTTTGTGGTTTGCAAATGATCTATGATATCAGAGAAACAGATTATAACCCAGGCACAGTTTGGTATTTAAGTAAGTATTCGCTTTTAATACCAATGTTTAAAGTAGGCTAATGGAACCAAAGCGCGAGTATAATTTCCTATGATACAAGTCTATAATCCAGTTTAATGTATCAGTTGAACACTAAAAGCATGTTGTGAATTTGTTTCACTGCTTGGAATACTTTAGAAAGTATCCTGAGAGACCAGAAAACATTTTTAACCAAACAAGCAGTCCTACCTTAGTTTCTAAGTTTTGGGGTCAGGGGCTACACCTATGCCCTTAGAGAATGCCTGGAGAAATGGGGCTCTTGGGTTCAGCTTATGGAGGACAGTTAAGCAACAGCAACAATACATTTCTGTGAGGGTTTTCTTCTAGTATGGATGCTAGAGTTCTGCCTAGAAGGCATCCTGTAGCTGACATCCCCTTTCATATCCATGCAACATCACTGGGGGCAGTGGCCCAGCAACAAAACAAAACAAAAAAGCAAACAAACCAACCAACCAAACAAAAAGGTGATTCCAGGTTAAAAGGTACCTCTGTTTTGGTTTTTTGTTTGTTGGTTGTTTTTTTTTTTAACAAGTCCCTACTGTGACAGATTCCATATTTCCCCTTTCAGCAATTCTCACGCTCCAACTTAAACCTCACCAGGATTTCTCCCCCCATGCTTCGGAGAAGGGGCTGATACAGACTCCTTCTCCTGACACTTGCACACTTCTTCCTAGTTACTAGCTCAAATTTATGGCCAATTCATTCTTGTTTATTCTCATGCCAATGTTGTCCTTCAGGCTAATAGGTCTATCCCCACCTTGATGTTTAGCTCCCTGATACGTTTATAAGCAGTCATTATATACATTTGTCTTTCTCAGGCTGAAGGAGTCGAATTTGTAATCTCCTCTTGCAAAGCAGGTTGTTCATTTCCCTGATCAGTGGTCCTTCCTGTTTCAATCTGAATTCATCAGTTTTGAACGCCAGTGACGGGAATTGTACATGCTGTTCCAGAAGAGGCCCCATCAGCCGCCTGTACGATGGCATTAATACAGCTGTATCTTTGCTAGAAACGTCTCTTGATGCATCTCAGGATTGCATTAGTCTGACATGACGTGACATGAGGTTGGTGGCTCAGACATCTCATGATTAACGAATATAACTGGGTCTGTCTCCTCTGCAACCTCAGTGAATCCAGAGAATTTCTAGATATGGCAGGAATTAATGCAAAGCGCAAGGTCATGTATTCAGGATTTTACAGTTTCATCCCGTTTCTGCTATTTCAATCTGTGAGGTCATCCAGGCTTTCCTGTGTGATAGCTGGAACTCCTTTGGTACTGACAGTTCTTCTTAACTTGATGTCATCAGCACATTTTCTTCCCCCCGCTTCTGTCTTTGGTGCCAAGCTTTGTCTGTATCTTTTGTTCCATGGAAGAGGCTGCTGCTCAGCACAACCAATGGTCATTTCTCCTCAGGCTCATTCCTTGCCCTTCTTACAGTCTACTGCTCCTTCTTGTTTCTTCCAACTACCTCATCATTCCCCACGTGTTATTGCATAAAAAACCACCCAAGATGAGAGGACTGTTTAGGTTGATGGGGAGTGCTGGAAGCCCTCTACTCAAAGCCCCACTCATACTATCCCCAAATTTGGAGTTAGATCCATTTTACTTATGTCCATAAGGACTAGTCTGCTGCACATCCTTCATCTAGAATCTTGGTTGTGTTTTCTGTGCAAACAACAACAAAAAACCTTACGTCTCCATGATTAGAAGTAGATTAAAGTTTTTTGTTTTCCTATCATTGATTTGGGAAGGTGAACATTTTTTGCTGGCTTTGTGATTAAAGCAGCTCTTCAGGATTGGCTCAGGCAAGGCACTGGTTTGGGATGCTGTGCTGTTGATGCCATGGGTAGCACTGCTACCTGTGGCCTTATAAGGACCATGACTGGTATTTTCAAACAAACTGAAAACAATATGCTGAAAGTCAAGAGGAGCTGACAGCTAGCTCCTTTGCTTTAAAAGTCTAAATTTATGGCCATAATGCTTTCATATCCTCATATCTTTTTCTCATATCTCAAAGTGAAGGAGGAGTCATTTATGCATAAAAATGCAGGACTCAGTTGCCAAAAATTAGGTATGTGATAAACAGATTTAGGGTTATCGAGGAAATCTAGGGCAAGTAGGCATCATTTAAAACCTACTTGTGCTCCTCTGCAGCAGCAAGTGGGAGATGCTAGACCATCTCAGATTGCATTAGGCATCTGAACCATGTTGAGTGAAACCATGAATTGCTTCCTCTGGCTAATGGAAAGAATTTGTATTGGAGGAACATTACTGGATAAATGAATACAAACCTACTGCAAAAGAAACACTGAAGTGTCAGAAGAAGCTGAAGAGTAGAGATTTGAGATCTGCAGAGAGCCTGTAAAGCAGAAAGATGGGAGGAGGATGGGGTCCTGGGAGCGGGGCAAGGAAGGAGGAAGGGTGAAAAACACCCTAGATCACATCCCAAAGGCTCCTTTGATATCATTGATATTAAAGAACTGACTCAGTTTTAACTGAGTTCCCCACTCTGAAGCTGGACAGACTGAGGCCAGCAGCTTTGCCTAGAGAGGAGGAGCAGGAGAAGTACAACGTGAAGTGACTTAGAATAAATTCAAGCACTGAAGTATCAAAACTGTGTCACCAGTTGTAGTGAATAGGTAGGATAGGTGCTTCAGTTTTCACCTTGTTAGTCCAGTTGCCCCACTGGATAAATATCTCTGTTTTGTAGTTAATCTTCAAATAAATGTGCTCTTAAAACCCAGTGGGTATTTATCTAATATAGGATAACTGTCTCAGTAAAGCTAAATTAAATGCTTTTGAGTAAACTTCATTTAGCTGGAATGGTTTCCAGAATGAGGTGAGGGAAAGGAAATATTAAAGTCCTGTCTGGAGCAAAAATGGTGACACTGAAGGCATCTAGAGCTTCTTGCTGGGAACAAATTGCTGGGAACACAGAGCTGAGCACACATTTGTGACAAAAAAAAAGAAGAAAAAGGTTATTAGCACTTGTGTGGCATCTTTTAGTAGTAGATCATAAGATTTTTGAGTGTGGTCAGTGTCACTGATGCCATTTTACATGTGAGGAAACAGTGGTGTGGAGAAGAGCACCTAGGGAACCGGTGGTGAAGCTGGGAGCACAGCCCAGGGCTTCTCTCCTTCATTCAGAGCTGTGGTGCCAGGCTGCCATGCTTTTCCCAAGCAATGGGGAAAACTATAATTGCATGAGAGCTGTTCTCAGAGGACAGCCCCTCTCACACAGATTCTATTTTGCCACAGCAAAACCAATCTGCCTCCATCCTGCTCTGGACCTTGTCTCTGGCTATGTCAGGCTGTGCCCAAGGAAACCTTCTGGAGAAGATGTCCTGCATGAAGGCCTTGTCTCACCCTCCAAAGATGGCATAACCCTTGGAACTGGAGAATGCCTGTTTGCTGCAAACAGCACGCTCACATTCACTATGGCAGTACTGGGTTTTAATTCCTCACAAGAATGGTCAATCCCTCTTCGAGTTCTCAACTACTGCAACATCCAGTAGAACTGAGCTCTACAAACCCATCATGTTTTCCACTGTGGCAATTCTTACTAATCTTGATTTTCCTGCCTTCTATTTTTTATTTTATGCCTTGTGTTGGGAGAGAGGGGGGAAAAATATTACTGGGCTAGTCTCTGTTTCACTGTTTCTGATAGTGCATTGAGTTAGTGTGGGAAGTTTTGGCAAGCAGCTCATGTCCCTTCCCTTTGGAGCCCAAGTCATGTCCTCAGCCCTAGCAGGATTTCTGGCTTGTTCCTGATGCCCCTTGCTCTCCTGCCACCCTGCCTGATATCCTCCCAAACGGGCTCAGCAGCACCTCTGCCCACCAGCTCAGGCACGCTCACACCTCCTGGGTTCTTTTTCACCGTTCCCACTCTTTCCCTTGCCACAGCCATGACAGCATGAGCTTTTATCACAGCCCTTCTTATTTAGCTCCCTTCCATCGTAAACACCACTTATCTTTTCAATCTCTCTCCATATAAGATTTTTTTTCCCCAGGTCTCAAATTATTCTTGTCATCCTTATCTGAACATCCTTTAATTCCCTTGGCAGTGACATATAGCATGCCAGATGAGAGAGAAGCCTTGGTTTTATACCATGCTGAAATTTACTCCATCCCATTTCTTACACATCCTAACCTTTTGTTTGCCTCTTTGACAGAAGCTGTACCCTGAGCTGAAAACTTAAGTGAGAAGGGTGCAATAATGATTCAGAGAGATTTTCTGCTGGTCAGTGCTGTTACTAAGGTGCTTCATTTTTTCTCAAGCCTTCTGCAAGTGCATTCCCCTTTGAGCTTATCCTTCCTTGTGCAATACTCCAAACAGGGAGCTGCTAACTACCTTTCACTGCTGATAGCTGTTTAGGTCCTCCAGGGTGGAAGAGGCACCTGTAATTAGTGGCTGCAGAGATAAACACTCACTAGCCCCCACAGAGGATTTGTATCAAGCCAATGTAAGTCAACACAACTCAGTTTGTTTTGCCTTAATTAATATTTTTTAATTAATAGAAGATTTTTGTAAACCTTTTGAAGTCCCATTAAATTGCCCTGAGATCCCCTGCTGCCGATCACTGCAACAGTCTTACCATAGTGCTGCATCTGCAACTAATAAGTGTACTCAGATGCCTTTCCTCTCCTTTTACATGGGTTATTTTACATTCACAAAGAATGGTTTAACTGAAGGATAACAGGGCAAGGACTCTCACCTTGATCTGGGTTTATATCGTGCCTAACAATGTAAGACCTTGATCCACAGGTAAGCCCACAAAATAATACTACTGCTAATACTGACTTGTCATGTACCTTCACGCTGTCCAATCGCCTAATTCAGTTATGACCTTCAGAAATTCTTTATCACCTATTCTGGACACAGGAGTGATGTTAGCTATAAATTTTACCACCTTGCTTGTCTATCTTTTTTTTTTTTTCTGTATCACTCTTTCTTCTCTTTTAGCTTGTGTCTTCTGGCTTGTTGGTCTTAGGTTTCAACTCATTATGGACATGAATGTTCCCTCCCTGATTTTATGGTCTAACACACTATTCAGTCTTCCAAAAATAAATACAAATTAATAGTATCTTATCACACGAGCCATCCCACTGAAGTTAAGGGAAGTCCTGGTGGGAAAAGGCACAAGACAAATAACAGTAGCAGAATCTGTCCCTAAGAGTTTGTCTTAATTAAAATTATAACTACACACATTAATAATTTACAACTGAAAAGGTTATCAATGTGGAATGTTTAATAACAGTAATGCAAAAAGGTGATATTTAGTTTCTAGCACCCACATGAATGCTCAGCCAGTGAATTTAGAAATAACTGTGGCTGTGTGGTTTGGTCTGTAATTAAAATTTAATTAATCCCTAAAGCTCAGTTTAACTTAGATTAGACCTGTATTGATTTGAATTTCTTTACAATTACACTTCTAGTACAGCAAACCTTACCACTTACCTGCTCATCACAATGCTGTTCATAGCCCTAGCAATGGGCTTAAGGGGTCTGTTTGGTCTTTGACTAGGGTGTCACAAAGCATCCTGCAGAAAATGTGTTCACGTTGATGAGAGACATCCAACTCACATGGTTATGTGTGCTATAATGAGAAATGACTGATGTGATAGGAACAGCAAACACTATTTCTTCCAGAACTAGATTTTCCCTTCTTGGGCTGCATGACAAGAAACACAAACTGATGTCCATCAAAGTCAATGAGAACTCTTTCCCTTTAATCACAAACATGCAGCTGTGGGTCATGCTATGAGTTTATTTTCTCATGGAGAAGGCAAAAAGCCCACCACACCACAAGGTTTTCATTGCCAATGAGATGTGATTACAAGAACTGGAGGATATAAGGGCACAGCTGCATGAAGGTGAGTTCAACTCCAGGACTTCACAAGGCATGAATGGACCAAAAGCCTTCACGTGGCCTCTGTTGAAAATCCCACTGATGGATGGTAAATTACCATGAGGACTCACATCTTCTCAGCCATTACAAGATCAAAAAATCTTGAATCTGGTTTGAGCAAGTCCCACTTTTCTGGTTGTAGCAGAACTGCAGATGATTGTAATGGCCCTTCCCAATAACCTATGGACTCAGTCATTCAGAACAAACATACCAGGATGCAGATCTTGCCTAAATTAAAAAGAGAAAGGGAATGATATAGTGTTTATCCTTGACTTTGCAGGGATCATCCAGTGATAAGATCAGAGAATCAAAGAAAGGAACTTCTAAACCTGACTGAGGACTCAAAGAACAGCACTCTCCCCGGAGTCTGCAACTGCCTCTAATCAATATCTTGGTGGCAGAGTTTTGGACCAAGTCTCTTGTCCCATTCCTAACCTTGCTGCCTCAGACAGAGAAGTGCTGAGCTGGAAAGCTACCTGAACAGTCAAAAGATCCTCACACAGCTGCTTGTCCTGTACCTAACAGGCAGCTCTCCTTATCCAGCTTCCAAAAGAAACCATCTGTTAAACAGCTCCCCAGGTCCACATCAGCTCTACGGGTGCTCTGGAATTACGGCTGCAGTGAACCAATGTAGCCAGGCTTAAAATGCATTATTAAGTGGATTCATGGTGACTCCATAACATCCAGAGAAATTCTGCTTTCTAGAATTATTGGGCTGAATATTTACTTTTCAGGACCTGTGGGCTACTGATTAGCAGCGTAATTCCCTAAAGCAGCACTTCTAAGCAGACAATTAACCTCCACAGGGCAGTCAGCATCATGCCTAGAAGGGGATACCTGGAAGATACCAGTTTCACATATGACACTGCCTGGTAATGAATGACATCTTGTCACAGCCACTGCAGCCCAGAGTGGCTGAGTGTTAGACTCACCTGTCTCTTGCAATGTCTTTTCTCCCCCAGTTCCCTCCAACTTTTAAGTGAGCTTTCAGAACAGGGTCGCAAAAGTGGGAGTCACTGTTCAGCAACGGCAATGCAGCTGCTGGGTAGGGATGTTCCAAAGGCAAAATGCTGGGATCTAGTCCACAGAGTGTAAGGAGGGGAGTTTTGAAAGCACCTGTTTTGAAAGACTGCCCCAGCTTTGAAGATGTAGCAATGCTCATCTATCACTGCAAATTCAAATACAAAATGTGGACTAGGAAAGCCATGATTCCTAGCCCCTGTTCAAATGTGCTCTGCTTTCCACACCAGGGCATCTCTGCCGGTGGAGGTTATGGCTCATAGAAACGGGAAATGCTGTTTAAACAAGACCTGGGAGGCTGCATTGTGAGGATTCCTGAGGACTGGGCTCTTCTCTTTCTGTTACTGCTTATAAGGAAGGGGTACATCTGCAGAAATGGAAAAGAAGACTACAGTCTTATTTAATCTTGCTGGTGATTCACCCAGTGTCTTTGCCTCAAAGAGAACAGGAGATACGGTTCTGGGGAAATCATATGCACAATATATAATGCCTGCGTTATAAAAGGAAAATCATGATTTCTATAGGTAAGTCCAAGCAGTGTGCCCAGTGTAGCTTTGTACCTAATGGTGTGTGTCGTACAGTCTGCTGCTCTGGGTACTGAGGGGAAGGTTACTGGGGTAGGACTCATCTCACCTTGCATCCCAGCCTTAACCAGGGTAGGGAGAGAGTGACATCTCTAATTACAAAGCAGTTTTTAAAATTTATTTTATTTTTCCCTCACACAATGCCCAGGAGACATGGTTATGGGGGTATCAGCACACGTTACCTTCCAACCTCTCCTTAACTTCAAAGGTCTTTTCTGTTGGGGGGATGATTTATATGGTCCCAGCAAAGGTGATGTAGAGTCCTGTGAGGATCAAAGCATTCAAGCCTAAAGAGTTTTAGTTTGGGCTTCCTCTATTTCTGTGGAATTTAAAACTGTGCTGTTCCAAGGTTTTCAGTTTATGGCTCCTGCTGCATCAGGGTTCTGATTAAAACAAGCTTCCCTATAAGACAGATGCTGTATCCATGGTTCCTTTCCCATGCTGATGAGACCTGCAAGGCTCACGATTTCTGCCGCTACCCAGGACAGGGGAAACTGGGGTCTGAAAGGGATATAGAGCATTCAGAGAAGGGCAATCAGACTGCGTCTCTGGATATCTCCAAATTTCACAGGAAGCAAGGTGGTTGGCAGAGATTTCCTGAGAACTGTCATCATGATGTTATAATAAATCTAAACTTTGGTCCATGACTTTTGGTCCTGTTAAGTCTAAGATGCTTTTAGACACTAGCACTGAAGGTGATCTTTAAGGCTTGTACCCCTTCCTGCTCCATGTGAGCTCTGAAGACCAGCTTCTGAAGTTTTTGGAAACAACAGAAACCTTCCCCCACACGGAAAACACTTGCATACCATCAGCACAGCTCCTGGTCATGTTGACAGCATGAAAACAGCTATAGATCCTAATGTCATGTGTTAAGAGCACTCCTAAGCCCCGTGCAAACTTCAGACAGACTATTCATGGTAGTTACAGGTATGTAGAACAGGAACACATGCTACAGGCAGAAGCATCCTGAAAGTGCGAATAGTGTCCTTCCAGAGAGACCCCAAAACTTCCACATCTGCCCCTTGATCTTTTGTTACACCTTCTGTTAAGTCTCACTAACTGGAGTTTTGCTGATATAGTAGCTCTCTTTGCTTATAGAAGTGCCCTTTATCAGATACTCAAGATATCTTGAGGCCCTTCTTTGGTAGCTTGTCACTGATATCCACCACAGGAGATGTCCAGCCTGGAAGAACAACAGTCCCCTGGGTGGTAGCTGGATCTTCACCCACAGAGGTTCTCCTTTGAGTAGATTGCCCTGATTGGCCATGGTTATTCACTTTCTGTTCTGTTCATGGCATTCTGCTGGGTTTTCTCTGGTATTTCAGATCAAGTCCCCTGCACTTGCCAGAGTAGTTCAGATCAGGAGAGAGGCATTTTTGCAGAAGTGAAGGCAGAGTGTCATTTGGCAATTGAAATAGCATTCAGTTTCTCAGCACACGTTTAAGTGCCACTATCGCAAATAACTCTGCTGACCGAAATAGGCACAGAAGGGGAAAAAAGGGACAACCTGGAACTTCCACGTCTGTGCCTCATATATATTCAAAACTTTCTCACAGCGTAATGAATCTGGGAGGGCAAATGGATAAAAAGCCATTCCTAGGAAAGGGGAACCAAATAGCATCCAAAATGAGAAATTCCTCATTTTCTTAATTCATTTCCTTGCTGAGAACTTGGAGCTCCAGAACATGTACCCGCTGGTGATGAGAGTGAAAGTATAAACACTGCCACGTAACCTTGGCTGTTCCCTGCAAACTGCAGTTACCCAGAAGCCCAGTCACCTAACATAAAAGGAAACTATCCACTTTAATTAGCAGAGCAATCAAAAGACTCTTACACAGGAAAGCATTTACCACCAAATAGAAAATGAATGATACTTTAAAATTAGAATATGCAGAATTCATAGCCAAAGGCACTCAGGGGAAAAAGAGCTTTGCACCAAACCAGACGGGGATTTTTTTTTGGCTTCAGTCTAATGAACTTTAACAATAGATATCAAATTCTGTCTGGCAGCACATTTTAGTGATGGATCTGATTTTTCAGAAATACTAAGCAACACCCACCACTGACAGGAGGAGGAGACTCGCATTTAGGGAATACTATTAACCTGTATTCAGATCTTCGAGAAAGATCTTTGAAAATCCGGTTTGTAAAAAAATCTTCACCTATAACTTTCAAAAACACAGTACAAACAAGCAGCAGGAAAATTTTATTTTAATTATTCGTGTTGCTGAAGGTTTCATCATAACCTACCTCTGGCCAAAAATGCTGCCCAGGGACTGACCAGGAAACAGCGTATTTCATTATCAGGAGGATGGGCAAAGCTCAGATTGGAAGATGAGAGCAATCTTCTCTGAGTCTTCACTCTACTTAATGGAAAAAATTGAAATGCCCAAAAGTCAGGGAAAGGCTAGATAAAAATACCTTCCTGTCACCTTGGAAGCTCACAGGGATTTTGAAGTAGAGGAGATTGGAGAGTTTTTGAAGAAGGTAGGAGATGCTGTCACTAAGTGGTCAGTCTTTCTAGAGATTGTTAAAATTCAAAATGCTGAATTTTCCACTGGGTTTACAAATCTCATCTTGCAAGGAAGCCGAAAGCCAAGAGGACTGAGGTTTAGCTCAGCAGAAATGCCTCCTACCAAGGAAGTTCCATAATTGCTGCAAAAAGGCAACTGTAAGTCAGCCTGCAACAGACTCCCAAGTACAGATGGGATTATTTGATTGTAACATTTCAAAATGCACAAGCTTCTGTTCATATGAACACAAATTACGCAAGTAGTCTCGGGCCTGCAAAGTCAGGATCCCACAAGTTGCATCCAACAGGAAAGTTGGTCTGAATGCTAAGTGAGGCCATAATGACAGATTTACTCGCAGTAGCTATTCAGCCATTTGATGTATAAAGAGCATAAAGGGAACGAGACAGGGTGTGGGCCCTGATAAACAGGAGGGAGACAAATCAGGAAGTCAATCCATATTCAGCCTATTTGTTTCTGCTTTCTTCAAAGGCCCTTCTCTGTTTTAAGAAGTTCTGTGATTTTATAGACCCGCTGGAGTTGCCATGATCTGCAGACTGTAACTTCTGAGTAACACAAAATTTGCTTTGTCCTGGGAATATAAGATGGGTGCCCAGTGTATTGCTCCAGCTGCACAGTCCTCAGATATAGCAGTTCTAGGAGCGGTTGAGGGATATCAGTGCCTTCAGTTACTCCTGAACTCTCTCAATTCTGTTTTTACCAATTATTATAAGCAGGCACACATATGGTTTAGCTACAACACATTTGCTGGATCAGAAAGAGGTAATGTAGAACAGTGTAAACAAGAAAACCACAATCCGACAACAAGAAGGTCCTTGTCTGAACCCAGCCTTACTTCACATCTCCACACAACTAAACAACCCTAATTCCACCTACTTCCAGTTGGTACTTGCCTTTTGCGTTTGGTATCCAGGCTGCTCTGTGCTTCAAAGACACAATAACCACCAAGATAATTCTTGAAGCTCTGTGCTCTAAAGAATTAGATTTGTCTGCAGACATTTTAGAAGCACTTAATAAAACCTGTCTATTACCCTGCTGTTTGCCTAAGAAAACCCTCTTCATGTTGAAGCGTCCTTGGATGTCATATTGGCAGGGCCAACACAGATACGCACAGAATAATCTAAAGCATCCCTTGTTGCATCCTGATGAAACAGCAACTTCCTCTTGGCTCAGCAGAAGATTTGAACAGATTCGTTCACATTGCTTGAGAGCTGTGACTCACTTACTAGCTGTTAGCAGCCATAAGATAATGTCCTGTAGTGGAATGGGGAGAGTGGTGTCTGGGTAGAGTCTTACAGATCAGGTCCAGTGCCATCTGCCAGGAATGCCCTCAGAGTTCCTTAGGATGGCAAATCCATCACCATTTTTCCATTCATGGATTCAATGGAAGTGGAGCTGGAAGATGCCTCTTGTATGGTCTTATCCTATTGCTGAATTGTATTGTTTCCAGATCTAGATTTAAGTGTCCCAAGCAGTAGAGATAGCACTGAAGATTATTCCATAGTGTAATGGATTTTCTTGCTAAGAAGTTAACCCAGTTTCTACTATGCTCTTCCTTTGGCCTAGTCCTAGCCCTCCTTGGAGAGCCTTATAAAAACTATAGTATTGACATATTGTACAATGTGAGATGCCTGATCTACTTCTGAATGGTCTGACTTGATCATACAGCACAGTGCAACACAACATTGATGCACTAGCTTGAATTGAGCTTGCAGTACCCAAAGGATCAAGTTTTGGTTTGACCACATTAATTAAGCTCCCATCTCAGGTGCAGTCACATCTCCAGATTTGGTTCAGGTGCTCTTTCTCCTCCCAAACTTCCACTCTGACTTAACAAGCTCTCCAAGATTATCAGTATAGAGACGGTACAAAGCAAAAGACAGCAAAACCAGCTGCGATTGTACCTTTAGTGGTTCCTATCTCATTGTAAAGGGTTGAAAGAATTTCCATCATGTGTTCACACTGATTTGATGATAGCGAAATAAAGAGAATAGACATGTTTAAAAAGTATATAGGCCAAACAAAGTCATGGAACTACCAGGCTGTTTCCAACATCAAAAGACATACCAAGCCAAGCTTCTGATGGTGGTTTACACACATGGAAAGGAAAAGAGAAAGCCTGTTTTCAGAAAGGACTGTAGATAGCTTATGCTACAGGCAAGTCTTGAGTTGCCCATATACACAGCCAGCACAGCTCCTGCCGTTGCAGGGAACTGTGCTCCTAGGAAGTGGGCACCCCATGACAGCCCTCAGCACCTAGCCTTCAAGCTGGACCTGTGTATAGAATTGGATTAGCAGTTGTAAAACAGGTATTTGCCTTGGAGCCTGCTTCTTGCCAGACCTGGTGAAGGAGCACAACTCTGAGAAGCTTATCTGGGGTTTCCCCTAGAGATATCAGTAGGTCTAATGAAAAATTGTCATCACCACCTCCCCCTTCCAACTGAGCTGCACTAAATTCTTTTTTTGAGATTGTTTCAAGACACAAGCAACACCCTCTTGGGTCTAAATCTTTCTGAAATCATAACCCTCAGGTCCCCCTACGCTCCCTGCCAATTCAGCTGGTAGAGCCAAAGGAGTCCTGGGCACTATTCACTTCATCCTAATGTTGGTCAAAAGAGTCACTCTTTAAAAAGGCCTTTTTCTCTCCTTTTTTTTCTTTCCTTTCATTATACATAGTGACTGGGTGAGGTGGACATCAGCAATATAGGCAACGTCAAAAGCAGTCTGACCTTATCTGTCATCTTGAAAGTTGATTTAGAAAAGGATGGAGTCTGAAGGCTTTAGGGATGAGTTCCAGGCATGAGGAAGAAAGGATACTTTAATAAAACCAGTTCCATATTTTAAAACTCCGTTATCATGTTTGCATTTCAGCCATGGATGAAGGTTTTGGGCCCCTATAATATTCCCTTTGAGAAAGCTCAAGAGCTGAAACACATGAGTGATAAAGAAAGGGAAAAAAACCAGTAATTTATTAAAGGTATTTGCTCTTCAGGCAGATGCAGCTGGTTGAGAGTGGTGTGGGATGTTGTTCACTGGCTTCAGCAGCTCTAAGACCATTCTGCTCACTTGGTCTCACCTCCCTCATAATGTAGGCTGTAGACCTTCCCTGTGGGAATCACGCATCAGGCTCTTGACTTTCAGCTAATTTAGAGTATATTTTCTAGGAACGCATCCAGGCTTGATTTAAAGTTGTCAGATGACGGGGAATTTAGGTAAGTTGCTCCAGGAGCTAAAAATGTCTATGGTTAAGAGTGTATGCTCATTTTTAGGTTGAATTTTGAGAGATTCAGCTTTCAATTACCATACCTCATCATGTTTTTGACCTCTTCTGTGGTGGGAAATCAACCCTATCCCAAATGCAAGTTGTCAACATATAGCACACTGTAGTAAGGTTCCTTGTAGTAAATCTTCTCATGAAAGAAAATTTAGTCCTCTTTGAAAGTGAAATGGCCCACCTTGTACTTACTGAGCCAGGAGAGTTACCTCACTGTGCAACAGCTTCCCCAGGTAGCCTTTAATCTGCAAGATGAAAGAGCCTTCTAATAGCGTATCAGGAAATTTACCTGCACAGTGTGATTAAGTCTCACTTAAATTTCTGTTTGTTAAGTTAAACAGAATAAATATTTCCTCCTCTCCCTCCCCCTTTATGGCTGGTGCAGAAGCTACAGAATGTTCCAAATCCCAGAAAACTCTGATCATCTTCCATCCAAAAGGCATCTAGTTCTTTCTTCCTTAAGTTAGAAATTGCTAAAGATGTACATTTTAAGATATGCTGCAGACAGGGATTATTATTTTTTCTACACTACATAAAATAAGGAGACATGAACAGAATGCCTATTAGGAACCCATCTAATATGAAAGCATAAGAATCTTCTTGTTGCTAAAGACTTTTATAAGATGCTGTAGGATTGCAGGCTATTTACTCTGACATCTCTGTAAAAGTTGCTGAAGCTGCCAACATTAAAAGAACCCTCTCAAAAACAGTGTCTTTAGGGACTTCTCCAATGATAGTTCTTTATTTATGACTCCATTTAAAAGATTTAACTCAGCGCATTTGTTTACTTATGATGGGACTGGCTTCTCCCCATCCCACATGCCTTTGTAGGGGAACAAAGGAGTGCCAAGAGCTAGCCCTATAGCAGGCAGTCCCATGGGATGCGATAGTGCTCTCTCTTCAACATTGCCCCCATTATGCCCAGGGCAGAGAGAGAGTCACAGCTTGGTGTATAGGAAACTGAGAGGAAATGAATCCCTGGGGCTGATGTGAGGGGCGCTTGTGACATGTAAGACAGCGTGGCGTGGTCCTCTATGGGTAAGGTCAACTCCCAGCATTGGAGGTGCTCCAGAGAAAAATTCTACAAGGGAAAGAACCACAGTCACATCAACCTTGAATCCCCAACAAGCAGCAAGCCAGGATCCAACCAGCACCCTCATCCATCACCCCCAGAGTTAACACCCCCCGTTCAGTCTCACCCCACTGTGGATGCGGATCACTACCACAGCCACAAAGAGAGGGCTGCCCCTTCTCTTTGCTTCCAAAAGCCTCAGGGTATTTGGGGGGATTTAGAGATAAAATTGAGGCTGAAAGCCAAAAGCAAGGCAGTGCAGGACAGGGAATGACAGAGATGTGCTCGGTCAGCAGGCAGCAGATCATTGAAACCTGCATCCCCTTGGATTTCTACATCAACTAGTCAGCACAGAAAGGACCAACCGCTGTCATTATTCGGTCCTTGAAACATCTAGAGGTGGCCAAGCAGAGAACCCCCAAAGCCTGTTGTTAGATCTTCCTGTACCTTAATACCCTTGCACTTTGTGGTAGTAAATGGATGCATATTTTTTAAATTAAAGATAGAATGAAAAGGTTTCAAATGCATTGGATTTCTGCCTGGCTGCAGGACTGGATTGTGTTAGAGAAACTTCACAGCACTTTAAAAGGGATTGTGTAAGGGCAGCCATGCCCCTCCAAAAAATAAATGTCTCTCCGGCCCGAGTTTTGTTTCCCCATTGTCTCCCTTCAGCAGCCCAGTAATCCCACTGCTTTGCTGTTTTGCTTTGTCCTATTCAGAAGGAAACCCTTTACACAATGAGACCCCTTTGGCACTGGCAAAACACTGGGGGTGTTGAGCTGTGAAGAGCTGCGTCATTTGTAGTTCCCGTCAGAAGCAGCGTGGGGTTTTTTGTCCCCCAAATTGGATAGAAACAGGGGGGAAAAAGAAGGAAAAAGAAGGCAGGGGCCAGAGAAGTATGTGCAGACCTCCTGAAGTCTTGATGATGGTAGGAATGTCCCATTCCCAAGTGCCACTTGTGAACGCAGCCATGCGTATGAGCAAGGGGAGCTGGAAATCCCACCGCTCGCTGCCGCAGGAAGGGGAATGGCCAGGCAGATGCCTCCCAGGCTGCAGGGTGCTGAGCCCTGCCGTAGCCTCCCACAGACCCGGACATGCCGTCACCGCGGAGAGCATTGGCATATGATGCCCTTTTCCATCTGTCCTCTTCGAAGACGTGTTTTTACCACACGAGGGCTGAATGCAGAGCTTGAATCTCTTCTCAGAGCAACGATGATTTACCATGTTGGAATAAGTCTGTAAAGTGGCTTTTACAGAGCAGCAGGCCCCAAGCCAAGGGGCCATTTTTTGCTTATGTTATTTGTGAATGGCAGAAATTGGCATTCATCTCTCCAGGCAGGTTTCTGAAATGTATACTGTCCTTTAAATGATTCCTTAATATTTAATATCATGGTAGGATGAAGTCTGATTTTATGGTTAAAAATGTCAATTTTCACAGCTGATTGAACTTGTTTAAATGGCAAGCAGTTTACTTGTATTGAAAACCATATAAACAGATCAACTTCTTTACTGACATTAAAAGAAGAGAGTACTTTATACTCCAAAGCCCTTCGGTTTTTGAAACTGAAAAAGAGCTCAGATGACTAAGTTCATTTTGCAGTTCCCCCCCCCCAATAGCAGATTGATTATAGTTTATAAAACAAGCCCATGTATCTGGCAGCAAAAGGAATTGCTTAAGATGCTAAGCCACCCTTTCAAAAGTTTTCTGTAATTAATTATCAGCTGCTTGCAAGTCCATTCTGTTTTTCCTTTTGTTTGTATTATTTTAATGGTGACTATAATGTACATATAATGAGAAAAGCAGCATCTTATAAACATACAAATAAATCTTAAGACCTTAAGCAGGATTAGGCAAGCTAAAAAAACCACCCTGAAATCCAGATGCGTGGAATCACAGAAATCAGCTTTGTTAATGCTTTCCTAACTCTGAAGCCAATTAAAGCATTCATGGACATGAAGGATCCAGGGTTCATCCTGGCACAGATTTCTTCTGCCTTCTCTTAAAAATAGCTGCAACATTCAGTCCAATCTCTGTGCTATTAAAAAAAAAAAAAAAGGAAAGAAAGAAGTATTTTATTCTGATTCAAGGGAAGCAGGGGATAGAAAGTGGCCTGGATGTGGATAACAAGTCTTCTGCCTCATTAGTGGGTCAAAGGATCCTATCAACAGTTGTGGTCTGTGGAGGATCTCAGTTTGAAATCTATCCATTAGAGGGCAATGCACTATCCATAGTGATGACCTGGAGACACAGAGCGGCAGCAGGAGTTTGAGGAGGGGGTAAAGAGAAGGGCAGAAGTGGTAGCTGAAGAGCAAACCCAAGAGTTAGGTCTGTGATTTGAGTGGCACCTGGAAGATGGGCCAGAAGGTGGATGATGCAAGGCAAAAGCGAATACAGGCAAATGAAGGGTAATATGGAGCACCGGACCCCTATCAACATGTGGCTGATGGGATCTATGAGTTTGTCTTCAAAGGACAGTAGGCCAAGAGGGTACAAACCCCTTGTTATCACCAGCTGGGTGGCTCTACACACAGTATCTTTAGGAAATGACCAGTGGGAACCCAGGGTTCAACTGGTAACCGAGATGAGTCTTTAATATCCTAAATGCCTTAAAAATTTCAGCTTACGAAGGGAATCACCATCTGTCCCTGAAAGCTGCAAGCATAGTGAAAAAAGGTCATCTCTACCAAAGTGTGCCCAGGGACATCACGTTTTTAAAGAACATGCCTGCTTTCCAGTTTTTGCCCCTGAGGCAGCTACTGAATTTGTCTGAGGCAATCCCTAAGGCTTCCCCTTAGGACATCAATTCCCCTCCTCCTTCCCACAGCACTGGTGGATCTCCTTCTTTGGAGACATTCCTGGGAACATCCCTGAGGTCAGGGGCTCAATGCACTTGCTATGCCTGGAGAAACCCCCTGCCACCCGCCCCAGGGTGGATACAGGTCCACAGCCTGGCTTGAGCCCCAAGTAGGTGACATTGGCACTGTTCCCTCGAGTATCCTCCCCGTTGGGAATTTGGCTGGAGCCTGCAGGGCTGCTCTCAGTGGGCAGCTTGGATGTGGCCACCCTGTTTGTTCAGAAGGAGAGGGTTTGTCCGTGTGGGTGCCAGCATGTCCTTGCCAGTTGGCAGGAAGACCAGAGGATGGACGGCAGCCTGCTGCGGTGGCTGGTACAGGCATAGCCTTGGGAAGTGCTGGCTGGGAGCTAAGGAGCTGCACTGTAATTCTTGCTTACCGACCACCTTTTTATTGCAAAGAGCTTTGAATGATGGTGCAGAAATTGCTCAGGGAAGAGAGAGTGAAGAAGGCTCTTGGATATCACTGTGACTGCTGCTTTCGAGAGAAGAGTAATTTGTCTAATATACAATCTGTCATCCTCCATTCGTGCTGAAAAAGTGAGGAGCTGCTGGAAACTAACCACGCATATGGTGACATGGCTCCATCATTAGCTTGGGTAGGAGACAAATCTTCCTGCATCGCTTTGGCATGCTGTGTTGGAAACACTTATCTCTTGGGCTCGTGCTACAGACTGGCCAAGATGGACCCTTCCTTCCACCTGCTTTGCCTCACAGGCTGTGTTGTCACCACACATTCTCCATCAGGAAGTAAATGTTTCTCATAACTCAACACAACTTATCCATGGAAAAGTTAACCGGTTACACTGGGAGCCTCTATGCCACATATTTGATGAAGCAAAACCCAATATATACACACGTACATATAGATCAACAATTTCAGCTCCCAGTGTAACTCCTCCCTGAACCAGAATACACCTCTGGAAGCGGCTTTTTCTACATTATTTAAGAGCGTGCAGAAATTGCCTTCTGGGTGGGTTTGGATATTTCCTCTGGTTCCTCCCCTATTGCAACATTTCTCTGTTAGCTCTCTCCAAATGGAGCTCTTCCCTCTTACTGGGATTTCCTCAGGCTGCATTTTGCAGGACCAAAGAGAGCAAGAACTATTTATTACACTAATAATAATAATTAAATAATGACTAATTCAATTACCACGTCTAATAACGATAATAACTGCCTGCAAATTGTTCTTTCAGGGCCCTCCCCGCAGCAACAGAAATTTTATGGTGACTTCTAAAGCTGCCTAAGGAGTCCTGCATGAATATTAATAGAAAGGGAGGCCTGGGTCTTCCTGGCTGCATTGAAATTCTCAGCCCCATTGGACAAAGGCTCTTACATACCCGTTTTGAGGTGGTGTCACCTTAAGATGGGCAGAGTTATTTCAGATTTACACCGTTGCAGCTGGGAGTGGAGTCAGCCTTTGAGCATTTAGCAGAGCCTATAAAATAGCGACACACACACCTGACTGACTTACTGTGAGCCTTGGCACCTCCACGTCAATATTTATTTCCAGCCCTTCTCACTTTCCGCTGGCATTCAGATGTATGGCCAGCCTCTGCTAAATATTTTATTTGTATTGCACGTAGCTGAAACAAGTTTATGTTAGGTGAGAAATCGTGGCGTATTTGAACACATGCCATCTACAAGGGCCTTCTGTGCTCCACGGCGGGCGCTGGCTCGGCTCCCCACTGCCGGCTGCGATCCCAGCTGAGGATGTGACTTAGATGTGCGCAGATGAACTCTCACGGTGCTCTGATCACGNTTCTCTGGGCAACCTGTTCCAGTGTCTCACCGCCCTCACAGCAAAGAATTTCTTCCTAATATCTATTCTAAATCTACCCTCTGCCAAAGCCAGCAACAAGACACTAAAAGGACTATCAGGTGCAGATACCAAATAAGAAATTCCACAGATGGTGACCTTTCAGGAGGGCTATCTCTTTCCACAGCCACCAAGTTTTTGCCTCTGAGGTGGACCACAGGGAAGGTGTGGAGGCACAGGACCACCCTGGAAGCTAAATAATTTTCAGGACTAAATGAATGATGCTTTTTGGAATAAAAGACCAGGCATAATGCTGTAAAATAGCATCATCTTTCCATGCCCCCAGGCTCTCCTCTTCCCCAAAGCCCAGAACAGCAGCCTGCTTTGCTTGTTGCCTATGAAAACCAGGTCTGAGGTTGTTATCCTGGTGCACAAGCATGCTGCGAGATCCATGGAGCTGGCTCAGCTACCTAAATTGTGGATGAATATTTATTCCAGTGATGCCGAGGCAAGTTTCTCTTTATGCTAATCCCTCGTGCTTCGGGGTGTCACAGTGCACGGGAAGCACAAAATCATGCTTTATGAGTGTGATTTGTCTGCAGATTCAGTACCACTTCCCTCCCAATCTTACCTGCCACAGTCAGCTAAAGATCATAAATACACCCCTAATGCCACAATTAGCATACGCTCTTGAAAGAAAATTGTGCTTGTAGCAAGAGTCCCCAAGGGCCAATATCAACAGAGCAGAAACCGAAGATCAGGGCTGCGCTTTCAAGTCCGTGCTCCCTTGCTCGGCAGTGGTCCCTGCAGAGAATATTCCTGCTTTTATCAGGAACAGGCGATGCAAAAGGACTGCACATGCTACCTCTGCTTTGACTTACGCTTAGACCATCTTTTTGATGGGGCAGTAACCAATGCCAGACTTTCAGCTCCCTGCTTCACTAAATCTGGCTGAATAATTATTAAAAAATATATATAAAAAAAATCCCCAACCGCCCTAACGTTTAACTTCATTTTTGTTCTCGCTCTTTTCCTTCAGTTTTTCTAAGCTGCTCCTGGCAAAGAAGACCAGCTCTCTTGCCAGCTCTGACGGGATAGATTGACAGGGTTCCTGCACAAAGCAAGAAGGACAGATGAAGGAGACTGTTTAGACAGCAAAGGTAACGAACAAGGCCCGCTCCTTTGATTTGTGTGTTTGTCTTATCAAAGCGGGGCCCCGTCTTGCAGGGACCTGCACGCCTTTTTTCCTAGGAATAGAGCTAAGCGCCTGCTCATGGGTTTGCAGCAGGGGTATGGTAGGCTGCAAACCCTCCCGAGCAGCTTTGAGAGCATGGGTTTGTCTACTGCCTGCTCTAACAAGCCTTTGATCTTACTGCGACTTCTAATGGGATCCAATTGCAACCATAATCATAAATAAGTGAAAAATATAAAATAGGTAACAAAAGCCATATAAATGTGTTGCCACTTGAAGATTTCGAATCCCTCCCTCGCTCAGCGTGGTTCACTGAGATAAATGGAAACAGCAGACCTGCTGAGGAGGAATACTGACATTTTGTGGCACCTGATTTGTGATGCAATGAGAATGCTGGGGGGCGGTGGGGACAAATTTTCACTTTATATTCTGCTCAAATGAGACAAAGATTACAGTTAGGAGTCAAGTACTATCAAATTATTTATTGAATTCTGTTGGGGTGGAGAGGGTATTTGCTCTTTTTTCCAGAAAAAAATATTGATTTTAAGGATGGCTTTGATATCAATTAGGCTCAACATGAGAGACAGGCAGTCACTTTGTATAGGGAATTTAATTAAAAGCTCTGTACTTAGTGAGAAGAGTGTTCTAAGGATAAAATTGTTTTCCCCCTTTGGGTCAATTTTCTGTTATGTTTGTATAATGCAATTAAAGAAGGACCCATGCCAAGCAATACTTATGTCTGGTATAAAGCTGTCCATAAGTAATGACTGGCTTTTTGTACTTCCAATAGATTAACAAGTGTTAGCTGCATTTGGATTCAGTTGTCTTTTGTTTCATTGCTAAACGAACACATCCTTACTGATGCACACACCTCTTATAAGGCTCTTTAAGGGCTGGTTAGGCACAAGCAAAGAAATTAAGAGAAGGGTGATATTCTACAAAGCTCTTTCCTTTCGAAAAATTAGAAGTAACAACCGACTTGACCCCAAGCAGTTCAAGTTCGTAGGTGGTTACTAATGAGAAGTCCATGCCAGATCTTGTAACTAAGATTAGTCTTTAATATAAGAGCATGTAAACTAGCAGCTTTTCAGGAAAGAGCTCTGAGGGGCACAAAGATAATGTCTATCTGTCACCTTGGAGCTGAATCACTAGCACTGGTTAGATGAAATTCTTGCACATTGCTGGATTTTAGCCCAAGGCTCCCCATCGCTTCAGTGGGTCCTGGAGAACTGGTTGTGTGGTTTTTCCTGAGAAGGAGTTTGGGAAGGGTCACAACAACTGGATGGCAAGAGGCTGAGCATGGGCTAAACCAGAGATAGTCTTGGGAAATCCTGAGGTTTGCAAGTGCTGCAGCACTATGACTTCTTGCAGCCTCCTCTTGGCACTCTGAATATGAATCAATGGATTGCTCTCTTGACTTAGAGACATGAGAGTTTGGAGTTGTGGATACGATTCTGAATAAAGTTTTGAAAACAGCTAGTTTCCTTTTCGTAGATGATATTCTGTTCTCGAAAAATATATTCATCTTAGCTATTTTAACTCCTAATTAGAGATGCAACAACTGACATTTAAGCCTGGCCAGGCAGGAAAGGATCTGCAGGGTCCCTGAAGGCCTTCTGATTTTCTGAGAAAGTCATGGTCCACTACCTTTTGTTTGTCGGAGGATACACTGCAACTCCAGGCTATTTTTGTTGTACATGTAGGGCAGGATACCCAGAAAAACTCAGGGTTTTTCTGAGCCTACTTCATTGAAGCTGGCGGTAGACCCTCCGTCTGAGCAGAGTTAGAGCAACATTGCAGAATAACTGAGAATCCCAGCAGTAACTTTAAAGGAAAAGTGCAAAGCCAAACACACACAGGAAAGAAGCCAAAAGAAATTGGCATTGTGGAAGATGATTCCTGCCTTATATATTGCAGTGGTGGGTACTAGGGAAAATAAATACATAAGACAGATATGTAAACAGCTAGGAGAATTACACAGATACACATCTACACAGGCTGATGCAAAACCTGCCAAAGTCAATGAAAAGCCAAAGATGGGTATACTAGCTGACTCCAAAACAGGTTTAAATAATGCAAGGGATAAGAGAAAAGACCCTGCCCAAAGTCAGTCTTTGGCATTCTAGTATCTGCCCAGGTGACTCCAGCAGACTACTGAGCCACTCAGAACAACACACGAACGTCTCTGTTATCCGCTCGTGCTCCTGCCATAGCATGTGCAGTCCTCCCGTGTCCTTCATGTAGGGCAGAAAGCCTGTATAAGCCTCCTGCATCCCTGAAACCCTCCCCACACATCACATAGCATCCTCTGCAGATCCTCCGTGCTGGAGAGGGTTTCACTCAGATGGAGTTTATTATGCATGATAAAGCCAGCATATATTTGCTCTGATGTAATTATCGTTTTACAGCAAGAGGCTGCAAATCATTCAAAAGCACTCAGGCCTGGCTTCTCAACAGTATCTGAGATTTCAGGGGCAGATAGGTAACTAAACACCTTGGGGGATTGTTCATATCTCTTGTCTTCTCCTTCTTCTCTGTCAGGGATTTCCAGCCTATGCTATACCAACCCCATTCCCCCGCTGTTACAGCAGCAACAAGTTTCGGGACCCTTTGCACCCATCAAGGAACGTATGGAGGCTGTGACCCCACACGAGGCCCCGTGTTCCAAGTGATTTCTCACTTGAATGCCATATGGATATGCCAGCACATACAGTCTTTTCTTTTTTTTTTTTTCTCCTCCAATTTCCATCTGCTAAGAGGGAGCTAGAGTGTAGGGCTTTGCAAGTAGTAGATTAAAATGCTAAAAGCCTGAAAAAAACCCTACTGTTATTCAGGGGACATAAAAATAATGTTATTTATTGGATTTGGGGTTTATGTTGTACACAAGGAAAACATCTTTCCTTCTCTCTCTCATACCCTGTTCGGCAAACCCTTCAGTCTGGCAGAAGCAGTTGCCTCAGGGACACTCCCAGGCACACACAATTCCTTTGATTTTAGTGGGGCCCTTCCAAACTTGGCCTTTTTGAGGGCTGAAGTGTGGCTTCACTGGCTTCCGGTGATTTCCCTGGACTTACAAGCTTCCCTCTTGTCCTGGATACCCAGAATAACACAAACCTCTCAATTATGAATATTTTGATATTGCTTTTGGGTCCCACAATCATTATTTGCACTCACTTAAGCTATTTCACAAAAAATATAAAATGGACACCCTGGCATTACAAAATTATGATTTTTATCATAATATGGATCCTGCAGCAAGCTTGAGCCATAGTTTGATGACTCACCACTTCTGGCTTTGAGGTCAAAGTGCTGGATTTGAAAAGCCACATGGCATAAAGCACCAGTCTGGTAGAGGCCCAGTTGTTGTTCAGAACTATTCACAGATTCACCCCATATGAGGAATTGTAATGCCAGGTTAAGTGGTTTGTCTTCCCACAACTGGGAGCATAATTTCTACCCTGTCCCATTCCTGTCAGTTCATGGAAATGCAGATATGTGGTTGCTCAGACTCGGGTCTGCAGAGGTGGCATTGCAGAGACCTGACACTAGGGATCATGGAAGTGTGGCTTTAAATCTGTGGCAGCAGAGTCCCCCGTCACAAGGTGCATTTTCAGCATGTTAAGTCTCAAATATTTTGTAAAAGGAAAGGTGTGGGAGCAGAGGCAGGACCTGAAGGCATTTGCAGCCATGTGCACTTAACTGGCCTTAGAAATGAAGGAAAGATGAGCAGATTTCTAATGACAGGCAATATGCTGAGTGAAAAAGTGTGAGATGATCCACTGCGACCCAGACTGCACTGAAGAGTGAATATGCCCATTACTTACCGGAAAAAAGACTCATTTACCTAATCATCATATGCAGTTAAGACAGCAAGACGGAGGTTGCACAAGACAAAACAGACCAACACAGAAGCCCTCCCTTGTGGAATAACGTTCAGCAACATAAATGGAGTGTTGTGTACAGGCTTTCAGTGCATTTTAGCTGTGCCCTTCAATCAGAGACCTAGCTAAAAGGGAAAACATCTCACTACCAGTAATCTTGGGAGCCAGGAATTCCCCACGATGATCAACGAGCATTATGGGTTAGTACTAGCTGGCACGTTAGCTGCTGCAGGAAGCAGCACCAGCAGCCTCATCAGCCCCTTTGTGCTTGGACCTGTGCTGCTACTCCCATTGCCGCTGTGCTGGCTCCCCACTGCTGAGCTCAGCTTTAGCCCAGCTGCACAGAAACGCTCCCTTACACACATGGTCCTAATCCCACCAACAGGAGAACCCATCCTTTTTACTATCTAACTCCTCCACATGTGCAACTCCGCACAACTCACCCTCTTAGCGTGGGACCTCCCACACTGAGGGTTGGATTCATTGGCACATGGGTGCTTGCTGTTCTCTGGCTGCACCTGTACACCATTTCACCCAACACCCAGACCCTTTCTGTTCCTTCATCCTGAAGCAGTATTAACAGAGAAGCCCTCCTCATGATAACTGGGAAGCTTCCACTGGAAAGGAAAACCCCATAACACTTATTTAAAAGGCACGTTACTATCAGGCTCACAGGCTAGCCCTCTCTGTTGTATCCTAACTTTCTGCTATACAGTCAGAAATCCTGCAGAGACGGTGATGGTCCCTGTGTCTTCACATAGCGCAGCTCCCGCTGGCAACGGTACCACATCCAGCATCCAGCAGAGTATCCTTCCTGCGCCCTGTACCCACCACCCATGGAGGGCTCAGCCCTCCCCGCTGCTACCCCCTCTTCAGGGTCACTCCAACACCTCACCCCAACACGAAGCACTGAGCTCATCATATGGCTGTGCAATTTTTTTTAGCTCTGAGCCTGCAAGGACCATGTTGGGAAACAACAGCAGGGCTCTCTTCAGGCCCCGTCCAAGCCCACGCAAGTCAATGGGAGTTCTCCCACTAAATTAGGTCCCCAAGGCGTATGCCTCAATGGCCAGTAACCTTGCAAACGAATTGCTTTCCTGTGCTGGTTTCAGAAGGCCCAGCTAGTACAGTTATTTCAAAAGACACTGCTACAGGCGTGATCTTAACATTTTAATAAGCGCTTGAGAGCATTTGAATATGTCTCCCACCCTTTCTGATTCTGAAAGGTTTGTCTCTCTCAAAAAAAAATAAATTAAACAACCACAGTGCAAACCGGGCTCTTGCTTTTTCCCGCTACTAAAGATCCCCTGAAATTTCCCCAATGAGTTTAGCCTCTCCGCATCAGACAGATTCTCATTCATTTTGGGAAGAAAACGGGAGAGAGCGAGTCGGGAGAGAAGAAAAGAGAGAGAGTTAAAAAAAAAGAGGCTTATGTTTCAAAGATCACTACAGGCCAAATATTCTCAGGCACCCCGGCTTTTACAGAGAAATCCTTAAAAGTACAAAAATGGAAACACTTCAAAGATAAAATAAATAATTTAATAATAGTCTGCTTCTCCAAAGGGTTTTGAACAAGTTTTAGATTTGCCAGTGAATGTTTCCCTTAGGCAGTAGGCCAGTGGAAAAAAAGGCACAGTATGCCTCTTCTTTCGTAAGATGTACTTTGTGTTATTTTATTGCTTGATAAGATTCAGAAACAATTCTTTCCCCTCTCGCCCTCCCTCCACAAAAAAGAGTCTTCTTTTTTTTTTTTTTTTAAAGAAAAGCCAAAGACAGTGCAGATGCAAATGATCTCTTACATATAACACAAACCAGAAAAATGTTGAAATAGATCCAGCACCATCCAGATTGCATCTTTCCCTTTCTGCTTGCTTTACTTACTATCCCATGCTGAGAAGCACCCCAGATACTACTGTGAGGTATGTTTAAAGGGAAGACATTTGAAGACCCCAATTGCCTTCTGTGTAAGACTCTACAGTATTTATAGGCAAGACTCTACAGTATTTATAAGCAAGATTCTACAGTATTTATAGGCTTGTAAGGAAAATGCACAAGACTAAGCTGTGGCATTAGTGGTTGTAACATTCTTGATAGGTCAAAGAGGCTGCTATTCTAGTAAAAAAAAACCATTTATTTGGCAATTGCATGAACACTAGGAATGACTGACCTGCATTAGTATTTTCTTCAGATTGGCCTCTACAAGCTCCCTAGTTTTGTCTCGGTTCATATACCATTTCTTGTAATTATTGACAGGGGAAAAAAAAGATGGCAGACAGCCTTGGTTTTGTTGCTGGATGTTGTGCTGCTTTTTACTTCTCTTTACTGATAAGTCTTGCCTTCGGGAATCCCAGGACCTTGAGTGCGCTATCAAAGCATGGAGTAAGGAGACTTGCCCTTGGTATAGTAGGATTGGGTTAGAGAACGTTAACAAAAACTCGATATACAAAAGTCCATGAGACCTCATGGGATGCACCTATGAGTGCTGAAGGACCTGGCTGATGGCACTGCAAAGCCACTCTCAATTGTTGTTTGCAAGGTCATGGCAACTAGGAGTGGAATTTGAGAACTGGAAGAAAGTAAATGTCACTATGGTCTTCAAGAAGGGAGAGAAGAAGGATATGGGGGACTACAGGCCAGTCAGGCTTACCTTGAACCTTGGGATGAAGATAGAGGAAATCCTCCTGGAAGCCTTCCCCAAACACATGAAGGACAAGAAGGTAATTGGGAGCAGTTATCATGGAAATCTGAAGGGGAAATCATGCCTGACCAACCTGATAGCCTTTTTTGATGAGGTGACCAGTTTGGTGGATGAAGGGAGAGCAGTGGATGCTGTTCATCTTCATGGCTTATGACACTGTCTCTCATAGCATCCTCATTGACAAATGGATGAAGTACAGGCTAGATAAGTGGACAGTGAGGTGAACTGATAACAGGCTGAGCTGCTGAACTGGACAGCAGCTGGAGGACAGTCACTAGCAGTGTACTCCGGTGGTCAATACTGGGGCTGATGCTCTTCAACACCTACATTAATTACTTAGACAAAGTGACACTCTCAGTAAGTTTGCGGATGATATAAAACTTGGATGAGTTTGGCAGATGTGTTGTCATTTAGAGGGACCTCAACAGGCTGAAGAATTAGCCCAGCTGGAATCTCATGAAGTTCAACAGGTGGAAATGCTAGCTCCTGCATGTGGGGAGGGACAATCCCATGTACCAGTACATGCTATGGGCCAGCTAGCTGGAAAGTGGCTTTGCAGAGAAGGTCCAGGTGTTCAAGGTGAACATGAACCAGCAATGTGCCATTACAGCAAAGAAATCCAGCAGCCTCCTGAGCTCAAGGAGATCTGACCTCCCTGCAGTCAGCAGGGACACCCCCAACCAGACCAAGTTGCCCAGGATCTCATTGAGTCTCACCTTGAGTGTGAGTTTTGTGTGAGAAAACATATACTTTTGATTTGAAACTTCTATCTGCTTTGACATCACACAGAGATTCTAGACTGAAGGATTTCCTCTTCGCTGTATGTCAACGTAGTATGGGCACTGCTGCCAAAGAATTGTATAATCTCTGTCATGGGAGATTTATTCCCAAGAGGTTGCACAAACAGGACAAATCCACCTTTAAAGGCAATTTCAGAAGTACTTAATTTTTATTGAAATGTTCTAATATCATGACCATTGTTAAAGATTATATCTAAAAATGATGGGCGAATAATCTCCAGGGAAGGGGCCTCAACCACCTCCCTGGACAACCTGTTCCAGTGGTCCACTACCCTCATAGTAAAGAATTTATTCCTAATATCCAATCTAAATCTGGTCTTCAAACACACTGCAGTGAGTCCACTGAATGGCTACAAGGATTACTAAGGGATTGAAGCATCCGACATAAGAAGAGGGGTTACAAGAGCTGAAAAAGAGAAGCCTGGAGAAGAGGAGACCCAGGGGGATCTTATCGATGTGCATAAATACCTGGCAGGGGATGTGAAGAAGATGGAACAATATTCTTCTCAGAGTTATGCAGAGATAGGCCAAGAAGCAACGGGTACAAATTGAAATATAAATAGTTCCATTAGAGCTCGAAAAATCTTTTTAACAGCGAAGGTGGTCAAAGGCTGAAAAAGGTTGCCCAGAGAGTTTGTGGCATCTCATTTGGAGTTATTAACAACACAGCTAGATCAGTTCCTGGGCAATCTCCCCTTGATCATCCTGCTTTCAGCAGGTGGGGTGGATGAGATGGTCTCCAGAGGCACCTTCCAGCCTCAGGGCCTCAGTGATTCTGTGCTGGGTGGGTGTACAACATCTCCATCCATTGTGGAGCACAACTCCACCACACTGTGTGCAGGGAGCTTCCTCACTTGAAGTGGACCAGCTGCTTCTGTGGTTTTGGGCGTTACAGGCTGTGGTAGAGACTCCAACAATGACGATAATAAAATCAGTCCTTTCCAATGATTTCACCACCTCTATATTTTATTCTGTGGTTTTCCCATGTTATCCAAGCACAGATGCCTGTGATTGCTTTTTTTCTGCTGCATTATCTTCTCCACGTTAACCTCCTCCCACCCAGCAGCTTTCCTTTACCAAGGTGTGCTGGGAGACAACTGGGGAGGAAAAATCATAAGCCAAAATATAATATAAAAAAATTCAAGGGTGATGTTTAGGTCCATATATTTGGCCAAAGGAGTAAGAGTGAGAGGAAATCAGAGTAAGAATGGTGAACAACAGGTAAGACATCTCCCTTCCCTTGTCACGCTTTCTTCCCTTAGGTTCCCATGGACGGCGTCATTATATTCAGTGTTGTACACGTTGCCTTTGAACAAGATTTTTGCAGATGGGATGCTGACAACCACGTGTGGGGTCTGGCTCCTTTCTCAGGGATGTTAACAGGGGGACCTTCCAGCAGGCAGCCAGCCCCGCAGCACCTGAGCTGTCAGAGCAGGAGACCCGTGGGCTTCAGCAATGGCAGCTTTGGGAAGGGAGAGGTTAGATTATGGCAAGAGGAAATGAGAGGGCTGGAACTAAGAAATTTGGGTAACTGCTTGACCCTCTTGAACCAGCACAAATCAAGGATTATTCTGTTGCCATCCAGTGAGTTATGTGGCTGTAAAACTGGTACAAGTGGAGAAACAGGCCCTACATCTTGCTGACGCTGTGTCAGTAAAAAGCATTTTGAGTTATTTCGTCCCTGTCACACTTGTATTTACCATCATAACTGCTTCCTTTGACTTTTTTTTTATTTCTAGTTCACTTTAAGACACACAATATTACCTTTATTGTGCAAGATCATCCTCCGGTCAACACATCTTTCACTGGGGAGATGATATACAGCTAAAATGGGGATTTTTCCCTTCTCCCTTGCTTGTCTCTTGCCTCCTACCAAGGATGGGCTATGCATGGAGATAACTTACTGGGCCCAATCCTTATCTCTGTTGCAGCCTTGGCATTGATCCGGATTTACAGGGATGTAGCAGAGCAAAACAGATCTTGCCGTCTGTCTCTTTCTCATGCACACACATCACGATTCAGGATTTTGTTCTGACTTCAAAGGAATTGCAGTATGTAGATTAATATGCTCTACCTCAAAGGAAGTTGTCACCAGGCACACAAAGTGCTTCTTCTTTTATGATAACTCATAATTTATCAAAGAAAATCAAATCAATTTGTTGGTAAAAGAAACATGTTTTTCATGAATTTAGACAACTCCAAAGGTTTCAATGACAAGGCAAGAGAAGGCTGTATTAATCAGACTTAGCATCTAACACATAATGGGGAAGAGCACAAAGCTCAGCTGGAACATCTATTCTCTTGGGACCTCTTTCCCCACATGGCAGCTTTGTCCCCTGGTGCTACCCTCTCTCTCCACCCATCTCCCTATATAATACAGGAGCAGAAGACTGCTGCTGGTTGCCCTATGAAGATTGATAGCCACATGGGGTGGATGCAAAATGTGGGTACACCTTGGTGGAAATAACTGCTCAAGGCCCAGTCATCAGGAAATTAATCCGCAAACCTGACATACACAGACTAGTTCAGCCTCCATCCCTGTGCTTCCAAGGTGGTCTCTCTTGCCATAGGCACAAAAATGAAGGCCAATTTAATAACAAGTCCTAACAGCCAGAAGTTGTCCCTCAAAGCTGGGCAGAGATTTTCAAGTGAGAGAAAAACTCCGAAACTCCCAGTATTTCAGATGCAGGGTTTCCATTAGTGACCTCTCTATTCAGTTCAGAATCAAGGAACATTCCTCAAACACAAAACAAACAAAAAGCTGGAAGAAGAATAGGGCAGATGACGTCATCAAATGAAAGGAAGAGCAGAACAGCATCCTACAGCTTGAATAGAAAAGTGATGGCTAAAATAGTCATGTCTAGTACACATCCAGTACCGGGGCTGGATCCCAAGGGACATTGTGTGCAGACATACAATACAAAGATTGTTATGAACAAGGATTACTTCACCACCTCCTGCAGCCCCTTCAGAAGTGAGGTAAAAGTAAGACTTGAAAAAAGCCTAGAAAAATTGTGGTACGTCTTAGGGCAAGAAGTGATATATTTATAAACTAACAGAACTGAAAGCACTGGGGTTGGAAGGAAGACACTGAGTCCCAGCCCCAAGACAGGCTCAAGCAGAGCTTAACTATTCCTGACTTTTTTTTTTAACCTGTCCTCTAAACTCTCCAATAATGAAGATGCTACATCTTCCCCGGGACAGATCAAAACAGGGATTGCCAGGAGGGAGCAGGGAGCAGACCCACCTGTTTTGTTGCAGAAGAAGGGTTTAGCTGTACACATGAAAGCTGTGCTGGGCTACCTGTCCTCAGGGCCCCAAACCACTTCGTTTACTGGCACAAATGCAACATCCTTGTAATACAGTTTTTTTGTACTTGTAAGCAACCTTCCCACCTTTTTAGAACCGTTTATTTGTAGATCTAAGGGTTCCTTCTGAAGGTGAGAGGATGGGAGCTGCACACTGCATAGAATATGTAGTCAAACACCGTAGCTTCAGCATGCAGTTTTTGGAGAGCTTTAATTTTTCTGTTGAGTGCGCCCGTCTGAGACAGCCAGTAAGATGCTGGGAACACCGGACAGTATTGCTGGAATCTTGATAAGCTTAAATTTAATAACTGGGAACATTCTCAGGATCTCTGTAATTGAAAGAGTCTGGTTACAGCAACCTAAGAGAAGAAAGGATGATTTTCGCTGCTGGCATGGTTTTACATCTTCGTATTATTAGTTGTTCCTTTTTGAAACTAAGTCAAATGAAATGTGCCCTCTCGTGATGCATTTTTAACATGCTGATATAATTCCTTGAGTACAATATTCATGGCACCAAAATGCTCTTCAGCATTAATTACTGTGACAGTGACACAGACTTTTTTTTGTCAAATGCCTTTGCAACTTAGCTGGTCAAGGCTCCTTTTAATCATTCATACTCTCCTCTCTTCACAGCTAAGCTTGTGACGCAGCCTGAACTCAGCGGATGGGCCAGGTTACATCATGGAAGAGTAGGAAAACAAAACTCTTTAGCTCTGAAGCCTGCTCCGGAGACAGACACAATGCAAGAACCTTGTCAGGGTAACTGCAAACCACATCCTCTCAAATTTGTTCTTGCTAATAAGAAGTAACAAGAGCAGCTGTAATTTATGTGCGCTGGTTGGTCATGATTTTCTTTATACAAACAGCCAACATATGCTTTCAGTCTAACATCACCTAGTTCAAAGAAAACAATAAAAAAAGAACAAATGTCAAAGGACCAAGAACATCAGCTCAGCAAGTGTCTCCTGTCTGTAGCAGCCAGTGGCCATGCCAAGGCTTCAAAGACAGCTTCTTGCCACATAGGCAGTGATCTGGGAAATGCAGAGAGGAGGTACGTGGAAGACAAGATGCTGTAATTTCAGCCGGAGTCTGGAGCAGTCTCCCTTCTCCTTCCATGATGAAACGATAATCACTACCATGCAGTTCTTAAACTTTAGGCAGTAATAATAAGGCCAAGATCAGTTTTGTGCCAAGATCAGTTTTGTTTGTTTTTAAATGGGAGTGCAAGTCTCCTCACTATTTTCTTTCTGCGAGATTGAGCCTGCTGATTACCTTTCACTTGTCTGGGCTTGGGACTCCAGCCATTCACTTTTTGGTTCCCCAGCGTAAGTTTCTAGCCTGTGATTACTTGTGGCAAGTCTCCCTTCAAAAACATCCACATTTACATGTAGCAATAACAATGCTTGTACTTTTCCACCTCCTCTCTGGGCTTCATTTCAATGCCCAAGTCTTGCTTAAAGCAATAAACAAGTTGCAGATATTTTAAAAAACCTTGGGTGTTTTGTTCTCCTCGTTTCCTTGTGCTGATGTTGATTTGCCTTCTGAAAATAGTCATCACTTGATTTTGTCTTTCAACATGTTTAGTAGCATCTTCCAAATTGCCCTATGTGAAGGTGGAAGGCATAATCTATGTCTTATTAACAATGTTTAGATCTCTCAGAGGGGTCCCTCTCCCTCAACTGAACTAGCTGATGCTTTAAGAGGCAGGCAGAGCCCTGGGGCAGAACAGTGAGGACAGAATGAAATTTCTGCATTGATGTATCCAAGGAGTAAACAACATGTGGGCCAAAGAACATGGGAGAACTCCATTTTCTTGGGCTTACCTCTGCACCATGGTAAAGCACTACTTGCTCTGCAGCACGAATGCCAGGCAGTTCAGAAATAGTTACCAAGCATTTCTAATTATGCCAGGGCTGTTAATGTGAGCACAGTTTTAAGAAAAAATCTAGGTGCTCTTATGCCCCCCTTTTCAGGCTCTGAACTAACAAGATCTTGAAATTGCAGTGACCTAGTCCTTCTGAATGTAGTTTGAGTCATGCCAAAATGGTTTCCAGACAGAAATGAAGAATCACCCATAACACTGTTTAACCTATTGCTCTTCAATCTCCACCCTATTTTTGGTGCCTTCTCTTTAATGTTTTTCTTCCAAAAATAGCTGATATCCACATAATTCACTAGATCAACTACTACCAATTGCACAATGTGATTCTGTTTCATACTCAAAAAAAACCCTAAACCAGAGTCAAAATATCAAATTTATTATTTACAGAGATGACTCTCAGGGACCTCTTGCACCTTGTGTTCTCCATATTCCTTTGTGCCATCCATCTTCAGCTCAAGAAGACAGAGTAATGAAACACATATGTAAACACAGGGTGTTAAAGTCAAAACCACTGAACAGCTCTTCAACAGTGCTCTCCTTGCTCCAAGCTCAAACGCAACAAGGTCATTCGCAGTCCTCAAGCTTCTGAGATTATTTATGAAGCAACAGCCACTACACTCATTGTACCTCCTGATCTCAATGGGACTCATCGTTCAGAGCTGCTGAGCAGTTGGGAACAATTACAGAGGATAAACTGAATGAAATATGTGATGCTGTGAATGTGTCAAGATTTCAACCAGTGGAATTTACATACATGAATAAATATTGAATACTTACTGTTTAGTAATGAGGCTTCTGAGTAGCCTCTGTACTGGGCATCTTGCACTATAAAAATAAATACTACCTTTATTATCAAATACTGGCTTTAACAGCAAGCAAAAAGCAGCTTCAAGTCTGTGAAGCAAAGAGGGAATTAGGAGACGTATCTCCATTAGCTTGTGCAAATAGTAAATGCTCCCTCTGCCTCTTTTTCAGTAGAGAGAATAAGTGGACTGTAGTTTTCTCTTTGCCTAAAATTAGATTGTGATGAGCAGAAACATGAGCATGTTGTGGATTAAGATAAATTTCCCCAAGATGTTGTTGTAGAATTACTAGGACAAAAAAGATGGATTCCAAAAGTCAACTGAGCAAAGCTGTTATTCATGGAAGAGGAGAGATCTCCAGACACACAGAGATTTCACAATCCTGGCTGGGGCCTTGAAGTTCAGGGAGGTTCTTTTCTACCATGACTCAAGCCCCAAATAACTCCTTTGCTCAGCCAAGCACTTCCTCGGCTCACTGGATCCTGAATGAGTATCCGGTGGGTACTAATGCAACATTTGAACTGGAATGTTTGCCAGGAAAGGCACCAAAGTTTTGCCCTCCCTAAACAGCATGTGGTTTGGAAGATTGAAAGCCTTGTGGGGACTCCAAAGCTCATGACTTTTCAAAGGCTAGCATTTTGTTGACAGTTCCTCTTCCCAGCTGCCATGGCAATGGATTGTCACTCACAGACATAGGTTTCCCTGACTCCTTCCATCACATAGAAGGAAGGAGATGTATAGCACCATATAAATGTGTTTGGTGTCCTAGTCCAGATTGCTTCGCAGCAATGAAAGCTTAGAAATAACAGGAATAAGAGTAACATGCAACAGAAAAGGACAAAATGAATCAGAGAGAAAAGTTTATGAAAAAGATCACATAGTTCCAACTCAGGGCAGCGTCATTGTCCAGGCTAAGCTGGACATTCCAGTAGTGGCCAAGAATGGAATTAAGCGAAATATACAGTGGGCCAAAGATGGCTTGAAACCAGTTTCTGAAAGAGGTGTGGTCACTTAAAAAGTCAGGGAAGTGCATTTGCTGTTTCTGAGTTTTTTGGGTAGCGCTTAAACATTTGAAGGGAATATCAGCATGTGTGTAAACACTTGGCTGCAACTAGTCCTATATCTGGAGCTGTGGGTTCAGTTCAAGGCCTTCCCGTGTGTCTCCTGCACAAAGAGGTGCAAATTAATGCATCCAAGTTGGGGTTCGGTACTTTATGGGGAAAAAGATCCTGTGTTTCTCCCATCCCAGCCATCTCTGCTCCTTTATCTGCTGCACTTTCTTCAGTGCAAGGTTTGTTTCCTATGATGTGTCTTTACTCTCGTAGGAGCTCTCCTCTTTGCCCACTAACTTTTCCAGTTCCTGAGGACAGGAAGGTAAGCTGGGTGGGTGGGAACATTTGTTCTTTCCCTCTTTTCTCTCCTTCTTTCACATCACAACGTCAGTCATTAGGTTCTGAAAGCCACATTATGTTCTCTTGATCATCTCTTGCCAACTCATTAATTCATCAAATGCTATTGTTTGGTCCTGCGACTAGATGCAACTAATTGCAAGAGCTGATGAAGCAACACAGTTGGATTCCCCTTCCCGCAGCTGCGTTGGTCGGTACAGACCTTGCAGGAACACACCAGCACCAGCCTCTGTGCATACACCCACCTCTGCTGAGATGTTTCTGCCCTGAAAGCAATTCTTGCGGAGGCGATAAGTGGAGGGCTTACAGGTTTTCTAGCCACAGATTGGAGTTTATTATGAAACTGGGCTCCCAAAAGCTGACCTGATATCTCCTTGCCCACAAACTGCTGCTTAGACAAGGTGAAACACCACCCATGTTATTGCTTTGTCTGTCAGATGTACCACCTGCAGGCTTAAAAAGTGGAAGTATTGGTTTAGTTTACCACATCTTGTATTTAAAGAGGATATCCTCATCAGACCCCATAAGTCATGTAACCTCTCTGTTTAAAAAAGTACTGTTCATGCTTATTGTTCCCAAATTGTGGGTGGAGGTGAAGGAAAATTGTGCAGGATAGCTATAATGTATAGATACATATATATGACAGATGCATACGTATACTTTTCTGTGCAACCTCCAGAAGAAGCAGAATGGACTTTACCTGATTTTTGGCTCAGGATTACATGCGGGATCAGTGAGAACTGATGAGGCTCTAGACAGTTTTACACCTCCCACACTTTGACAAAACCAGGGGCAGCAAGAAAGGCACCCAAGCTACCTATTTGCCTCATGGGCTGGGAATATTATCAGGTCACATGTAATTGTTCAGGTTTCAAAAGGACTTCCTAGCAACCTGTGGGTCTAGGGATTTCTTTCCTTTTTAATGAATGTTTGGTTGGGTGGGATCCAAAGGCAATTTACTGAGAGAGACTTCCTACTTGCCACAAGCTATTGGCATTTTCATGTCCTGTTTGTATGTAAGCTGGATACTCAGAGTATTATTTAGGTTTTGAGGGAGAGTCATGCTGTTTAAGAAGCATGGTTTTCACAGAGGAGGAGTGCTCCATGCGTTTCAATTTGCGCACCCAGAAATTATGGCATCCAACCACACTGAAATCACTGTATTTGTAAATCTTGGCCAAGTCTTTTCTTAGTAATTATTTTAATACAGGTTTTTACCCCCTCTCCCTCCTCCCTCCCCCTGGCTTTTTTCTTTTTTTTTTCTTTTTTCTTCTGTAATCTGGCATGTACAACCACCATCTCTGTTAGACTATAGAGACAAAAGATTACACAGGCCACACACTGGATCTTTCACTCCACATATTTTCTTTCATCCCAGTCTGGTCCAAAACAGGCTTGAAACATATTAGCATGATGGTGTCTCACCCTGCCTGCAGTCTATGCTGTCACTATTCTGGCAACAAGCAGAGTTGTCAATCTGGCACTTTATACCAGCTTGGAGTACACTTAAAAATGTATAAACAACATCAAGATAGAGAAACTTCCTTCAGCATTTATTTACCAGATAGGATGGGAGATGACCCCTTCATTTTAGTAAGCAATATGCATTTTATGACCTTCTCATGACGGTTTTATGCCTTTTATGATTGCTTTGCCTTTTTTATTAAATAAAGAAAAGCAAATGTAAAGAGCTAACATTCAAATAACATTTAAAATGGAGATAAAGTGACAAAGCTCTGCTGAGTCCCAGTTATAACTGACATTTTGTCCTTTGTTGGGGGTAGCAAAAGGATAGAAATGCAAGAAAACAAAGGAAATCGCATTCAACCTTCCATTTAATTATCGAGGACTCTGTCAATTAGTATCACAATCCGTCATTTTAAGGGTAGGCCCCTAAAGCTTCAACAACAGTTCCTCTCTGAGCATCACTATGCTGCTGTTGACAACCTCCTCATGCTACAAGTTGTGAGTGTGGCTTGGGTTTTTCAGCAGGGAGGATTTGTGTCCAGAGGCTCCCATGTGGAGGGGAGGGGACATTTTTTAGTTGTAGCACAGTGTTACTGTGCAGTTTTGTGGAGTGGAAAAAGTTAACTGCAGTTGGATGCCTCATTTCTATCCCTGGCTTCTTGGACAAGTCACTGTTCCTGTCCTTAAAATGGGGATAAGGATCCCTGGCTGAGAAAGGGTAAAATAAGGATGACACTAGAGATATTGATAACTCTGGAAAAAGTGATATTGATTCATGCATTTCTCCCTCCTCCCCTACATTCATAATTGAATAGTTACAAAATAAAGTGTTCTTCCCACTCTTCTGTACTTGGAACACGGTGATTTATCAACATAGACAGTCTGAGGCCCAGCAGATAAAATGCAAAGCGTGAACTGAAGTAAATAACTGAAGTTCACAGCATGAACTAAATCATGTTTTATTACCTTTAATATTTCAATTGCTTCTTAGCATGAGAAGCAGAGACCAGGGTGCTTTCAGCAGCTCTCTAAACCTCCTTTTCCTTTGCATCACTTTAGATTTCCTCCTCCCTCTCCCAAGGAGCCATCCTTCACTGCACGGAAAAGCAATGTGCTAAATTCACCCTCCCCAAGAACCAGCTGTGGACGTGCCAATTTCAGGATTCCTCACTGGGCATCTCATTAGGCATCTAAGTTGGAAACTTAATCACCTCAGGCTGCATCTGGTAGCTGAGGGAGACAGGAGTCTCCAGCAAGGCATTCAGATCTCACATACACCAAATTTTTCCCCAGCAGGTACATTTTTTCTCTCTGACGTTTATGGAGAGCGTCTGAGGTGCTTTCACCATCCTACCAACATATCTACATGATTGGCAAGATCAAAAGTAATCTTTTCTCTTGCCATTCTCTCAACAGTTTATTAACGAAGATCAGCTGCGATTTCCATTTTTAATCTGGTTGACCCTGGATTTTCTCCCAGCCTTTTAGTATATTTTGCCCCTTCAGCAGACCATCTCTAACGTGTTCAATCCTCTTCAATAAATCAGTGTCTCCTGGATGGGCTGATTCAGACTGAAGTCTGCAGCTGCATGCAGGCTGAATGGCAGCAGAAGTTCTCACCTGGCTCTTCCATAGTCCCTCAAGAGAAATGAAACATGTGGGAATTAAAAACATGCTGGATGAAAAACTGGAGCCTATGGCTCATTAGCAGGGACCCTGACTTGATGATCTGCTGTAGGAATTTAAGCATAAGAGTGTTTTGCTGCAGAGTGGACCACTCTCTTCTCATTCTCATTCCTGACTCCTCTGTGTCACGAATTGTGCACCACCACAAAATCAATTATATGGTTTTTTGATCCACACATAAATAACCATAGGAAAGATTTAGCATATTAATTTTTACCTTCCCGCACCTGAAGGAATCACTACATTAAATTTTGGTGTATGCTCTCTGAACAATGTTTTAAGTACTTCTACTCCAATATTTTCCATTTTTTGTATTTAGGAATTGGTTCAAGTCTAGTTCCTAGAAGAAACTGTGCTGGGCAGCCTAATTACTTAATATAATACATTTTATCAATTACTTTAAAGTGATTGACTTTTGGACAAACAGGGGAAAAGGGAAGAAGGGGATTATAGCACAATGTATTTGGGAAATTTCTGTCGTAGATCAAGAACTGCAAACTTTAGTTCAACTGCTCTCTCAAAAGGCTTTACAATTTTGCACACAAGTGTATTGGTGGTCTCCAGTGAATGAATATGAGGATGATTCTTTTCAAAGAGTTTCCTGGAAAATGCCACCTTTGGTTGATCTTCTTCTTTTTCAGGAATGCTGAGAATTTACACAAAAGATGCAGTGGAGCTATACACACAGAGAAGCATAGGTATTATTCTCAAACCACTCTGCTGCTACTTTCTCACCATTTTAGGCTTTTTACACAGCCATTCCGATCATCTTTTCATTATCAGACAAATCCTTAAGAATTTCCTCTGGCAACTTATCCACTGCAACAAGAGAATGTTTTCCTTGAGCAAAGACGAGTCAACATTAGGTAAAAGCTTCAGGATTTCGCTGAGGCTTTAAAAGGCTGGAGTGTACCAAGCTAAAGCACATGTGTCTTTTGAGCTTCATTCTCCTTTCAACTACCACGCTTAATGCAGTCCTCCTGGTCTTATATCCACCGCCCCAAGAAGCAAAGCTCAGTTCTTTAGAGGTGCCAAATGTTTGCAAATCCAGCCAAAGTCATTAGACCAGAGAAACTCAGCAACTCTGAAATTCAGGGTGTGCCTTTTAGTACTTCCTCTTGCTTCCCTGGTTATAAGAGAGGGAATCTTCAGACACGTAATATCTCCTGCATTATGTGACTCACAACTCGCAGGCTGGTACTTTGGCACTGCTGCCGTCTCCTAAACCAGGTGCCCCCAAAACAAGTGCAATTCCCTGAGGCACCTTCTCATTCATGAAGCTTTCATTTTCATGGGTTTGGATAGTTCAGCGATGAAAGCCAGTCAAGGCTCTCCAGTATCCTCCACAAAAGGTGGGTTTTCACACAGGCTGGTCACAGCCCTGGGGCCCTGGGCATTGCAGCGGGGACCAGGCAGTGGACAGGAGTTGAGTGAGTCTGTCCATCCTCTCCAGTCTCTTGTACAGCCAGCTGCTACAGAGGGGGTTTACATGCCAACGACAGATGAACTCTTATCTGAGAGGGTTTCTTTCCTTTCACATCAGAAGCTTTTTTTTTTTTTTTCTCTTAAAAATCACTCATCTCCCCAATCCTAATGTGAATTTACTTCCTCAACTCACCTTTCTCCAAGGAGAAAATTATTACAGTGATGAACAGTTTTCCCAAGCACAGGTATAGCTGAATACCAGAGTACTGGCTGCAAAACTGCATTATGCATTAAGCATTATGTTATTTTAACAGCGCTCAGTCTCGCTTTGCTTCCAATCAGCCAGAGATCCAGCTATTCTTCTGCACTGGGAGCACCGGTAAATATTTGATCTTTTCAATCTGCAGCCAGCCAGCCAAACAGGGACTGACTGTTCCACCAGTCTCCTTATTTTCTTATCCCATGCTCTTTGGAGGGATTCTTAAGTCAACAGGCTCTCTCTCTTTCCTTCCCTCCCCATCTCTCTCTCAGAAAATGCCTCTCAGCCCTGATTCCACATCGCTGTTAAACTCCATCGCACGACAGAAAATGCCAGCCACAGATGTTGCCACAACGTGATTACATCCCATGTGCATAACAAATTCCTCACCGAAAATTTCCAGGGTTGTGCTAAAACTTCTCATGAACCACAGGTACAGAATTAAAGCAGGGGGGCTGGCAGCTCAAGTGAGCTCTCCGATACACACACGTGTCTGTGCTCAGACCCTCTGAGTTGTTTCTTAGCACGGAAAAGCACTCCTACCTCTAAGTTGTGGTAGGAGTGGCAATAATTTCCCACAATACAAATTCCCCGCAGTACAAATTTAGCAATTCATTCTCCTTTGAGTGGTCAGAAGAAGCTCACCAATTGTAAGATTGTATAATTAAAGAGCTGGAGTAAGATTCGAGAGAGGTAGACTGATTTTCCTTCTTCAAACTTGCATAGACTTGGGAAACACTTCACTTTTTCCACACAATGCTAGCTGATATGACTAGTGATTTTGAATGTTCCTCTTGACACACGTAGCTTTTCAGAAACTGCTAAGCACCTGGAAAGTTAAATCCCTGCCTGGTATCTGCAGGGATCTACTATGGTAAAAATGAAGTTCAAAGCATCTAGCCACTGGAGAAGCCACACGACCACGGTGGCAGCTCTGCCTAGCAAAGGGATTAAATGTGCCACTGAATTAGGACCCGTGAAACATCCAGGCTCCATGTGTACCCATAAATAAAATCATGGCTTCGTGCACTGGACTGGCCTGCAGTGACCCACACAGTTGCATTGTCCCTGGGGTGGTTTTTGGCTGGTGCACTCTGGCTCTTTCCTCATCATGGTTCAGGGGTTCGTGCACCCGGCTGTGGTAGGAGGGAGTTTGGACACAGTCACTTAGAGGCTGGAAGGAGAAAAGAGGGAAAAAATGGTTTTAGCTGTACAGATATAAAGCATGCCATCCCTCTTGGATTCAGGGTGAGGGAGCAGGCCCTTTCTTGATATCTGCCACAGATACCATCCATGGGCTTGGGCACAGCTTCCTGGAGATCATGGAATCCTAACAGGCATTTAGAAGGGCTGGATCAGGGCTTTCTCTTCAGAGTACATGAGTGGCTGAACAAAAGGCAGTGAGGGTCAGAAAATACATAGAGTCATAGAAAGGTTAAGAGTTGGAAAGGACCTTAAAGATCACCCCCTGCCTCAGCCAGGGACACCTCCCACTAGACTGGGTTGTTCAATGCCCCATCCAAGCTTGGTCTTGAACACTTCCAGGGATGATGCATCCACTCTTCTGGGCAACCTGTTCCAGTGTCTCACCACTCTAGCAGTAAGGAGTTTCTTCCTACTATCTAGTCCAAATCTCCCCTCTTTCAGTTTAAAACCCCTAGTCCTACTGCTACACTCCCTGATAAAGAGTCTCTCCCCGTCTCTCCTGTAGCACCTTTAGGTACTGGAAGAGACTATAAGGCCTCCCCAGGGCCTTCTCTTCTCTGGGCTGAACAACCCCAGTTCTCTCAGATGGTTCTTTCAGCTCTCTGATCACCTTCATAGACTCCTCTGGACCCATTCCAGCAGGCCCATGTCATTCTTATGTTGGTGGCCCCTGAGCTAGACACAGTACTCCAGGTAGGGTCTCCCCAGAGTGGAGGTGAAGGGCAGAATCACCTCCCTCACCCTTCTGGCCACGCTGCTTTTGATGCAGCCCAGGAAGTGGTTGGTTTTCTGGGCTATCAGCACACATTGCTGGCTCATGATGAGCTTCTCATCCATCAACACCCCCAAGTCCCTCTCCTCAGGGCTGTTCTGAACCCATTCTCCACCTGGCCAGTATTTGTGCTTGGGGATTGCTGTGACCCAGGTTCAGGACCTTGAACTTGGTATCTGTGCCAAGATCAGGGTTTTAAGGTCTTCACCGTCCTGGGAAGGTACTTTAATGTTCAGATTTCTGCTCTTTCTTCTCCTTCTCTGTGAATGAACAAACCCCAGTAACTAACTAACTAACTAACTACTAAAGATACCATCTGATACTTTTCGTCAGGAGACAGAAAGTTAAAAAGCTGGGAGATGTTACACGTACAGACAGCTGGTACATTCTTTTGCTGTCAGTTCTCTCCGGCAATCAATATTATGAAATGTTATGATTATTATCAAATATCATTATGTTAATTCTGAATCTGTTACAAGTCCCATCTACTGCAGTCATTATACTCTGAATAAATGATCTTCAGATTTAAAAAAAAAAAAAAAAAAGCCAAAATCAAACCGAAAAAAGAGACAAAACTCCCTGCCTAGCTATTAACTCGCAAGGAAGATTTAGGTAGGCAGACGGATCCACTCCTAGTGGTGTTCAGCTTGATAAATTGTGGCTTTCCTCCAAATAGAGGCAGAGTTCAGTATTTCACACCATGACAGGTTCTCTCTGTACTTTGTGGATAAGGTTGCTTGGATCGGAACCAAACTTGCAGCTATTCACGGAAGGTGGTAGAGCTTCTGAAGGAGCATGTCTTTATTGTATTATGGTGCTGTTTGCTCGAAGCTCGGCTGAGACCCTGGCCCTGTAGTGCCAGGCACTGCATAAACATGGAGAAAGAGACAAGACAGCTGAAGAGTGGCAAGGAAAAGATACTGCATGGAGAAGCTGAAGAAAGACTGTAGCTGGGCTCCTGCTGCCCAGCCCCATGCTCTGTGTCTCATGGACCAAGCTTTTTCTTCTCAGACCTCTAGTAGGCAAACACAGCAATCATTGGAGGGTGACAAGAATATGCCAAAGTATCTGAGCAGCTACATTTTATAGGTTCAAGAATGGCTGACCATGGGAAATAACAGAGGAGAATTTTAGGAAATCGTGAAGAGCAAAGGCTGATCTCCCAAAGCAGCATTTCTTCACCCTTAGGGGTTGGGAACTTCACAGGGTTGTTTCTGCAGCCCTCCACCTCACCTGGATTTCATTTCACACTTGAAGCTCAGCTGTGTTTTGTCAGGAGGGTGGTGGAACCCAAGGGCCGTTATTGCATCTCACAGCTGATTTATGGCTTTGCAATGCAGAAGCCATATGCAGACTTGCCAGGGGGCAAGGATCTGCCTGCCCCCCGTTATGGGGCTTGCTGCAGCCACCTCTTGCCTGGCCAAGTGAAACAGGAAGGCCTTCACAGCCTCCTTGCAGATCTGTGCTGCATCCATCGCTCATGAGCCGGGGTGAATCTTGTGGTTTCCTGGAATTTGCATGCCAACACAGGGAAAAACCCCACAGAGGATAGAGCTGAGATTTGCTGTGAGTTTGGGATTCGCAAGAATGCCAGATTCAGAGACGCTCCGAAGGGCAGACAGAGGGCGAAGGCACAAAGGTTAAACAAACAAAAATAAAAGCATTTGCGGCAAACCCTGCAAACAAAAACCACCCAGCTAACTTCTGCTCTGAGGCACAAGCATGAGGCTCGCTTCCAGGATTAAAAAATATACACTCTGCTATTTCAGACAGAGAACTAAATAAAGCCACTCCTGCTCTTCTCATCTCAGGTGCTAACGAAATTAATGGCAGCATATTTTTCTTTTTTGGCCAATCATTCATTAGCCTCTTTTCCCTGCTCTCTAAACCTTCATAAACACAAGCTGAAATCCTGCTGGAGAGAGAGATCTTGACTACAGTCAGGTTTTGCTTCTCTCCGGGCTGGTGTGAGATTATAATGCTTCTCAAGGTGTTCTCTTCCTCATAATGAAGCTCCATCTGTTCTACAGATGGTAAAGATCACAAGAACCAGCCCTAAATATCCCTCCCCCACCAAAGAGTTTTTACCTTATGGTAATGTTGCTCTTTGTTTTCCCTGTCTTTCCCAGGAGCAGAGGTGCATGTTGCAGAACACGGGGACCAATCTCTCACCCCGGCTATTCTGCACCGGGACGGTTGCCTCAGCATGAGCAGGGGTTCATAGATTTTGGCTTAGAGGGAAGGAAAACCTTTTCCAGTGACTTTTCGGGAAGCTGTGCACTTGGCCACCTTTGAATACTCCAGCTGTATTTTTCATCCCTTCTCCTCCCAACTGCTGCTTGTACCAGTCCCAGCTTTGCCTCCCAGCAGACACATCCCTCCCCTCTCGCTGTCACATAGGCTGCTTCAAGGGCAAACTGCGCTCTGCTGCAGCCAGGACCTGCCAGTTGAGACACAAAGAGAATTCAAGAGGTCAGGTCCTAAAGGGTGGGAAAGAAATTTATAGTTGTTTATGGCTCGTTCTCTGCCCCTACACATTTCTGGGTGCCTTTGGCTCAGGAGCTCAAGCTTTTTTTTCAGATACCTGCACAGGCGTTTGAGCCTGTCAAGCACTCAGTGGGGTAGAGCTCCTAGCTGTGCTGCCAGCCTCCGAATTTTGGCCTCCTCCGGTGTAACCTCACTGAACACCCAGACACTGAAGCGCAGAAAATGGAATCATCTTTGATCATCTTGCCCTCCATACATAATCCAAATAATTAAATTCACTTAGCTAGGTAAACAAGTTTTAGCTCTGAAACAGGATAACCACTGTGGATCCTAAGACAATCCTCTAAGGCAGCTGGCAATGGACTAACTTCATTTATGTGGTTTAACATTTGCCTGACAGAAAATACTACTACTTTTCTCTTCTTGACAGGTAGATAATCCTAAGAGGTTTGACTACCACATTAACATCCAAACCACAAATGATGGGTAATCTGAAAAGCTGGATTTTCTGACACACACATACCCTTTACATCTGCTTTCTACATCAGAGCCAGAATTAGTTCTAATGTTGTGTTTGTATTAAATATGTGGATTAATGGAGCTCAGTGAGAGTGCTGAATTAGCTCTTCCTGTCTCCAGTGGATTTGCATTTCACCATGCAGAGGCAGATGTGTAGCTTGTTAGATTTTGTGTTTTGGACTAAAAAAAAAATTGTGGCTTGGTACTAAATCAACAGTTGCTTGTTCAAAAGAAGTGATTCCAAGCATCTATTTGAGCTCAGGAAAGTTGGGCTGGGGTAGGTAGCAGGCATAAAGTCCTACAAGGAAATGTTTTGGGGCTCTTGGCTCTGACTGTAGCCCACCAACAGTACCATCTCTGAGGGAGAACCGACCCGTTTCACCCATAGGAAAAGACCAAAATCCTGATCCAGGAAGATGTGCTGGCAAACCCAAACAATGAAGATATTTTGCTTCAGTGTCCTGGCTTAATCCCAGCTCAGGTAATTATGTCCCACTTATCTAAATTTCTTCCTCAATTTTCCCTGGCATTTAGCAATTTTCTTCTCTTCCTGTCCAAAATAGCATTTTAGCAGTCCAACAGGCTGCTGAATAGTCACCACCCTTTGAATGATAGCTAAATGTCTCCACTGTGCACATGTATATGCAGTTTGCAAGGCACTTTGGGACGTTATGAATTGGGGAAAGGAGAAAAGCAGTATGAAAATCATGGTTTTTGTTTTCTTTTTTATTGGTCTCACAACTGGGAGCACTGTTGGCACAAGATCTTAGAAGCTGAGAACAGGTAAAGCAGCATTTCCCAAGATTAATAACTCCACAAAAATAATGCCAAAATCACAATGAACTTTTCCCTAACCAATTCCCTCTGGCAAATACCTTACTGAAATAATAGTTTCAGCAAGACTGGGACCTAAACAAGCTCTGAGTCCCAGAAAGGACATGCATGCCCACGACTGAGGTGTATGGTGACACACTTCTGGGTACCTGCCTATGGTGTGGAAGCTGGGAGCCCAGTACAGAGCTGGGCTCCAGCATCGCTTATTTAGAGCCCAGATATACTTTAAGCTCTGAATCAATGTAGTGGGGCACCACAAAAAGAGGTCTGGAATTGCACTGGGCTGTAGATGTTGGTGCCTGAACCAGAGCTGAGAACAAGGCAACAGCAATGCCACCTTATGGACTGTATGTCTAAAGCTGGCAGTAGACATAGAGACTCAGCAGAGGAGGACCTGTAGCTCAGGAGAGGGAGCTAGGAGAAAAACTGGCTTCCAAGCTTTGTTCTGCAAAATTGAGTCTGCAGCTTCCTGCAGCAAGACAGGGGTGATGGCCTCTCCGTTCCCTTCTTTTTAATAAAGGCAAGTGTACAGAAATCATGGGACCACACAAGAGGGGCTTTGGTTTTGTAGCCCCAAAGTTGGGAGAAACAGATCTGTGTTGTCATGACTCATTCCCTAAAAATACCTGTGTCTCTTCATTGACTGTGCAGGGAGCCCAGGGTGACCAGCTTGATGTAGATGTGTGCTGTGGAGATGTCTGAAATTAGATGAAGTGAATCCCATCCCTAAAGCCAGCCTGGGTAGGAGGTAGTGTAGGATGGTGCGATGCAAGAGTCTACATGTGAGCTGGAAGTCTGCACTCCCACTGCCGGCACTGGGGATCTAGTCAACGTGGTCGGCGGAGCCTAGGAAGCGATTTGTCTCACTGTAAAGCAGACTCCTACGTCTGGTCAGTGAATCACTCTCTATACGCCCACATTTCAGTGAGATGGAGCTTATCCCTGAAGTTAGGAGAGATGAATCTCACCCCTAAGTCTTTTTCCTCCTTTTTGTATCTGCTGCTAAGTTTCCAACATGCTAGAACACTAAATCAGTTGCTTGAGTTAGCTGTTACTTCACTTTTCTCCATCTCCAACTGAACCATCGTAAACTAATACATTTTTGTGTTTATTTTCCAAATTCCTTTTCCAAACTGGAGTCAAACTCAAAATCTTCCAGCCTTTCTTCAGTTTCAGTCAAACGCTTCAGTATATATGCACCTCGGCAGTGTATTAGGACTTTCTTCCTCCTCCAGTTTCCACGTAAAGGTTTTTAAGCTCTCCATTATTGCAGACAGCTTGACCTGGCTGTCCCTCTCAGGTTTCTACCATTTTTTCCTTTCCCATCCAGATACTGTGAAACATTGCAAGTGGAGAGTTTCTGTCAATACTACTACCAGTGTGGTTACCAAATAACTGCGTGTCAGGTGCACAAATTACAGAACTAATACAGGCTGCGATTACATCTTGTGTATGGGTTTTCAAGGCATATGATAATGAATATTAATAGAAACTATTTCTCTGGTAAATGATCATTTTCTCAATAGTTGGTATAAATAAAACCACTTGGATATGAAACAGATTTTTTTGATGTCTATATCACAAATGCAGTGATACATTTCCACAAGAAAAGGCACACCTGCCAGTATGCAGTAGTAGAAATGTAAATATTTGCAACTTTCCCAATAATTAAATCCAACCCTCCAAGGCCCATCTCGCAACATCTGAAGACAGAATTTAGGTTCATTAGTTAACAAAGAATGAATGAAGTGACACAAAACGGAATAGAATGAAATTAAACCTCAGAAATCAATCAGAGAAGGCAGGGTCTGCCTTACCAACCTTCAGGTATCTTGAATTAAATGGCTGCAGGTGAGTTAGTCACTTGGTCAGTCATTCCCTCACAGTCAATGGAGACAAACAGGCACTTAAGGCACAATTTTCTCATTCATTTCACATATCTAATTTAGGATGACAATGAGTTACTGGCTCCCTGGACTAGATCTCCACCAACTGCAGAGAGAGCGGAGGGTGACTAGCTGAGATTCAGAGGGTAGTCAAACAAACACAAGGTATAATAGCCTACCTTAAAAGCCACACTCTTTAGAAAGCAAGGGTTAACAATTTTAAAAGAAGAGAAGAGTGGCAGACCTCAATCTTTGCTTATTTATCCATTTGGGAGACTGTATCACAGTCAGTTTCATTGTCCCACTGGCTTTTTTTTCCCACTGTATGGTCAGAGCAGCTGGAGCTGTACCATTCTCTGAGTTGCTTCACTTGGCAAGGAACTCTTGTGTAAGGCCTGGAGTTACGGGTAATGGGCAACAAACTTCATAGGGATAGCAGGAGAAAAATTCATAAAGGTAAGGCAAGGCAAGGCAGTGGCAAACAAGGAAAAGGGAAGTGAAAGGGATTTTGCCTGTAAATGCCTGTGCTTTTCTTCCGAAGTGGAAGTCTTCTTCAGGAAGCAGATGTTATCCCTAAAGAGCCAAGTTTACTGAAACATGCAAAAAAAAATAAAAAAAAAAATCTTGACAGATTATTTCTGGCCTCCTGCAGTTTAGTTGCAGTCAAATCTGTCAATAAGAAGTGGACAGGGGACTTGAGGGAATATCTGCAGACATACATTCTGAGGAGATCAAAGGGAGCTTTACTGATGAATTTTCTGTCCTACTGACTTTTTTTTTTTTTGAAATTCTAGACACCTGGAGAGGTGTTAAAAAGATGAAAGGGTAAAAAAAAAAAAAGAACAACATCATTCTGCTCTTCAAAAAAGGACAAAACTCAGCCTATTACATCCTCCAAACCTAGCTTCAACACCTTTTAAAGTATGGGAGCAAATATTGAAAGAAAAAGCTGTAAGAGATCCATCAGCTCTTGCACTATTTGGCTATTGCTTTTTAAAAATGCCTAATCGTCCATCTAAGCCATCATGTGTTTTCCTCGTACTCTCAGTGTTGCCTCTTTCCCTTTCCTCCTTTCTTTACAGCATCTTTCCTGCACCACCTTCTGTGAAACCACAATCTAATCAAAGCAGGGATCCTCTCTTAGCATTTGTGTAAGCAGGACAGACCTCTGATTGAAGCCCTGAGGTGCTATCATGAGACAGAAGAAGAAGAAACAGGAGGAGATGTGAGGTTTAACAAGTGAAAGTAAAAATCAGACAAGTGGGTTTGAGTTGGGTTTTTTTTGTTGTTGTTGAATTACAATGTTAAAGCCTGTGACATGATGTTTTTGGATGCTGTGTGGTCACAAACTCTTTGTTGCCTGTAATCCTTACCCAGCACAAAGAGGTAGAGGAAAGAAAAAGCAAAGTATTCCAGGTTAGGCTGTTGTTTTCCAAATGGATTCAAAAAGCTCAAGTGAACTTGCCGTAAACCCAGTCTGGCTTTATGAGTAGAGAAGTAGAGCACCACAATCCCAGTTTAGCACAATACTTAAACACGTGTTTAGATTTAAGCATATGACCAAGATTCTGAAGTTAATGGGATTAATCAAAGGTTGTGTACAATGCAAGGCATGCCTTGCTTGATATAGCAGTAAAGTTTCATGAAGATGAGGCTTTCTCAGGGAAAACATATTTATTGTCCATCAGGTTTCTTTTTATTGCACCAAAGAGAAAAAACAACAGTCCTTGACTTGCTCAAAACCTAAAGTGCCTTTCACAGTCACCACCTCCCTTTCATGGAAGGGTAAATGAGGTAAAGAAAAGACCCCAGCCCAGAAAAGACATCTTAATAGCAGATGCCTGTCCCAACTCCGCTCATGCCAACAAGCACGGTCCTATGTGTACTGCTGATTACCTACCTGGCCCTCCTTCACAGGTCTGAATATTACTAATTCACATTAACAAGACCCAAACCCTTAAAAATAAGCCAGTTTATAACTATTTTCTCTCAAAGACAGCGACAGCAGTGGGACTAAGGCCCTAAATGGGAGCCACATTCTGACCCTGCTCAGAGTGCTAGGATATGAGTCCACATGCTCCAAGTAAATGACTTGAAAATGACCACTTTTCATGAATGCAAGTTTCATGAGTCAAAAAAGGAACTTTGTTCTGCAGCCTGTTGGTTAGGATATTAAGGCAGCAGTAGAGGTGTTTTGAGGTCCTAGCCTGTTTCAGTCCTGGTTATGTATTTGATATCAAACGGTATTTCATAAAAACCCACAGGTTTTAATGAACAGGAACCCAAGGCTCAGTGGTATGATCCTATTTTTACATCTGAATTGTGCAAAAGGAGGAAAAGGAGAGAAGCAATACAAAAGTGGTGAATCAAAGAGGAAAATTCAACCTCATTTCTATGCTGCTTATGTGGAAGATTCGAAGAGTATGTTGCTTTGTGTTGGTAGGAGAGGTGTTTCAGAGATACTTCAGCATTGGTGTCAATAATCCAAGACACACAGCTGAAATTCACCCACATTTCAGTTCTACTTCAGCTTAATTACCAATACAAAAGGTATTATTTCTACTAAAAACCCTAACCTTTGGTCTTCAGGAAATTGGTAGGAAAAGCTGTGGGAAGAGTAATGAAAAAAACCCAACCGTCTTGTTTGCTAAATCAGTTGGTGGATGTGGTAAGGGCTGAACTCACCAAAAGCCATGCTGGAAATTGTACAGCCACTTTTCCTCAAGCTGAGCTCAAGACTGTGTGGTCTGTCCTGTGAAAAGTAGATGAGAAATCCAAAAATAAAACAGCTGACAGTAAGTTGCGATCAGCACACCATACATATGTAAATCGTTGCTGACCCTGAGAAGAGCTGCCTCCGCATTATGATAAGGTCTGAAACCTGATTGAAATTTTTCATAAAGGGCATTATTTTGGAGGTGATCCTTAAATGAGCAGAGCAGGAAAATCATCAGCCTCTTTCCTCAATAGTCAGAAAAATAGGTTACTGATGAGAGGGACTTTGGCCAAATGAGTTTCTTTAGAATTCAGCCACTGGATTTTTTATATCTGAGCATTCTCTTTAATGACAGCATAGTTCTGGGGCACAATTATATAATTATTATTGCACTGATAATGCACAGGCATTTCCTAGTGTTACCACCACTGCTGCTCTAATCTAACTAATAAAGGCCTTTCACAATGCAATATTAATAATACCAGAGTATGCTGGGTGCAGTATTGCATCACCATCCCTTACTGCATCCTTTTAGCATCAGGAAGACGATGGAGCAGAATGACACTTAGGCATCTCCACCACACATGCATTTATGCCATCAGTATTTTTGTCTTTATAAAGACAATTGAAACAATGAAAAGATCTGGAGTTTGTTCCCACATTGCTCAACTACAAAAGGATATTTTTCTAATTTTTTGTTAAGAAGTATGAGGGTTTTCTGGATATTGAAAGCCAAAATTATTTATGTTTTGCTGTGAGCGTGCCAGGCAGACAGCTGGAAGGGCTTCCTCTCTGCTCTACATGTGAACCATGCTGGTGTAGTGTGGAGGAGAAAGGGGAAAGCTGGGCGTTCAGGGATGCTCTGTTTATGCTGGTGCCTCTGCACTTCAGCTGCTCAGTAGTACTCAAATCAGACCCAACTTCCCAAGACGTCTTTCTCCTGACTCCAATTGCTTTGAATCTTTGACTCAACTGCTTCATTGCTGTTTTTCCAACAACTCTGCCCGTTTGAGAAGCTGCAGATATTTTGGTAGCTGCATGCTCCTTCAGAAGAAAGATCACATCAAGCCTTTGAGGCTGCCTTTGCCATGGCTGTGCTGCTCATCAGGCTGTGCCAAATGCCCCTCCGCAGCTGTGGATTTTACCTATTTCTTTCCAAGCATACTATTTATATATATGCAGTGGAATAAACCAGTTTGCAAGGAGAGACTGGCTGAGTCTTAAAAGACAGTCTGCCACTGCTAATAAGTAACTCTTCCTATTACACTTGCCTTCAGAGTCATATGGAAAGCCCTGAAAATCCCACTGTTTCCATCATTCTATTAACCCACAGTTCAGTCTGTCTTCTTGCCCAGCAGCTAGACCTGCTGCCATCCCTCACCTTAACCCCGTGTCCTCACCTGTGTGCAACTAGCAACTCCTATGTCATCTCCCATTGGTTATGCCCCAAACTGCCTCAAGATCCCTTCCTTCCAGGGAGCCTGACAACCCATTTCCCTGGCTTGGGACAGATGCAGAAATGTCATCCTTTTCCACCACCAACCTCAACTTGTCTCAACACTGACTAGTTTCTCCAAAGAGAAGAATGGGAGAAGCATATCTCTTGCCTCCCTGACCCATTCTAATTTCTAGGGTTTTTTTCTCCCTCACCCACCTTAACTATTACCATTTAAAAAAAAACAGTGGGGAAGTAGGTGAAGATGGCTGAGAGGGAACTACTCTAGATACAGAGGAAGAAGGACATCTCTGTCTCCTCACTTGCAGTCCTATTCTGGAAATGCTCTTTTGAATGAGCTCTCTCTTCCACCCCAGGATGGTAAGTGTTTCCGCATGCTGTCCCTTTGAGTGTTTGTATGCTGTGCTAAGTAAGACATCTTTCCCAAATTAGCTCTGTAGCTTTTCCCCACCCCATCTCCAGGTACATCTTCTTCCTTCCCATTTCTTTCTCCCACCTACAAAGAGAGAACATTCCTGATTTAGTAATCTCAGTGTTTCTGCCTGTGGGAGTGTGTTTCAGGCTCATAAATGGAAAGGACAACTCCAGGACATGAGTACTCACACATCTTCTCCTCTGTTTTTGGGCCAAGACTGCCAGAAGAGAAGGAAGAAGGGTTGGCTTCAGGTTCAGCTGGGGGCAGGCAGGTCTGATTTTAACTCCTGTTCATGACAAGGGCTGCAGCACCTGTTGGATACACAAAGCTTCCCTTGACTTTGCAGAAAGACAGATAGTCTCCAGTCCCTATCCTTAGCTCCAAGCAGACTTGCTTGTCCTCACAAAAGACCAGCCAAGAGCCAGTGGCTGATAAATCCTTTGTAAACTTGCACAGTTGGAATGGTCCAGAAAGATTTTCTTCATCTGTGTCTGGCAAGTAAAGAAAGGGGATGCCATGGGTGCTGCATCCAGCTAGCTGACTGACAACACCAGGTACATGTGCAAAGATCATCTACTTCCAACTCCCCTGTCATGCACAGGGACACCTCCCACTAGACCAGGTTGCTTAAAGCCCTGCTCAGCCTGGTCTTGAACACCTCCAGGGATGGGGCATCCACAGCTTCTCTGGGTAACCTCTTCCAGTGTCTCACCACCTTCACAGTAAAGAATTTCTTCCTGATATCTGATCTAAATTTCCCCTCTTTCAGTTTAAAAACTTTAACTCTCATCCTATCACTCCACTCCCTGTTAAAGAGTCTTTTCCCATCTCTCCTATAGGTCCCCTTTATGTACTAGAAGGTCGCTATAAGGACTCCTTGGAGAGGAAGACCCACACCTGCAGATCAGGACCTCATCAGTGTCTGTGACCACACAGTGTACTGAACTGTTATCCAGACCTGCTCAATATTTTGGCCACTACTTAACTATATTTTTGCCAAGCTATAGAAAAATGGGCAAGAGTAATGGGACACTGAACTAGTTATGGTGAAGAATTCCCTCTGGTAAGCCCAGTACAAGCAAACCAAGCCTTATCTGATGCTCTGAAGAATCAGTTCCAGACACCATCAGGGTGAGGCCTTTGTCTTCCCTCAGACAGGAATTAGACACACAGTCTATGAATTTATACAGGCAATGAAAAGGGAAAACTTCCAAATAACTTGCTGTAAAGTCTTGAAGAAATTTCAAATGAAAGCATTTCAAGGTGGAACATAGCTTAGAATTAGTTTTTATAACAACTACCACTGGGGCAGTAGACATTTAACACCCACAGGAATTTACAGGAGTTGTTTTATCTGCTGGAAGAAACGTGTACTATTCCACCAGTATGATTGAAACAGATTGAAATTTATAGGATGAAGGAAGTAAGCTATTTGAATTGGATCAGAATCACCTAGAAGCTCAAACAGGTTGTACATGCAGGACTTACAAAGATCTGAGTTCTGATGCTTTGTGCCAAACAATGTGAGACTGGAGTCTTGACAGAATTCCTTCTCTTAAATCCAATATTTTGTTCACAAATGCATCTATAGCTGGTGCAGGTAATCCAGTAATATATTCAAGTAACATTAGTTTAAGAAGGGTTATAAAAAAGCACTTGACTATTACAGCTCCATTGTCTCTAGAGAAATCTCAAAAATCCACATCAAATTCAGTCCCTATTGTACAACATAAGTAAGAACATTAGAGCTTCTTTTGCCCTGGCTTCAGGTAACTACCCAGACTCTCAATCTGAGACTGATTTATTTATTACCTCCAGTTAGACATATTAAGCCCATTGCTATTCTCATTAACAAACAGTGGTTTCCCTGTACATTACTTCAACGGCCAACTATTTTTATAATTACCTTGCAAATTTTAGCTCAACGTAACACTCTCCTGTTTTAAGCCGTTTTAACAAATTCAGCCCCTTGGGCTTGATCCAAGTGAAAATCTAGTGAAATTGGTGAAAGGACTTTCATGGACTTCAAGGGGTTTTGGAGCAGCTCCTATGCACATGCCATAATTTGTACTTAGAAATACGGTTATTTGTAATCCATCTGTGGATAAACAATATTGTTCTTAGGGAAGCTAACGCTGCCTACTACTACTAATCTAAGCCAATGCTCTTCATTAAAATGCTCTACTTTCCATTTCTTACAACTCTGCAAACTTTTAGTGGTATAAGAAAGGTTTTCCACACTGAGTGTTTGCCTCAGGTCGATTCTTTTCAATATAATCGAAAGCAGTCCAGACTTTTCTGAGGACACTCCTGGGGAAAAAGAAGGTGGAAAAGTCCAATTTGGTAATATTAAATACTGGCATCCTTTTCTTTCCAATACTCCACATCACCCCTTTCCTTAGGATGAGAGACTTTACAACTGGGAGGAAGGGTGGCATTTTTCATAACTTCTTTTCTGCTCTATAATTGTTTGCGACTTTTAGATGTCGTCTTGTTTCTTGATCCTCTGTTCCAGTCTCTGCCTAGAGAAGTGCAGACTTTGGGAGCGAAAGAAAGCACCACTTATTCAGAGAAGTATCCTTTTTTACTTCATACTTTGTTCATTTAGCTGCTGCTTCGTATTTTAGTCTAGGTGGACCTAGTATGGGACAGCACCTATGTGGTAGGTAAGGCCATCTTCCTAAATATCCTGTGAGTGCTCTGAATCCCCTTCCTGGGGTGGATTATACATTTTGGGAAGGACCCACAGTGCTGTTATTTCCCCGTGTGTTTTTCTACTCAAACCCGAGGCTGTCATTCCTCTGACTCCATTTGTCTGCCAGAAAGTAAAATCTCTAGAAAGCATGACTTAAAAAAATGAACATTTTCTGATATCTCCTTGGTTCTGGTCTGTACATCTGTGGGGTACTTTTTTCCATATGCTTTCATGGTAACTTGGCTAACTTTGCTTTTCTTGTATCAGACCTTCACGTCTGTAGGTTTAGCCATGACTGCACACTGTGCTATATCATACGATGGCTGGACAGAGAGGAATTTTAAAAGGCACTCTACTTGTTGCAAGCAGGCTCAGACATGAGGTGATACCTCCATGTTCACTTGAGAAGTGACCAAAGGATGTCGTTTCACCTCAGTTCTCAAGTAGGGCAGCGGAAAAATGGGGACCCTTCACAGACACATAATGTGCCATAGGGGTGTACTGGAGAGGCAGATAGTTATGGGTTTGCATGGATCCTGAAGCAACTCTAGCTAAAGTGAATCCAGAACCCAAGGTAGCCTGTTTGAAAACCATCAGTCTATTCAGTGCATCCCAGTCTCAGGAACAGCATTCAAATGCAAAGGATTACAAAGGTTCGGTGGGACTTTTGCCACTCATATTTTTATCCTGCTGCTAAATTACCACTGAAAAGCTTGAAGGAGAAGGATATCTCTGATGCCCTGACCAGCAGTCCTCATCTCCATAGACTCCACATCAACCAAGCCCTTGCTGAGCTGACTGTCCAAGCAGCACAACTGCATCGTTGCTACTATACCAATCCATTACTTTGCAAAGCACACAGCCAGCGTACAGCTCTATATAAAGCCAAACTACTCCCTGCTGCGTGGTGCTGAATATGTCAAAAGCAAGAAAAAAGAAAGATAAGAAAATTCCACTATAAGTGCAAAAATGTTTATTGTTGTTGCCGTTGAACAGCTCTGCACCCAATGCGAGACAATTCCTCTCTCATTAAGTCATGATGAATGATAGATATGGCCAGCGGCTAAGACTAGTTCTTAGATTAAATGTTGTGAGAAATGTCTCTCTACCACCAGGCAGGTGAGATCATTTCTTTTTCCCATTATACTGGTTTCTTCTCTCTGTTTCTGAGTAACACAGCATGACTTGATAGTTTCTGCCTCTAAACTATTGACGTATGTTTGCTTTGAGAGGGACCTCCTAAAGTGTGAGGAATGGGCCAAAGAGCTCCTAACTACTCACAGCGAGTGTGGCTGTTAGGCTGAAGCCTCTGTAATGCTTAACCCTTTGCCAGGTATTACAGAATTAGGGGACTCCAGCAGGTCTTGTAGGAATTTCTTCTGGAGAAGCGAGAAGGCAGCATTCCTCCTTTCTGGTCTACTCAGCTGCTGTCTCTCTCAATGTCTAGATGTTCTTTCTGTTATCTGCCTGTCCCACTCCAGGGCTTGGCTTTGCACATTTCCAAGTGTAAAGAACCACCTGTAGCAGGATGATCCAGTCTGCATTGCAGAAGACAACAACACTTCTTTATTGAAAGAATCACTTGGAAGGGTTTGGTGGGCTGATGTTAAGAACGCAATTTTATTCCTGGTGCTATTGTTAATTGATTTTTGGCCATGAGCAAGCTGCTCTGTCACTGCACTTCTCTCAGTCTATGCCTTGTTTACTGAGGCCCCGACCCTGAGCAGATTTCTTCACATATCAAGTTTCTGAGTGCAAAATTAAGCAAAGCTATATATTTTTGGAAGATCAAGACCTTAAGACTGCAAGAGAATGTCGACGTGCTTAATCAGAAGAGGTCTAGGGAGGACGCCAAAGTGCTGGCCGCCAAATCACCCATGATTCCTCCCTGTCTTGGAGGTGGTGTCGAATTAGATTGTAACAGATTCAAGTCCTAGGATTGTTTTCTTTTTCATTCTTAGTTGAAACAAGGGAAAAAAATCAACAAATCCCATGTAGTATGAGCCCCGCTGTGAGCACCAGCTCCCTGCACTTTACTAGCAAGCAGAGCTTTTATTACTATTTCAAGAGGGGACGAGGAAAAGGAGAAAGGTACGCAAAGCCAGATTTCTAAACCTTGGATGCCTGACCTGGACGTGTTAGTACAGATTGCTCACGAGTGACAAAATGGAGTTGGAGGCAAATGGACAAATTCTGAAGCCTTATGTTATTTAAAGAAAACAACCATTCAATTAAAAAATACCTTGCAATCCCTTGGAGAGGGATGTGAGTTGCAGAATTCTGGTCTGGATCTCAAACTCTTGGATCTCCAAGAGTTACAGGATATTTATTCCTGTCCAGAATTTTGGCTTGGATCATTGGAGGGAAGATTCAGCCATGAATTTTGGATATAACTTCAGTCTGCACTATCATAAATCCAAAAGAACGGGACGTTCTCATCCAGGAATTCATTTTTTTCCTTAAAATGTGATTCATTCAGCATGACTAAGGGCATGTCTACATGGATGGACGAACAACTTCTTTCCACTCATCCCACCAGCCAGCTCTTTTCCAGGAGTCATGTGGCCACCTTGGCATGGTGTTGCATAGGAGTTAGCAAGAGTACTGTCAGACAGACAGAGGCCTCACAGCAGCTGCTGTGATGTGAACAACATCATTTGCCTCCTTTTAGATCTGACTAATCTAATATTCAGAAATTAGAGAATTGCCTTTTAAGAATTTAACAAATAAAAATTCATCTGGCTTATATGTGTGTGCATGTGTGCTTTCACACACATACAAAAGATTCCTTTCACATATGCTTTGACTCTGATCCTATAAAATTCCTGCCTGTTTGGATGGGACAATTCCTATATCTAAGTGCTTTGCTGGATCAGGGCCACTGCCAGGAAAGTATTTCCTATATCATTCTGATTACACAGCAAAAGGGATTGAAATTAATATGTGCATTGCATTCCATCTTATTCAATCTGCAGTAAAAACAAAGCTGTAGTAAAAGTGCCTACATGTTTTTTTGTCAGAGCGCTTTACCTATTAGATGCTTACTAAGTCTCTTGCTAACACCAGGAAGGTCAGACATAAAGACAGATGGAATGTGTATACAGAAGACATCACTACCCATAATTGAAGTTTCACACTTTGAATAAAAACTTTTCAATTTAAGGGAAAGTATCAATCGCTTAAGAAAAAGAGATCTTGGAAAGAAACACATAAAGCTCTTCTCTCCATCTCTAATTCCAGTGTGCATAGGATTACACCAGAAGTGGTGACTGAGTGTCCTAAAATAAACAGAGAAAGTCTTTGTGACTTGAATTAAAGCCACTGCATTTTCCTAACCAGACATTTCAAAATTATTTCATTTCTCAGCCCAATACTGCGTGAATCCTATCAAAAAACCACATATTAAGGTACAAACCTATAAACCAATTTTAGCCATTTACAAAAGGATCTAGCTAGCTTAAGTTCTGCTTCAAATGAGACCTGAAATTCATCAAAAGTCCCAAAGAGGCTGTGTATACACCAAGTCTGCCTTGCCTTTAGACATGAAGATATCTAAATACACTTATTCTTGACTCTAGACAGGAAGATGTCTAAATACACTAAGCCTGAAGGATCACTGGCTACATAACTGTGGTCATTTACCCTTTACTAGACTTTTTTAATCTGGAGGAGAGTTGCTTGCTTGTATTTTTATAGAGGTGCAGGTAGACGGTACCTGAGCCCTTAGGCTATGGTGAAGATAGCAGTACCTGGTGGTGGAGTTGTCACCAGCCTCTGGCTCATTTCCCTGGTGTTTAAATGTTCACCCACCCACAAAAGGATGCTGTAGTTTATGTCTGCTCAATCCAGGGGAATCTAACCTCCCTGTCTCTTATCTCCTGAGAAGTCCTTAACCATTTGGAGATAGGATAGTCTAGAAGTGCCTGCTCTTGCACTCTTGTCTGACAGCGGGGTCATTTCTGCAGGAAGGAATGTGAAAATTTCTAGGAGAGAAATGAGGGTGAAAGATGTTTCCCAAGGACTAATTAAAAACTGGGGAAAGGAGTGGCTGATGGTCAAGAGTAAAAACCTAGGCTTCAGTTCCCTGCTACAGGCTTCTTCTTTGGTCTTACCTCACTGATGAGTTAAAGAAAATTGCTCAAGATTCCCGGGAAGCTGGGCATGGAGCCCAGTTTTGATTTCCTCTAGCTAAGAGCCCTTACATTTAGGCTAAAGTTAGATTTCTCCTCTCTTTCTCTCTGGTCAGAGACTCTATGACTCTGCCAGTCCTGACTGCTCTGCAGCCATAGGAGAAGGATGAAGGCAGAGATAGTACCAACACCACTGGGCACAGACTGGGGTGGACAGAAGGGGCGTCATACCCCTCCTACTAAGCACAGCTTAGAGACCAGGGTCTTCTTCCTGGCTGGATGCACTACTATACAAAATAGTAGCAGTGCTGCTACTGTCACCACCACACATCCTTTTTTCTAGTGTAGCAGACCAGATTCCCTGCTAAGTGGAGGCATCCAGGGCTTCCCACTGCCTCCTAGTATTGTCAGACAAAGATGCAAAAGCAGATTTAACTGTCTTATCAACCTGTGTGTAGTCCAGAAAAGATCTTCTAAGCAGGGAGGAAGAAATAACAAAAATTAAGTAGGCTGGAATCTCCTCTGCAACTGTTCAGAAGGGTCAGGTTCTACCCTATAGAGGGTACCTCTATAAGAAGAGGTTCATGACTAGGTTTATGACATATTATGACTATGCCACCTCACTTCTTCTTAAAGGTAACACATCCAAAATTCCAACGAAACAGTACAAATCAAGCAGCCAAGCTTGGCCAGTGACGTTCCACCCTACTATTAAATGCTCTCAGAGAGGAGAAGCCCATCTGCTTCATGTCTGCTCTTAGTGTAAGTAGAACAGCACAACGGATGAACACGGTGTTAGAGAAGAACTGCACACATCACAGAAGCTGTCATCCCGTATTAGGCTCATCTCTTTTATCATTCAAAAGCAGGGAGCATAGTACCTGACTCCCAGCTTCTCCATGCCATCAAGCACTAGAGGAAATAATTTTTCCCTTCACTTCCCAAACAGGGCAGTAGTCTCTGCAAAGTTGCAAGAAAGGACTGGTGTTCTCAGAACCGAGTCTAAAACTGAAGTTTTCGTTCGATGTTAGTCCCCAGAAGTTCAACTGATTTTAAAATAGAAAATTTGCCCCTTCTTCCTTTCCTAAAATCCAACTAATGAAGAAATTTAGAGAATACCAAGGATAAAGAAAGATTCCCCATTGATTGAGTTACCCCAGCTAAAAGAGATTTCTTTTAAAACTAGATTGGAATGGCAGCTATGTGATTTTTTTTCCTGAACTGTTCTAAATGTTTTCTAGCCTTAAAAATTAATAATATTTGTTCTCAGCTTCTACAGCTTCTGAAGGTTCCACACTCTTATAAAAATCAGGCTACTTTTAGTTGATTATGTTTAAATTTTAGGGGTCTGCCAGTTGAAAACAGATATTTGAAAATGTTGATCTTACCTTGAAGCAAACCTCATAGCATTCCTAGGCTGGAAGGTCACAATTTGTGCTTGGTGGGCAGGTAAAACCTGTTAATATTAATTTTCCTTCTAAATTGTAGCATATGCAAATACTTTCCACACTTCCTGAAGAAAAGTAGTTAAAAGTAATTTTTGAATATTCCAATTAGGGAAATATATTCAGCAATGTTTCAAAACAAAATTACTATTTATAAATTGATTTGGTTGCTTTCATATTATTTTATGACAAGTCATTAGCAGCGGTGGTTTATACCTGTCATATAATGGGGTCACAGCACAATTATCAAAGTATATATTTTTGTTCCTAAAGCCCTGAAAAGCAGTTGTGATTTAATATTGATTGAGGCATCCCATTTAGCAGCCCGTCCTCTTGGAGTTGCAACAAGATAGTATCATACTTCAAACAAGGACAGAAGATGAGATTTCAGTTTATTAACTACAATAGTGAGTGTTCAGTTTCATAGAAAAGATTCCTGAGTATCACAATAAATGATACAGAAAAGGTATGTTTTTCTTAACTGGTTTAAGCACCCAAATTGTGCTTCTCTGCCCTGTGTTTATTGGCAGAGCTGTTCTGTTTTCTCTGTTGACTGTGATCAAGCCCAACTAAGCATGGGAGACAGTCTCACCCCAGTGCAAACAGCTGAAAGATGAAGAAATATTCAGGTTATGTCCCTCTGGGTGCCAGGCTCTGTGTTGTATGTGTGGCTGGACTTTCTCATGGCTCTGTCCTCCAGTCTCACCACTGCAACTCATTCAGTCACATTTTGTCACCTTCATAGGGAAGTTCTGGAGAAAGACCCTGTGGGAAACTGATGGAAGTTTCTGGACATTCAGATTGTTTTGCTGATGCCTACCCTACAATTACCAGGTCCAATGAAATTCTCACTTCCTCACATCCTTCCTTCCTCAAATCCTTCCTTTAATTCAAGGCTTACTCCTGGTTCATCTTACCGATGTATCCCTATTTCTAGGAGGAGCAGAATTCAACTTTTGAACTGAAACCCAGTGAGGTCAGTTCTCTGGAAACAAGAATCTGCTTCCTGAATTTGGAAACCTGGACAACCACTGACAGGAGTGGTAGAGGTGAAAGGCCAAGGTTGAACTTGGCCAACTTTAGGGTTATTATTTTGGAACTGGTTAGCTCAGTGCAAGCCCTGGTCCACCTCTGATCCTCCCAATAGCTTAGTGTCCTGTAGGTCCATGATTCTACTCTGATTCTGCTCTGATTATGTCTGAATTTGCATACACCTTTGAGGAACATTAGCTCCAATAATATCATCACAATTCCCATACTGGTCATGATCAGAGAGAAGATAGTGAGTTTGTGAACCCTTTATCTTACCCAGTAGGTTTCTGTATTACGTTGCAAGTTGCATGAATAATAATACACACAGAAAACACTAAAAGTATACTGCTGCTGATAAAATACAGCATTTTTCAGAATTTTCTTTGCATCCTCCCTTCCCCCTTTCCCATAAAAAACAAAAAGAAAAAAAAAAGAAAAAAAAAAAGAATTGGCAGCAAAATGAAAATCAGGATTCAGTGTTTATCTTCAGAATGCATATGGTTTAGGTAGCTCCAATGTGACCTTCTACGCAGGTCTGACCTATGAAGAACACAGCTAAATTATGTATAATGGTTTTGTGATGAAATGCAATGCCAATTATGGGAGTGAGATGAGGCCATAAACATACTGCACATAAAAATCAGGGAAGGAACTTAAATCCCAGTCCCAGAACCAAAAGATTAGTGCTCTAACCACTGACTAGAGTCAAAGCTTCCTTCTGGAAATGAAGGTTAAATTTCTTCTTGTATTCCCGCTGCGTGGTCAGAAGAGTAATTTAAATGCTTTCAATAATATGGAGGTTAGAGTTTTCATCCTTTTTTCTTTAGGAGGTTTTCTACATTTAGTACAATATTTTTCAATCAAAATTCAGGCAGTTTACTTGTAAGGCTAAAAATGGATAATGACTTTTCGGTCAATTGCTTTTGACTGTCAATATGAAGCCTGCATTACCATTCCACAATATCATTAAACAATCAATAGCAATTAGTGTCTAGTCAAGCCTGGTGTTTTAATCATTTAAATCAAAATGCCCATAATTGTTATTGTATGTAAATATTTGAAGATGTTTATAGTGGAGATGAATTTTACCCATCTAGCCAAGAGAACTAGAATTAGTGAGAGCAATGACAGGCTTTAAGCCTCATTTCCCCTCTTGCTGAAATTGGGACAAGAAGGAGTGGGAACTCTCCATATCTTGAGTAGGACCTGCTCTATCAAGGGCAACACGAGCTGTTCGGTGGGTGACCACTGTGTGCTGGGGCTGCCAGAGATTTGCTTCACCTAATTTCACAGGGGCTAAGGAACCCTGAGACTGCACAGCGCACCGGGGCCATGATCTGAATTTGCTCTCCATTTCACAGATCACCAGAGGCTTTTTGTACACAGAAGAGCCCCTCACTCACAGAAGTCATTGTGGATTATTTCAGATTAAAATAGTGCCAGGATACCACAGAGGAACTGGAACTCAGGGTGGTGGTACCGGGGTATTCTGTATCTCAGCTTACAAGGTTTTTTTTTCTGTATTCATTCTCCAGAATATGTAATAGGATTTCACATTTAGGGACATTTTGCTGATAGTGTTTTGTGCCTGTAGCACTGATCCTTAAGCAAATGACAGAGCGGCTCTTCCCACTGCTGGCTTTACCCGGAGTTATCGTGGCTGAGCACAAGGAGCTACATGCAGTGCTGCTATATAACTCACCGAGGTCAGGCAGCAGATGAGTTTGTCCTATTAAATAGACCAAGAATCTTACTGAGGAATGGCATGTGAATTGCTTTTTCAGGGAGTGGACTAAATCCTCACAAGCACAGATGCAGGAGTGGACCATGTGTCCCCTAGTCTGCCATAGTCACGTTTATAAACACGAGTGACTAATTCATTTGGGCTGATCCACCACCCTCTCTCCTCCACAGGATAATTCCTATAGCCTGTGGCAGGGATTTGCCATAGCTAGACACCATAGCTAGACACCCACTTTGGAAGCCATATGGGAAACAACAGCAGGAAAAAGAAATGTTACTCGGAGTTGCCACCATTAATAGGCTCAGATAGTTAAGAGGGCATGAGAAGGCTATTAGCTGGAGAAGTTTGGAAGAAGGATAGAAGAGTTGTAATGTTCATGATTTGAGTGTAGCAGGGCAGACTGACAACTGCAGCATTCAATTAACTGAGTGATTTATATCCAAAGACTTTTGAAAATACATAACTGTCATTGGATGATGTTGCAAACTAACATGACCACTGCTAACCTTAAAAGGGCAAGGGAATAAATAAGGCGATAGTGAAACCAGCAGAAAATAACCCAGGGAAAATGTAGATTTTGCTAGCCTGTTGCTAGAGTTAGTGTGCAACCAGGGCCATGCCACAAAGGTGAAACAAACTGCCACCCCAGGCAGTACATTCATTTCCCAGTTAATACAGGGAATAGGGACTAAGAGAGTGCTGCACAAACATTAAAAAAGACCTCATATCAGACAGGTCAGCTCAGAATATGGAAATATAGGATACATTTTCTTTGGATTCAGGTCCCAGACATTTAAATATTTAAACGTGTTACTTGGTATTCTAAGCCAGTAAACCAGCAGTTTATTGTCCTGTTTACTAATCAAGGCTCAGCCCAGGAAGGGCTTGGGTGTATGCTTTACAACAAGTTTAGGTAGCCCCAATTAAGTCAATGTGTTTAGGAGGTTAAGTTCTTGCAGTATTGGTGCCTTAGACCTTCTGGGTATTTTGTCTTGTCAGAGATGTACCTCAAACAAAGAACAGGAGGCTTTGTCCTACCACAAAAGCTCAGATAAATGGTAAGACAAAGCCCAGAAAACAACTTGCACCCATGTCTGTAACAGCAAGGCGTTAACAGGTTGAGGCAACATATCCCGCGGTGAAGCAGTGGCAGGAGGATAACTTGCGTTTGCCAGATAAATCCACTGGAGTCTCCATGGCTCAGCTGTGTCTAATGTCACAGGGATTCTTTCTAGGCAGACTTTCTGTTGTCATTTGAGTAATTGTCCCACTGTTGGACATGTCATTGCTGGGAATAATTTAGTCCTGGCTGCCTGAGAAACCCAGTTTTGCTCTTCAGGGTATTCTGAGAGGTCTGAAAAAAAAAGATTCCCTGGCTAGTATGAATGACCAGCAACTTTCTTTTTGAAAGAATTTTGTGACCAGCAAAGAGTCCACAAAATTGGAATTCCCAGCTCTCCCATTACACACATTTTCTCCTGGCTTTGGTGGTTCATGAACAATAAGGTTTTAAATGACACTTTCCTCAGGATATTTTCTTGTGTAAACTGTCGAACTGCAGCCTGAAATAAGTTCAGCAGAACCTATGCAAAATATCAAAGCCAGCCTCCTACACCCTCAAAGTGTTAAGAGCAGAGCCTGCTTGCAGAATTTGAGCCCAACAAATTTCCAAAATACCTCACCAAAGGGAGGTGCAGCACCAGGCTTCAATGCCCTCAACAAGGAGGTTCAGAAAACAAGGAAAAGCCATTTTACATTTGCATAACAAAGGTTTGTGTATTAAAATATGTCTCAGAAACTTCTGCATAGCTGCAAATAGGAACTTTCCTCCTTGAATCTCATAATCTTATTATGTTCAGTCACTAAACTAACAGTAACATTCATGAGATCCATGGACCAAAGGTAAGAGAAGACCTGGTTAAAGCTTTTCCCCTCCACTTCCCAGCCTCATAAACACTTCTGACAGTTTATTTTTGTTCTCTCCTTCCCCTTTCCTCTCCTCCTATTGCTCTGCAGCATGTGCAGTATCTCCTTACCAATGTGGCATCTGGGTGTATCAGAAATGAGCCCGAAAGTCTGTTGAATTCCTCCTAGAATTAGTTCCCTAATAGACATTTCAGTTAAAATTTTTCATCTGGTTCCAGTCAGCATCCAGGTTTTAAAAAAAGACAAGCCAGCAGTACTGGACAATCAGTTCTCAAAGCTAAAGGCTCTCCAATAACATGCCAGTAGAGGAAGAATTTTAATAGAACCCACAGGAATTTAGAGACTACATTTTTTGTGCTTATAACCCCTTTTTCCTCCCTCTTTTCTTTCTTCTTTTTTTTTTTTTCTTTTTGAAAGACAGGTTTTTCCTTCTGGTGAACCCAAGCAACAGGCAATTTCCATTCATCTCTCGAGTTCAGCTATTCAGACTAACAGCCCAGATGCACATACACTGTTTTATTTTTCGGTGAAGTCACCTCCCAGTTTCACGGCTGTCCGTAGGGTGATGTGGAAGATTTCCAGCAGTACCATCACACTAAATTTTGGGACACCTCTACCATAAAAAAAAAAAAATAGTTCAGGAGGACCATCATATGCAGCCACAACCAATTTCCCTGGTCACTTTGCTGAAGAGCTTTATCCTTCCTGCAAGCAAAGCACTCCCATGCAGTGTGGGGTCAGGGCCCCTGTAGAGGCTGCTTCCCCCAAAAAGCAGGGGGAGGGAGGAGGCACGAAGATCCCTTAAATCAGCGGAAAGAAAAGAAGCAATGAAAGATGCTTTAACAATTTTCTAATATAAAACAGCTCTGCAAAACTCGAAAAGTGGCTGTGGGAAGCAGTCAGAAATCTGCTCTTTATCCCATCTCAGCGCTGCTAAATGGTGAGAAACTTGGCAGAGGGCCCACACTTTTACTTATCTTCTGAGTCTAAAATCATGCTGCTTTCCCCCCCACCCTCCCACCCCCCCCCTCTTAATTCTGTGCTAAGAGTTGTGCACAGAAGGGAAAACACTGCTTTAGATGTGCAATCGGCAGCGGAGTCTGTGGCATTTGCGTTATTTTATTCCATCAAAATGAGCTTTTCTTCCAAGGTGAAGTGTACAATGTAACATTACTTAATTGCCCTCACTGCTTGGTGGATGCTGACTATATTGTAGAAATGTTAACTGCTTTACATTTCAATGCATTCCCGCTCCCAGTCCTCCTTCTACTCTGCTGCTCTGCTAGGATGAATCTGGCCGGCTGCCAGATAGGAAGCTTATTTTTCACTGGTGATCATAACTCTGGCTGGTTGTAGCAAATAACGTAACTGGCGGTGTTAGGAGGTTTATACAGGAAGCCCTGCTGCGCTGCCTTAATTGGGATCACTCCTCTAGCGATGGAGTAAAAAAGGTATTAAGTTAAGATAAATGAACTGCTTATTGGAAACTGCGAATGTCTCTCTGCATCAAGTCCACAGATAGGGAAAGCGAATGCTGCTCCTCTCCTCTTTCTTCCCAGCTCCTCCTTCCATTATCGTGGCTCCCCGGCCACGCATTCCTCTCCTCCAGCCTAGCAATGCCGCTTTTACAGCCCCAACCAAGATTACATGCATTTGTCCACCCTAAAGACCGGATGGCATCCTACGGCCCACTCAATTTTCCCTTGTTCTCAAATACCCTGCCCTCCCTGGCGGAGTCAAACTGTGGGGACTTTTCTCTGGGCTGGAGTCTCACAGGCATCTGGCCTCTGGCTCTTTTCTAACATCGTTCTCTGGAGGCCCTCCGCACTTCATTGCATGAAACTCAAAACACAAGCCACAGGCCCATGAAAAGAAGGCAATAAACATTTACATTGTGTGGCTCTGATGGTGCTACAAGATACAGCAACAAGACAAGCCCGAGGTTATGGCAAGCAGGACCACATTTTGTTCCTGCATTGTGAGGATGCTGACTTCAGAGACGTTCGATGCACATCCCATAAATCCTTCATGTTGTCATCCCATTGTCTGTTAGGTCCAGGCAAATTGAATCCAGGGATTTGGCTGATTTTCAAGAGCAACTTGAGAAAGACACATTTAGACAATCCCACAGAGGCCTAAACTTTTACATGAATACACTGGACCAGCAGACAGTGCCCACGAGAGATGCTGAGAGCTCTGAGAAGAACCAGCTGAGCTGCACTCTGTGAAGAAATGGACTCTACCTGCAGTAATGCAATGAGTCAATGTTTCCAAATGGTCAGATTTAGGTACAAAAATGAAGTAAAGAAGATTCTAGATGGTGATTCAGCCCAGGGTCATTCAATCTTGTTTAAGCAAGGTCCACTTCAGGTCCCTGTCACTCTCCTATCAAGCTGATGCAAATCTGCACTTGACTGGATCCACGCTGACATAGGGAGGCAGCATCAGAAACCTTGACTCAACATCCATGTGGTTCGTTGCTCCCTCCCTGGAGCTAGGAAACATAGGAAATGAAGAAATCCCACTGGCATTATTCTTGCAGCAACACATTGCTTCCCCCTCAGATTTGTGCCATGAAGACAAATGGAGAACAAACCTGATTAGGATGATTTCGGTCTGATCACAAATATCTTAGGCCTCTGAAAACTAGATTTCTATGCCACAGCTTTCTCTTTATGGTGGTCAGATATGAGATCAAATGGTACAGGGAGCTCGGTGGACACCTTTTGGAGGAGCTGAGTTCCCTTTCCCCCTTCACTTGGCTGTAAGGGATGCCCAGACTGAGTGCTTCAAACTCAAACTCTGAGTTTGCATTTAAAACTGTCTTTCAGATGCATAAATTAGACTAGATGAATCCCATCTGAAGCTGTAAGGATTCAAATCCTCCACTTTCTTTGATGAAGGAACTTGCTCCCCTCTGGAAACATCTGCCCCAGAGGGTCAGCAGCAGGAGGCTTTCCTACAAGTGACCACTCTTCCACCTCGATAAGACAACCAAACACACTCTGCAGATCTAGATCCAGGCAGAAGAGCTCTTTAGCATGAATATTCACCCCCTTGAATGCAGGAGGAGAGATCCCAGTGATTTTCCTAGGAACAAGATTTGGGATGTGGTTAAAGACTCACCCAACGTTTTTTGGAGGACAAAGTGCATACAGCAGAGTGTACATATTATCCACTGTTGCACAAATAGCTCTGTGCTTTCCAGGCTGGCTCTGCTGGTTGTGCAAAATGTTCATACTTCTATAGGAAATTAACTCATTCTTCACACAAGACAAAGGTCTAATTTTGTCCTTTGTTTTTTAAAAACACTTAGGAGGCAGGAGAGAGTGTTTCAAATCATAGCAAGTATTCCCTTTCACCTCTCTAAGTGTAATATATTGGTGTGCTCTCTATGTCCAAGAGGCATAAGTGAAACCTCTCTGATCCAGCTCCCATCTGGCTCCCCTGTCTAATTTCCTGGAGGCCCAGTGTAGAGGTGACTCATTCAAAGCCCACCACAACCATAAACTGGTGTTTTACTCGTGCTATTGTCCTTTTGAGACTTGATGGCAATTCAGCATTAGCTTGTTTACAACCAGCCCCCCCCAGCAACCTGACTGATTTGACAAGTGCTGCTCCTCCGCTATTAAGGCTCCACCTATAAATACCTACAGCTCATTGCTGCTTCACCTCTCAGAGCTCATCTGCAGTCAAGGTTCTCCTTGCTCATACTGAAATGCTTTGGGCAAGGGGATGAATGACAGTGGAACACACGGGGTCAATTCCCCGCCCTGCCACGGACATGCTTGCCACTTGCTATAACAACACTAGCAGGCACTGGGGAGCAACTCGCCAAGATGCGGAGGATTTGGAAGAAATATCAAGCTTGACCCCATCACAGACAAGAACTCCACCAGGACTCAGCTTTGGTTGAGTTGTGTTGATCCATGAGCGCTGTGTAGTGCTGCCCATGGACTCATGCCACATCAGCTCCATCTGCCGGGGTCCGAAGCTTCCTAAAGGAGTAATTCCCTGCTTTTGGCCCTGCTTAGCCAAGGATTTATGCTGGTGACACGAGGTCTTATGAAAGCAGGGTCTTAAGAAGGGACAAGAAGAGAAGCTGCTTGCACTCAGAGCTGCTTAGGTCAAAGGGGCTGACTGTTCACTGCCTCCATGGCATTTAGGGAAACAGGATTTTGTTGGCATCTTTTGGTGAATAAACAAAATAATATTAGTCCAATAGCCGGCTTACGTAGCTGCTTGATCATCCTAACAGGAACAACCCTGCAGGGCCCAAATATTGACCTGCCAAGTGGATAGTAGTATTATTTCCTTCTTTAACTCTTTTTGCACTTGGGCACAATGGCAGAGAATGAGATTGCAGGAGAAGATTTTTCTCCTTTATTTCACTGCCGAAACAAATACCCATATCCACAGTGGGTTTGGGTGGGCTGTCTCTCCTCCAGTGCCCACGGTGGGGACTGGGCACTCCTCTGTGTTCCACTGCCCTGTGCTTGGGAGTCATAGTGCCATGGCAGGGAAAGGCTGAACTCCACCCTCAGTCCCACAGGAGGAGACCCGGACTGCCCGGAGACACCCCCCCAGTCATGTCTGCCTGCTGCAAGGGGTGAGAAAGAGCTGGAAGGAGCCATGGGGACGTTGCTGAGAGCAGCAGAGCAGGGAGGAGGTGGGCAGTGAAGGAGACCTGCACATCCCCACCGCCTGCTGCCACTCTGATGGCATGATGACAAACTGCGCGGTGACATTCCCGTGCACTGTCTTGACAACCCATCAGCAAGGTGCAAACAGCAAAGTGTTGCATGATAAGGGGCCTGGCATAAGGGCTTAGGCAAAAGCACAGGTAGGATGTAGGAAAGCCAACAGTTCACACGTATCTTGTTAAACATGACAAGGGTGTTATATCCACAAGGCTCAGAGATCTCCATTTCGGCTAAAAAAGATATACCGAAACATTTTCGTTTTCAAGGACAGCAATGTCACAGCAATATTTATCTAGGATACATCAGCAACCTCCATACAATGCCTGTAAGTGAACCCAACCAGACAACTCCAGAGCCCTCCTCTGCGCTGCCACCTCCCTCAGCCACATGCATGGCACCACTGCCCATGGCACCATCTGCAAAACACCACAACCTACCTGCCCCACTGCTACATACCACCCCATAAAGCTTATCCACCAGGAATGGACTGGGATTCAGCAGGAGAGAGGGATGGGATAGGTTACAGCTGCTTCCTATGGGTACCTCCAAGCTACCTCTGTTTGGCTCATCCCGCCACCACATCCAATCCCTACCACTCAGCTGGGCCAAGCTGACTGGTCCAGTCATCCCAGCTGTAGGGTTTCTTGGAGGTATGATGCGGGAGATGCATGCCAGGAGTTTAGACAAGTGCTTTCATTAGCAAGGAACTATAATGATGCTTTAGGGAGGGCATATTTTGAGTTGATGGTGATTTACTGACACTAAACTTTTCCCCAACAAAAAGAAGTAATAGAAAAGTGAAGAGGGCTGTAGAAAAGAGTCCCACATACTTTAGATATGGGAATGGAGAACTCGTGCCCCTTCCACAAGCCACAGTTCCATTTCATACAGCTCATGGACACTTTGGGTTTTGGCTTTATTATGGATTGATGTCCATTTCTGGTCTACCAAATGAGTCTGAAAAGCTAATTCAGCCCTTGGAAAAAGTTTCCTAATTCCCACTTCAAAACATGAATAAAAAGCACCTGCCGTGCCCAAAAACACTTCACCTCACATTGCCAGCAAGTCCTTTCAGAGCAGACATCACTTACAGCCTATGTCTCTGCGTGACTTTCTCCTCTTCGCAGAGCATTCCCCCATAGATGCTTCTGTCTAGCTGCTTTCCTAGTGCCTCCTCAGTGAGATTTGATCTGGTTGTTTATTGAACTTTGTCCAGTGTTTATTATTTAAGGAATTCACAAGATAGATGTGAACACTTTCAGCCTAGCTGTGCTCTGGGTTACCAGGACGATTGTTTAACATGTCCCGGCCTCCATGGGGCTACTTGCCAATTAAAAGGGTTTCAGGGAGTGCCTGTTAACCTCTCTGTATATTAAAGTAAAGCAATTTCTCTCCTTAGTTCTTAAATTTCCACAGAAGCTCTTCAGTCATGCCCAGAGCCAGGCAACCCGCTGGCTGTGAGCAATCTCACAAAGTCAGCTCCTTTTCCTGTTTGCGATTTTGTCACTAATGGAAGCTGATCTTTCCCAAATCCACACCTATTCACATTTAATTAGCTCAACTGGTTTATACAAACCTATGCTGACATCAGGGTTGCTCACACACTGATCATCTTAGCTATGAATAAAAGGATCCTGGCTCCTCATCTGCTCTTAGCGCTGCCGGCACCACTTGTTTCATCCTACCCTTCAGCTGCATAAGCCAGGAACAGGGCATGGAGATTCTCCCGTGGCTTCATCAGTGCTTCTTGCACAAAAAGCATGCATGGATGGCCTGTTATCCATGCTTTTGATATGCAGAAATAATGGCATGGCTAAGCACACCAGAATGGCCGCCATACTACATGGTATTGTGATTTTTCAGCTTATGTTTGTATGAGCAAGGGTCTGAATGCCTGTCCCACTGTCCAAGCATTTCTGTATAACTGGCCAGCACTGCTGGAAAAAGTCCCTGAGAGATCACCAGTTATGCTGTGCACAAGCAACATAGCATCCAGAAATCAAGCAAACATTGACATGTCCTGACAATAATGACTCCTCGATCTTTCATACAGTTATTTTTTGACAGCTCTCCATGCCCCCTCTGGATTTTGCCTTAAAATTGTATGGTGAAGGCATTCCATGGATTGCTACCCAAACTAATCTATTTTTGCTGCTGTTTCTCTTTCCTTCAGAGTCCCCAAGGATGTGGGGTTTCACATGAACCTCACATAGGTTCCCTCAGTCTCATAACAGAAACTCCTTGCCTGTACCTTTATATAACTCTTATGGTCAGTGATTCAGCAGGGACTGGGAGACACCTAAATTTTGGCCACATAAGGTCACTTCGTGCAGGAAACAGGTCATGAAGGGAGCATGGCTGCCACTTATCTCTCTTTGGGGCCAAAAGCAAAAGTCAGGCTTCAAAGGTCTATTCAGTTTGTTGCTGCCTTTTCCAGTGAATGAATGTGCCATTTACCTACCTATTTTGACTGCTCCATTTCTCATTCTGTTCTAAACAACATCCATGACACCAGTGAAGCCAGACTAAGGAGACATGCAAAATAATTGTCACAGAAATGAAAGACTCCTCCGTGCAATGACAGGCAGGCATTTTGTACATGATCCAAGGTGGAAGCAGACCTGCTACATGACCTGACACATGTCTGTACGTAGGTAGTACAGGGTGAGGGTCAGATGCAGTTTGGTAACTCCTAGGGACTTGGTTCTCCAGGGCTGCTGGGACCTACCATGGTAGACCGCCAAAGAGACCTACATGATCCATAACTTTAGGAGGAGTGAGAAGTTATGGGAGAAGGGTAAGGAAGGAAGTTATGAGCCAGCCAAGCTCACCCATGGGCCATGGCATGAGCACCCCTGAGCTCTGGAGAAAGCACAAGTCCTGGTACATCAATCATAGAATCATTCAGGTTGGAATGTTTGTGTCTGAGTGATACAGGCCAGCAGGCTGCATGGATACCTCCAGCTCTGCCTTTTTTCACATCCAGCTGCAATCAGTATGTCACAAGAATCTGTAAACAGACAAAAAAAATAATACAAAAACATGGTGGTGTTTTTTTAGTTTCTACAAGCCACCTGCTCCCTGTCAATGCAGAGCACAACCCTTTGTGCAGCAAATCCAATAAACAAAACTGTAAAGCATCTGTCCTGCAACTGGATCCCAACCCGTGACAAAGAGGCAATCTGATCCACGACAAACGGCTGGGAAGGACATTCAATATTTGCACCGTGCTTCACAGCCCGTCCACAGCATCCTACCAAAACCAACGAGCAGGGCTGCTCAGCACCAAAAAGAAGGAGGAGGCGAAGAAAAAGGTAAAGTAGCTCTGCATCACAGCAAGCTTAGGTACCAGAAAGGGAGAAATGGTGTTTGCCACAGTTTTATTACAACCAAATACTACAGGTGAGCAGCCCAGTTCTGTTCTTATTCAATTAAAATGCAAAATTTCTGAGGAATTTTATGAGACTAGGAGAAAAAAAACACATAGGTCAACTTCATCTATGTGATAAAGTGTTACCCTCAGTGGACAGAGAGCCTCCACTTAGTCTTTCAATCAGAAGAGTTTTGAGTCCTGGTAGGCCAGGAGCTAGAGCTTACAGCATTCAGGGCTAGATTTAGGGAGTTGCCATGTCAACACACCTCCACCGTTAACAAGAACACCTCAGAGACTAGGATGCGAACTAGAAGCCCTATTTTTAAGTCTCCGTATTCAAATTCAGTGCAACTCAAACCTCAGACTCAAATTCCCCTGAAACTGGTGAAACCCTCCCTGCTTCACCCAAGGTGAAGTTTGGTTCACAACCCCGTGACCACCTCAGGCCAGTAAAGTGAAAAAAAAGATCCTTTCTGCTGAGCAACAGCTAGATCATCCTTCTTCCTTAGAAGAATACCAGCCCATGGAAAAGTAAATTCACTCAGATATAGCATTTCCAAGGGGGTAATTCTTCTCTCTCACTCCCAAAATGGGGGAAAGCTCTTTGCCAGTATGTAATTTCTTTCCTAATCACATTGCAGTGTCACATACCAGTGAGCTAAGGGCTCCCGCAGCAGCCTTATTCTCCAGCATATGTGACTTTGTATAACATGTGCTTCGCTCGGCAGTCATCAGCAACAGAGAGCAAGAACATACTTCTTCCTCTATGACATTATTAGGCATTAAGAGCACTATATAGCAGTGCATTTCAGCTTCTTTATTTTCTCCCAGTAAAAGCAGCTTGGCCACCTGGTGTGCTGCACACACAGTTAAATTCCAAATGTAATGTATTTTGTAGCGAAAGAGATTAGAAAGCTGCTGTAATGAATCTCATTACCAGTGTCTTTATATCCTCATCTAGTTGGAAGCAGAGATCATCCAGACCTAGGTACTGTACTTATTTAAAAGAATATCATCTACCTCTCAACCCTGTCATTACAAGACAAATTGTTTCCTTTGGCTTGATGTTCTAGCCATGCTTTTCTCAGTCTTAAAACGTGTTAGCAGCCAGATTTTCCTCTGGACTGAAGGCCACATTTCTAAGTGCTCAGCACCCACAACTGGGCTAGATTATTTTACAAGTGTTTGATTCCCATTTAGACACCTAAAATAAGAGCCAGATTTTCAGACACACTCAAAAGCCTCCAAAATCTTCTGGAAACCTGGACCTAGAGTTACTCCAGTCGCTTGCCAAATTAGTGGAAATTAAAGTAGACAGCATCTCATCATGTTAGTTGTTGCAATGGTAAACAAGGATTCTTACTGTTAGACCCATTTCCAAGCCCCATCCCCCCTTTTAAAGGCAGTTGTTCGCTGGTCTATTCAAACACAGGCCAACATTTCCAACTGTGACTTCCATATTAAAAACAAAAACAAAAAAAATCCAGATTTTTCATATTTTCATATGCTCTCAGAAAAAGAATAAGATACCATTTAAACAATATTTGGTCAACATTTCCAAGGCAGTTTACGTAGTGGCAGAGAGATACGGCCAGGAAACTTCACCCCAGTGAATGAACATTGGGAACATAACAGCAGCCTGTGCTGTGGATTAGAGTGAAGGATCCTTTGAGTCTCTGGCTGCTGAATACAGGCATCCTCCCCTGGTCCACACCTGGATTATGGCAGACAGGTCTCTCATCCTGCCTTTCACCTTATATGACTGGTCAAACATACGTAATTATATCACTATTTCGTGCTGTAAGTGCTTCTTAAAACTGCAACTGAAAAGCAAGAGTCACCCCTCCCTCCTGATCCCATCGCTGTGCTGTTTGTTGGCCTCAGACTTCAATAATAGATATGGGCCAAATCTGATTTTTCTCTCCCAGAAATGTTTCCAAAATCCCCCAAATTTTCATATGAGCATGACAGAAAGCTTCCAGGCTGAAAATTATGGAGAAACTCAAACACCAACGAGTAGTTTTGCCCGAGACTCCTTTAACCAGTCCCAGCCAGACTGGAGACTGCTCTAGGCTAAGTCTCAAACTCTGCAAAAGCTGCTTCTCCTTTGTACAAGTAACTTAGCACTTATTAGGCAATCAAATAAGATTTACTAGCTAAGATTTGGGTGGTCGGAATAAACAGGACATTACAATTTCAGTGAAAGAGACACATTCTCTTCTACTCCTTCCTTGGCTGAACCTTCACATTTGTTGATTTATAAGAACTGGGATTTCAGATCAGCCAACTTCTGATTTGTGCTTCTATTTATTTATTAACTTAAACTTGTCTGATATGACTGTTTTTGCCAGTGCTGTATCACATCTCAATACAAATGAACTCCTTCATTTATTCTAAACTCTTCAGTGCAAATACACAAGTGACAGAAGAAAACCGGGAGTCATCCACAGTGGATCTGCTGACTGGATGAGGACATGTTCCATTACAAATAGTCTTTGTTCTAGAAGGTAAGTAATATATTTCAGTGTGAAAATATAGCAGATCAGGATGATAAAACCTGTCCTATGATCAAAACTCTGAAAAAAAGACCTGGTTTCAGCTCCCTGATCTGATGATACGTACTTTCTGCATGACCTTGGGCAAATTATTTAATCTGTTAGTTCCTCAGATGAGGATAAAGTCACCTCTTTCCTCCCACTCTGTCTGATGGTATGCTGTGGTCTCTTCCTATTTGTTACAATGCCAAAGAAATAAATCTAGGACCTCAGCCCTACTGCATTCAAGAACAAACATATTTTAAGGTGAGCAGAGAAAAGGAGCCAGAAAAATGTGCATGCACCATTAAGAAAATCTCAGGCATTTCAGGTGACAGATTCAGTGCCAAATAGTAACAATACTCACATACATATTCTAAAGAGAGCTTTCAGGTTTCCTCAATAATCTGTTCTGCCAAAGCAGGCTCTGGGAGCACCACCCTGCAAACCCTAAAGGCAAAGATATGTTTTGCAGCTCCTTCAGAGACTAGCAAACAGGGAGGAGATCTGCTGGAAGATGCAAGGAAAAAGCCATGCAAGTAAAAATGCCATCATTTACAGATAAACACCGAGAGCATTTTATTTTTGAACCAATGAGGTTTGGTAGGCACAACAAGTTACCCAGTCCCTGCTGCTATCCTTCATCTCTTTGCTCCAGTCTATCAGCATTGTAAGTCAGCATATCTGGATGTGAAGCACTCCCCATATGAATGGGCTATTCATCTTCTGACACCGCGCAGGCAGAGCATGTGAAATGTCGAGAGATTAGACACCGCCAGAGTGAGAGATTCCTCGATGCAATTAAAGTGTGAAGAACACATAAATCATGGATTTAAATGACTCCTTCCAAACAGCCGCCACGCGCGGCCCCCTCCACCGAGGCAGGGTGGGCTCGGCAGCTGCGTAACCAGTCCCGAACACGATGGAGGAGCTGGTGTTTGGACTGGGAGCACAGAGATGGAGGTGTCCGGCATACAGCCTTTCCTAATGGGCTGTGATTGAGGAGGCAGCCATAGGACGCTCTGACAGGTGAGGCAGACACAGAGAAATAGCCCAGGGAAGCAGGGTGAGGAGCAGAGGAGGGATGAAACAGCAATATTTGAATAAAACCGGTGTCAGAGAGGCGGCCATGCTGACATAATATCAGCAATGAGAGGGAGAACGTGAGAAAAAGTACATGGTAAATTAAGCACCAAGGCTGTTAAAGGTCCAGTTATTTTCCAGCTAGTTGCCTTCTGATTGTTCATTAAAGTACAATATCCAGCTCCGAAAAACAGCCAGTGAAAGTTCACTCATTTTTCCTGTTGGCAAGTGGTCACAGGATCTGGAGACAACCTGGCTCCCTGGATCTTGACTCGCTGCAGTGGTGCCTTGGTCATTAATATTCATATAAGAGCTAATGGTGCAGAGTTGGGTGTTTGCATTTGCCCTTCCTGGTATTTCCTATACTTTGATGTGGGCAGCGCTCACATTTTCCATGGGAGAGGCACGAGACTTGGTAGTGTGCTCAAGCCCTCCTTTCTGGAGACAGGTCAGGAACCCCATTTTCCATTAAAAACCAAACAAAATAGAATAATGCATTCCTCAGAGCTCAGGACTGAAGAATGACCTCGGAGTCAAAAACACCAGAGGACGAGGGAAAAGAATTGATTTCTGTTGGTAGAAATCTCATGATTTTTAAGCCAGTCTCCTGATTGTGGCAGTGCTGAGCGTGATGTTTTTAGCAATTTCTGAGTCATCAATCCTGGCTCTCCCGGCAGAAGAAGAAAGGAGAAGAACAAGCAGCAATGTCCTAAACCACCATGTTTTCAGAAAAAAAAAAAAAAGAAAGAAAGAAAAAAAAAAAGTTTAAAAAAGGCAAGGGTCTGTGGTTGCTTAGGAGAATGTTCATAAAAGCTGCCATCTCTTCTTTAGACCTTAACCCGCTCACTCTCCATGGAGGCAGCCTTGGCTGCAGCCCCAGGCTTAGCAGGCTGGTCACTCCCCCCAGCACCCTCCGTGCCATGGGGCTGTCGGCAGAGAGATGCCAACTGCCTTGGGCTCAGCAGAGGACCCTCGTGCAGCCCACATCTGGCACTGGGGCTGGCAACTGGAAGCCCGTCAACACTGTGCAGGGCGAGTGTTACCCAAGGGCTCATAGGAGAGGTTAAAACCCTTGGCATCCCTCCCAACTCGGCCATAGGTAAACTTGTGATCATGGCAAAGCTGACTTTCCTAAACATGCCAAACTCCACAGACCCCAACCTTGGTCTGTATGAGCTGCCAATAGCTATACCTTCAGTGCATAGGGTGCAGAGGCTTCAGCAGCTGTGTGCCTAGATGGGTGTTAAGGGTGCAGGATGCTCCCTATGGAGGTGGAGTCTCTATCAGCATCCTCAGCAGTGGTCCCTCCTGCTGGGGACATGCCATGGCTGCAGACATGAGCTCTGCCCCTTTGTGCCATGGCTAGAAGGCTGTGACATCCCCACAGAACCCAGTAATGGGGATGGGCTGAAATGCAGGAGCTCAGCGCTGGTCCCAAATGCCTGAAACCCGCCGCGTGGGCTCAGCGAGACACACACTCGCCGCCGCCTCCCAGCACGTCGGCGGGTGGCATTTCTCTCTCCCTGCAGACATCACTCCATGTCTGAGGATGGCGAGGGGGAGAAGCAGGCAGTTAGAGATGCAGGCTGGCTTGAAGGCACTCTGCCGGCGCCCTGTGCTAGCCTTGAAATGCAGGGCACTGCCATCCTCATTCGTGCCTGGCAGCGAATCCCCTGCCACGTTTGCTCCTGCCTGTCGCACTCCCAGGGAGGACTTTTGGGGCAGGGACCTGCTCCCTGGTTGGCGTTGATTCATCTGCTGCGCAGCGTTGTGGGGCTGCGGTAGCTGGCAGAGAGCTCCCACACTGATTTTTTTGTCAAGAGCGCCCGGGCAATAATGGAACGACACCTCGCCATGTTTGCAAACAAACACTGCCTCCCTTCCTGTTTAACACCATCTGCCACCCAACCCAATTTCCCTGCCCCCGTCCATCCCCAAAAACGACAGCCAGAGACAACTCCAAAAAGCAGCTGCTAAGGCAAACCCGCGCTCTTTCGCGCTCACGTTTACAAGGTGTGAGCAGGGAGGTTGCGGTCCCTGCCCGCACACAAGTGCGCTCCTCACTGCACACCCACTTAGCTGAACAACTAGCTGGGCTGAGGGGTTTCTTTATCGCTGCTGAAAACACAAAGCAACTCAAGGAGAGTTTGCTCTCAAGCTTTTCCACTGTGTGGTCTTCTTCCTGCCCACTGGTAGGGGCTGGTGGGGGTGAGGGCAAGAGGAGACTCCACTGATTCCTTGTCTCCATCAGCAGATCAACCCAGCTTCCCTGCATGGGTCCTTATATCTTCCCCCAATAGTACTTGCAGGCTCAAAACCAGGGCTGACAGGGTTATGGCTTGCATCTGGCACCCACGCAATTGCAAACATTTCCCTGGGGCTACTGCACTGACTGATGTCCCTCCAGGGAGCAGATAAAAGTCTTCCAGACTAGCCCAGGTTTTGGGGCAGCCTTTCTCATTTGCTCTCCTTGAAACAAAGAAGAGAGTAAAAGGAAATAACTTCATACATCCAAAGAACAAGTTTACCCGAGAAGGATCAGACTCCTCCGGGCTTCAATCAAGGTGGGGAAAAAAACAATTCCTTGAGTAAAGAGACTGTTTGGTTGAAGAAAACCACTCTGCTCACAGCACTGCAGGTGGGAACCTGCTGCCTTATTTATCACAGAGCTGCAGAAAACAGAAAATGAGGGTGTTGCATCCCATAATGCCCTGGATAAGATGTTAACACTTCTGTGACATCTTTATTTTAACCCTCCATTGCATTAACAACCAAGATTGTTAACAAGAGCTCACATGCATTACTTTAAAAAACAGAGGCTTTTTCATGTCACCTATTTTATACCTGTTCTCCATAGCACTTACATCCTCTCCTTCACATGGCAGAGGTATCGAGCCAAGGAACTGAGAAGGTGACCCCACCTTGGCCCAAGCAGCGTGCACAGACATCTCCTGGCCTCAGCTCCTTCATGCAAGAGGGTCTCAAACACCAATATTTAAACATCACCTAGCAGAAACTCTGTCCTGATATGATCTTAAGCCTCAGCCACTACTTAAATAGAAAGAGTCCAATTACTTTGAGGCAATACCCAGAGATAATGTAGACTGTCAGCTCCTGGCATTTTTATGTGGATGGTCTTTACACAGTACTCATCCTTTGCATGAAAGTGAGTGGTTTGTATTTAAGAGGCTAGCTTTATTTCTTCTCCAGGGACGGGACAGATTAAGGCCAAATGAGGGTTATCTTCCTGCTCATCAACAGCTAGGCCAGGCTCACATCCATTGTAATTTGAGGCATAGTTCAAAAGAAATCTATCCAGATCTTTTTCCAAGCTCCCATTAATCATCTCCTTCACACCCCTGCTCTTGCAGCTCTCTGATACGCCATTTGAAGCTGGGTTGTATTAAAATACTTGTAATCATTTAAGTCCATTCTTGCTCAGAAAGTCTTCAGTACGTCCACACTTGTTATTTTTCAACATCTACAGTCCCTAGGGGTTGTTTCTGAGCAGCCACAGCTGGCTTACTCTTTCTGGGGCCAGCCAGAGAGGTCACTGAAGTCACCATAGACATCCTCACTGGTTTGGATGTCCACGTCCCATAGTACAATTTTTTAAACCAGGAGAGGTCAATACTATATGCTGAGCAACCCGGTGATCTTGGGGAGGGGCAGGAGGAGACAGCTCCATGCAAGAAACCATGTTGATGGACTTCTCAGGTGCTCATTACCTCCACAAAGATTTTAGGCCAAAAGTGCTCTGTGCATTTGATGTGATTCTTGGCCTCTGAGTGTACAATAGCGTGTATTGTGCATACAGCATATATTGTGCTCAAGCTACCCCTTCCCTTTACTGGGCAAGGATATGACCCCTCTTTTTTGAGTGACTCAATCTCTGCAGTACCAGCCATTGCCAGAGGGAGGACGACTATGTTTGCCTGCACCTTACAGACTATTTCCTACACAGGGAGTATAACACCCTGCAGAACAGCTGGTCAGGCGTGTTGGCCAGCCCACCTTTCCTTCCATGGAAGAATCCTATAAGTAGGCTATGATCTGACAGAAGGGTAAAGTACTTCCCATCTAGGCAGCGATGGAGATGTTTTATTCCCAGAACAACAACTTGCCTTCCTTTCATCAGCTAATTTAGTCTTTTCTGCCCTAGTCACTGACCTGAAGATGAAGCCATCTGTCCATCCTCCGATAGCCTTCAAGTTACATACCAAAATGCCACGGGATGTGACACTGATGGCTTTTGCGAGGGTCAGAATGGAAAGCATTTCCCATGACCTCATAGCTTTTTAGATTTCTCATAATCCTCTTTTAGCCTTCTTTCACTGGTACCAAGTTACCTCAGGTTTGCATGTAACGACTCTAAAGGAATTTAAATATTTGATAGCCACTCTGATAATAATTTTTAACCAACTGAAGTGTGTAGCATAAATAAGTTGCCTCCCAGGTGGCTGACCTATTAGAGGCCACAAGTCAACAGCCACAGGGTAAATCTTTCCCCTGCCTACTGGGTACCCCAGTACTTCTCATTTTACAACACTTCTGGTTTTACAAGAGTGCAGATATTTGGTTATGAAGTCTTGCTGCCCCCAGTGACTGAAATATCTTCTCTTGCACTTGAGAGCATCTCCTATTACAGAATCATGGAATCAGGGAATTGTCAGAGTTGGAAGGGACCTCTAGTGAACATCTAGTCCAACTGCCCTGCTACAGTAGGATTGCCCAGAACGTGTTACTCAGGACTGCATCCAGGTGGATCTTGATGATCTACGGAGAAGGGGACTCCACAACCTCCCTGGGCAGCCTGTTCCAGGGCTCTGGCACCCTCACTGTAAAGAAGTTTTTCCTCATATTTGAATGAAATTTCCTATGTTCCAGCTTTTATTCTGACTGTAAAACAAAGGGTCCCCCTTCAGCGATGTTTCATTTGCTCTTTGAGGATCTCCAAGCCTTCTCATTGACAATTGTACCCTCCAGGTAATCAGATTCTCACTGTGCTCACCCCACCCTGCTTTCTGAGACCTCTGCTATGTACCCACTCCACTAAGCTTGCACCCTCACACCTCTCCCTGCCCTGACTGTCTGTGTGCAAGGGATGTGATGCTTTCTTGTTCTGGAGGCTTGATTCACTGTGGCTTTGTACACAATCACTGCTGAGAAAACTGTTTTTTTCTGCTTCAAATGCAGGGACTTGAAGTGCAGCCCGGACAGACAAGGAGAGTTGTGAATGATGCCCTCCTTCCACACCCCTCCTCAATCCTTCCTCCAAGGGCATGGGGAGCTAACCCTACTTGCAGCTATTTCGGTGTGAGCCCATCCTCACATAAATCCCAGTTATTCTCCCTTCTAAATGTCCTAACCCTTTATAAATGCTTGCATGTGTTTTCACAGAGAAGCAGTATATCTGTGGAGTCTAGTTTGACATTTCCCTTCTAATACTTGCAAACAATCTCTACCTGACACATTTTGGTTTCGGCCAGCGTATCTAGGACTAATACATATTTTATCTCTGCATTTGGGTTTTGGAGAAACAAACCAAGAGACCACCACCAGAAGGAGTTCTCCAAAGCAAGCCCACATATCAATGTGGCACTCAGCAGTAGATTCAGCCCTCTTTTGCCCTTCAGGATATATATATTCATTGATGGGCATAGTATGCACTTCTGTGGAAGCTGACAGGCAGTTTAACTCTACATTTATGCCATAAACTCCATCATTGCCCCTTAGGAAGCATCTACTGCTTGCATCTTCTGCCTCATCAAAATCAAAAGCTCCCCACTCCCTTCCTTTTACTTCTGGATGAAATAGTGGATTTGAGAGGGTTTTTTGTAGAGAGCTGCCTTTGCTTTCTTTGGACTGTGTATCCCACCTTGAGGCATATATGACCCTGGGCTACTTCATATGTAGATTTTGTTACAAAACAAGCTGTCTCCTTTCACAGTAGAAAAAAATCTCATCAAGGTTTTCCATTTAATGGTTGGTCAGCTCAGTTGTTTTGGGTATTTCTAAATACCCATCTTTTCAGCCTTTCACGGTTTCCTTCTTTGCTGCTGCTGACAGTGCTGTTCTGGGCCAGGTGAAGTTCTCCTCCACCAGCAATCAGCGATGGTTTATGGCACTCATAATGATGAAATTCCATCTGTCTCACAGCAGATCCCTCAGGAGGTTACTAATCAAACAACATTCAATTAGCCCCTCCAGCTCTGCCACATATTCAGCTACATCATCTCCTCATCCTACTATGAAACTCAAAAATTGCTTGGCTGTGGTGCACAATAACCTGTTACATCTTCTACAGCTCCTCTAAGCATTTATCTCCTCTTTTCTGAGGTTGCAACAAACTCCTCAAAGGTGAGTAGGTTTAATTGCTACAGAAATCAATTTTTCTGGGTGTCTGTTGGTTCTTATCTATAATCTGCTCTGAAAGAAAATAGTGGCCCAACTATATTGCTGGCAATCTTCATTTTCTTCATTAAGGACCTCCATTTATCCCAGAAGATCCTGGTTCCAGTCATATGAAAGGACTTCTCAGGTCACAGCAAACTCTTTACTCAAGCTGGGAACCTGCTGCTTTGTTCAACCCGTTGCTTTGCTTAACTGCTTTATGAACTCCTACTCACAAAGCAGAAAGTAATGTGTCAAGGGGAAATAGGGCTGGATCCCAAAAGCATCAGGCAACTTAAACCTTTTTGTCTTCATTAATATAAGCTTCACTGTTATCTTCAGAGATCTGTCGCAGTCATTTTAGAAAGGAGACTCGGAAATGCATGGAAGTAGAATTGAGCCCTTTAGTACCATCGGGGCAGCGGCACATCGATTTTGGGGAACTACAACCACACCACAGTGTGCAATGAGTAATGGACAGATGGCGTGTTATTTAGGATATCAGCTGAATGTCTTCTAGGATCATTTGTTTTGAATTAGCAAAAAAGACATTTGTCTGAATTGCAGTAATTGATGAGGGCTGAAACACCACGGTAAGATCTGAAGTTAGATGATAAAATCTGGGCTCTTCCCCACAACACTGCTAGATTTTAACAGGACTTTGTCAAACCTGTTAAGTGAACATGATGGAGATAAAACAATGGAGAGATATACACTTTCCACACACCCAGAAAAACCCTACAAGAAATCAGATAGCATCAGACTTTGAATACAGACTTTTGAATACAGTTTTGCCAAGCCTGCAGATAAAGATAAGAACTTGCTTGGTAAAGAGACAGTTGTTGCTTGGTGAGATGAAGTGTGAGCGATAGGAGAGGTTTGGGGCTGTCTTTTATTTTACACAAACCTGTTCACCCATCACTGGCTCAGAAAATGACCTTCCATAACCTACATGCTGGGTTGGGTTTGGAAGCAGTGTCCCTTGAAGGGAGCTACACAAGCAACTTTCCTGCCTTGCATGAAGCAGCTACAATGTCATGGCTGTGGCTGGCAGCAGGAGGTGGGCAAATTGGATTGCATGTCACAAAAACCACTTGATCTTCAGCAGAGACCTACCCTGCATTGCCCATCATTATCAATAAGAGGAAATAGCAGAGGAAATATTCATCCCTGTATGCCTTTCCTAGACAGCAGGCTACTCTTCAGAGTTTAGAGGGTAGAGTGTGGTGTTGAGCCTCCTTTTTTACTGCCAGACAAGGCTGGACAGATTTAATGAAGCACAGAAGTGGGATCAGGCAGAGCAGGATCCATCCCACTCCCCTGCTGAGGACTTCTGTGATCCTGATAAGTGACATGTTTTCTCTGTGGCCCAGGCTGCCATTAGAAAAAAACGAGCACGATATTTTCTTCCTCTGATGCTTTGTCTTTCATGTTCAGCTTAAAACTCTTCAGGCAATGGTCTCCTTCTTACCTTGTTTTTGCTGTGCTGCCATCACTGAAGAGCCTTGTCTCACTTCAGCTGTCCAGACACGACCATAGTGCAAATATTAAGTAGCACAGACAGCTGAAAGCCTGCTTCCATCTTATTTCCTTAGATGTCAGCAAATAATGTCATGGCATGGGGATGACACTCCATGGCCCGACATAACAGAAGGGACACAATGCTGATATCAAGACATGACAAAAATTCAAGGCGTGCACACAGCCGCTCCCGAACCTCTTCTCAGTTGGCAGGGAAAGAAAGGCATAGACCCTGCAAAGCACATCACACGTTGCACAAGTTTCACAGCCTCCAACAGACGAATCAGCCGAACCTGCAGCTTGGCTGGCTCTTGCCTTCATCACTAAACTCCTCCGAGGAACAGAACAGCACCAGACGTGAGGTCGTTAGACATAAGGAGATATGCCTGGAGAAGAGAAGGCTCCATGGAGACTTTATCGCAGCCCTCCAGTACCTAAAGGGGGCCTACAAGAAAGGTGCAGAGGGACTCTTTATCAGGGGTGGAGCAACAGGACAAGGGGTGACAGTATTAAACTGAAAGAGGGTAGATTTAGATTAGACATAAGGAAGAAATTCTTTCCTCTGAGAGTGGTGACACACTGGAAGAGTTTGTCCAGAGAAGTTGTGGATGCCCCAAAGGTTGGATGGGGCTTCAAGCAATCTGGTCTAATGGAAAGCTTCCCTGTCCATAGCAGAGGGATTGGAACTCAATGATCTTTAAGGTCCTTTCCAAAACTAAACCATTCCGTGATTCTATGAAGTGCTTTACTTCTAGATCACTGTTTCCAGTTGAGTCTCATGTAGCCCATTAGTAGGTAAGAGCAATTGTCACATGGCTGTCACTGTGAGTTGAAACAACAGTAGACCTTGCAGCCACCAGAGATGTGCAATTCTATGCCTGAGGGAGAACTGCAGTGCAGGACTTGTAGACCTTGATGCATTTATACTGAGGTGGTCATGGCCAATCTGCTCTTAGTGCTACAAACAGCTACAGGAAAATAGACTCAAAGTGAGCTCAGTGGTGCCACTTCCAAATCTGTCTTGCCCTTTGCCCAGGTCCTCTCTGATGTACATTTACTCTATGGGGGTGAGGAGCCAGTACCACAGCTCTTACACTGGGGGAAGCCTGGCAGTCAGCTGCCTCCACCTCCCGGGCAGCTCTGTGCTGCTGCCAGCAATCCTATCCTTGCTGCTGAAGAGGCTGTTTTTCTTCTGCAGATCAATAGGGAACTTCAGGTCTGTCTCATCCCAACTGCACTAAACAAGTGGCACTTCAATACTGCAATGACAGCTTCCTAAAATACTCCAACATAGATAGACAGGGAAAATCCATGGGTTAGATTGGAGCAGGGCAGGAGAATAACACTCATCCAAAACACACAGCTTTTCTCAAGAGTGCTCTGACTCTGTCTCAGCCCCAGAAATGCAGAGCTTTCCTCTACCAGTGAGTTGGAGCCCTTTCCACATGCCAGGTGCAAGCAGGAGGTCAAGGCTGAATTGGGCTTCTTGTCCCAACACCTCAAAAGCTGAAGGTAAGTTCTTGTGCTTGGAGCAGGAGGGAAAGAGGCCTTTCAGGTAGACTTGCATTTGGAAACCCCCTGCCAAATACAGACATTGTATCACAGAAAGCTCCTCCTTGAAAAGAAATGTTCCCATGACCATTTTGGAGCAATCTGACCTTTTTCATGGAGATATATGCCTCCCTGTCAATGGCTCATAAATGGATGAACAGCTCAGCTCTTTTTAATAGAGTTAGGCACAGGGTAATAATAGACTTGTGCAACTCTCTCTCCTTGCTTAATTCATCTTTCTACAAATCATTAACATTGTTGAAATAACTGCTATCATTAGCTTGGATTCCTCCTCGCAGCAGCTCACAGCAGCATTGCAGTGCACAGCGCGTGGAAAATGGGGTACCCTGCTCGTGTTTGCACAACAAAGACTCAGGCAGGGCTTTTCATTCTCCTGTCAAAGGAGGAAAGGTGCTGAATATAGCAGACCAAACTCCTTTCTTCCTCCACCAAAGCGCATAGCACAAGGATCGGTGCAGCAGCTACAGCTACAGATACAGACACAGCAGGGGCTCCAGCTGAAGCTCCCGATGTAGAGGTTGTAGCATAAACCCAGCAGAGGCAAGTCATGTAAGCCTCTCCACATCTCCTAAGATGTCCCTAACTCATTCAGATGATCCTGTGCTCTCCACATGCAAGCAAATGATGTCCTCCTGTTGTCAGTTCATATGAGGATGATGCTCACCAACCAATAATGGCAAAACTACTCCCTTTGTGCTCATTTCTGAGCTTGTTTCTGAGCCAAGTGCGTATCAGGCTTCAAAGTATAGCATGGCCATAGTAGTGATATCCCTGTGCAGCATCAAGAAGGCTTAACGCCAGGTTGATACTCCTTTTGAAGTGTCGGCAGCTGTTGGGATCTGAACAGAGCCTCACCGCCGCGTGGCACGGTGAATCCGGTGCTGGTCTGAGCTGAATTCATCCCAGGCACAGCCTGGTGCTGGATCAAAGCAGCTGGCCTCCTGGCGCTGCTCTGGGCAACCCGCCTGCCTGGCGCGGTGGAGGGAGCTCTGCTTGCTGGTGCTGCTGCCAGCCTCACACCACATCATGGGGAATGAAGCAAAAAAAACTCTGGGCCCATTTCTTGGCACGTGCTTTGGTTCAGCAGCAAAACAACCCAAAGCCCAATTCTGTGGTTCCTCAGACCCAAAATTATTAAGCGGGTCCATGGCGGTGGATGAGGCTCAGCCCTCAGGAGAACTGGGCCCAATCCTGCGGTTGTGATCTGCACATGTATCTGATTAGCATTGTGGGATCATCCTTTAATTAAATTTACTGTGTTTGGTTTATAAGCACAGCGGTCTGGATTTGATGACAGCAGTGCACAGGATGGGGTCCAGTGCTATTTATGCACGTTGGGGCACGATACGCGCTCTCGTTTCGTGTGCGCAGCCCTCAGTGATGTCCCTGGGATTACACATATGCAACTCAGAGCAGCAATTGGCCTGGGCTTGGGAGCATTGTGTGGCTCTTCCAGTAATCCGAAATGGTCATTTCCTAGCAGTCTGTTTGTTTCTGTGTCAAGGGAAATAATCTAATTTGCGCACTGTAAAATTTACAATTATTGTGCAACAATTTTAACGAGGCAGGGTGGAGGCAGAAGAGGGAGATCAGGAGAACCTTGGAATGAATTGACACGGTGTGAAGGTGAAAGCAAAGCAAAGCTTCTCCCCAGAAATCTGAAAACAAAATCTACCCCTCCCATGGCAGCATTGCTATCAGCAATTAACGAAGGCTCATGTGTGACCCCAGTCCTCACAAATACCACGGGCAGAGTTAGGCGGGGATGAGAGACCTGTAAGGCACATGGCTTTAAGGCACCAGCACCCTGGCAATGAAAGCTGTGACTGAGTTTGCTGCTGTGACACAACTTTTTCCGGTGAAGTGTCCAAGCAAGATTCCATGTATTATCAAACCTGCTCAGACAACTGGGAGCCAAAGGGTCCTGATCCAGGTTTGTGAACATTGTGTTCTTTTATGAAAAAGATCTCCATGGTGAGTCCTGTCTTTCCTGCATTCAACCCATCGCAGTATTATACATTTCTACTCCAGTGATTCCAGTTCAGCAAGAGTGCAGAAGTGTGGCTGTGTTCAGGTCTGTACTGGGACTGACCCCCAGAGCAGCACCAACCCAGCCATTAGTACCAGCTGGTGTAAGGCACAGTCTTTGGGTATGGGAAGTGGCTCTGCAATTGTACAGGCTTACCCAGTAACAGCGCAAATGGACCCCATCCACGTACTGCTCGCAAGGAAGCATCTGAAGACCCAGACAAGATTTTGACTCTGTGGTCATAAATTTCTGCCCTGTTCATTGCTCCAAATGCCAAAAGCCAGAGTCCTGCTGTGATTTAATTGCAGTGGAGAAACTGCTATGGAGGTGGAAGCACAGCCCAAAAGGCCCACTGTGCACCTTTGGCGTGGAAGCCAACCTGAAGGTCCCTCTGATACAGGGAAACACAAGAGAGCCATAGTAGCGAATGTTCCCTGTTACAGACAGCTGGGATGAGAAGCAAATGGATTGCTTTGTCCTTGGCAAGGTAGGAGCAAACCTTGGTGTCAGGAGACCTGATTTGGGCTTCTTACTGCTTCTGTGTCCAGTGAAAGCTCTGCAGCGGGGATGACTCAGAAGGAGTGGTCAGACACTAGAATAGACTGCCCAGGGAGGTGGTTGAGTCACCATCCCTGAATGTGTTTAAGAGTTGTTTCAATGTGGTGTTGGAGGATATGACGTAGGGGAGGGCCTTGTAGAGTAGGGCTGATAGTTGGACTTGATGATCCCAAGGGTATTTTCCAACCTGAATGATTCTATGATCCTATGACTTGGACCAGGGCCTCCAGAAGCTTTGAGGACATCAGTGCTGTGACACTTGGTCCTATTTATCTCCAAGGAGGAGTTATGTTGGTTGTGTTTCCAAGAGGAGCTCTACAGTCTTCATTATCATTCAATCATTCAGTTGCTGTTTCAGACATATCCCATGTGTGCAAGGACCCATGACCACTAATCAGAAGATCACAAGGTAAGTTCTCTGGGGCATCCTTTCTCTTGACAGGATAATGAAGGAGATGATGAGGTTGCCTGCATAGGGTCTTAAATGTTTCTGGTCATTCTTCTGCCATAGCCTGATGCTCATAGTCCTTGGAAGAGTCTTCTCTCTGTTCTGGCATTGACTCTGTCTTGCAAAAAGCTTGGATTGAAAGCATGTTCCTCTAACCATGCAAGTTAATTGCTCTCTCATGGTGACCATTACCCAGTTCCTCCTGTCCCTCTCCTGTGTCAGACAAAAGGGGAACCACCTCTCAGCCACAACTGGGTTTTGTGTCTTGTTTAAAGCACTCCCCAAGAGGACACTTCACGTTTCTGTCTGAGCCACTTTATTCCCATCACACAAGCAGCACTCAAGCTAATGCACAGCGAGAGCCCTAGCGGGAAGTTCTTCAGGAGGAGGTGAGTGCCAATATGTAAAGTGGCTAATGAGCTCGTCACAGACAGCAGTGCATCAGGTTACCACGACCAGAAGCCGATACAGCCAAGCAAATGCTCTTCCAGCAGCAAGAACCTTAAAGTCTGTCTCTGCCCCAGGACCAGGAACACTGGCAGCAGGCAGAGCCAAAGGGAAAACCACATCTCATAATCCAGAGGCAAGCCAGACCACTGAAGTGAGGAACCACCCTGAACTCTTAAGGGCAGCAGAAGAAGAAAAGCCACAGCACCTGTTCTACCTTCCTCTGCAGGGTCAGGCAATTCACCTTGATCCTTCTGTGGTCTCTCCCAAAGCATTGGGAATGAAAACAACAGCCCTAAATAACAGAAAAATGAGGCTGTAAAAGATAAAATTCAGCTTTGGGAGTAGGAGAAGGTGGGGAACCAGAAACAGCTCTCCATCCTTCTTTTAGGCAGTCTAGGTTAAGGTAACAGTATTCCCTTAATAGTAACATGTTGGCCAGGACTGTACAACTTCTAATAGATATCACATAGCTCACAGGATAAATTTAAATGTCTGCAGGAGAATGGCACTTGGCACCATGAGTAATTCAGTGACGATACACTGCACCACAAGAAACCATGACATCTTGACCAAGGCTGAGAGCTCAGAAGGATGCAGAAAAGGGAAAAGCCATCGAAACAGAGCTCAGTCTATACAGACTTGCCATAAACTTAATTAAAGAACGAAGTTTGAATTGAGTGAAATGGAAGCTTGTCATGGTTTAACCCCAGCTGACAACTAGAATCATGCAACCACTCACTCATCCAGTCTCTTTTTTTTCCCTCATAAGAGTGGCAGAGAAAAAAAGGAGGGGAAAGTGAGAAAAAAAAACCCTCATGGACTGAGATAAAGACAGTTTAATAGAAATATTAACAGAAAAGGAAAAAATAGCAATAATAATAATGACACGGGTCACTCTTAGCGCCCACTGAATTGGTCCATCCTGAGTAGTGATTGCGGATTCCCACCCCCTGGCTAACCCCCATTTATATAGTGAGCATGGCATCTATGGTATGGAATATTTCATTGGCCACTCCATCTTTCGGTCTATGCTTCTAAAGAAATCTGAAAAAAGTCCTCAGATAGTGTAAACATCAGTATGCAAAAACTAAAACCAACAGGTATTATTGGTGTTCCTTTCACAACAATCACTAGAAAGAAAATTTACTCTTTTCCAGACGAAACCAGGAAAAAGTGAAGGACATGAACCTGCACTGAACAGGGCACCAGGCAATGTCTAACCAAGGAAACTGAGGTGTGAATGTGTCTAGGGGATAGTTCATCTTCTGGCTGCCACAGGGATCTTTGACTGTCCCCTGCAATGCCTGGTGGTGGTCATTGACTGATCTCCTAGGCTGGTAGAGCCTCTTTTCACCATCATTCTCCCATGTGGGCCAGTGTATTCTAAACCCCAATAAATAAACAGAAGACAATTTCAGTGAGGGTAGGCACAAGAGGTCATGAGACAGAGGCCAAGCATGACTTTTAAGAAGAAACCTGGAAAGCAGATTTGGCCTATAGGTTCATGTTTTCATAACTCTGTAGTGTCACAAGGCAGAAGCAAATCACCTGTCAGCACAAGGAGTACATGATGTTGAGATGAAAAAGAAACGAGAACAGGGGGCTCCTGATATTTTAGGACACTACATTGTCATAAAGAAAACAAACAAAAAATAAAGAAACATGCAAAATACGAAGCAGTCACGTCACCAGCTCCAAGCACTGGGGGAAAATACAAGGGAAAAGCTTTTAGTGGGTCCCATTCTACTCTGAGTTTGATGAAAATGCAAAATTCACCTAAAGTTTTGTTCCCCACTCAAAACTCACAGGGCTTTTTGAGCCCTGTCACCATTCCTCTGTTTTACCCACTCAAACTGACCATTAACCTGGTACTTACAACATAGGACTGAACTGTGAGAGTATCTCTTGTAGGTGTATGAGTAGACACACCATCTTTACTCATTTGTATCCCTTCCTAATAGCAAATAAACCCCAGGAAATAGACACTGCTCAAAAGGTAGGGAGTGGGGGTTGAGCTTGACCTTTTAATGTTGTTAATGTGCAATGAGCTTAAATCAAGGCTCCCATCTCAGCACTACGCTAATTTCAACACATTATTCTTTTTAGGCCTTCAATCTCATTCCCCACAGACACCATAATTCATAGAAACGTGTAAGAGATGGACTTGAGGCAAAGAACAAGGACAGGACAAATCATGCTAATTTAATTTACTTGGTTAATTACATTTCATATCTTCTTCATTCGAGATATACAGATGAGTAAAATTCATACGGACACAGACATTGAAAAGCCAAAAATAAAGTCTTGAGCAGTTTCGTCTTTGAGTTGAGCAGAAAATGAAAGTGAGAAAAAGAGAGAGAGAATGTGTTAGTTAGCAGATGCTGTAAGGGGACAGGGAAATACAGTTTGTTCCTTCTGTAATGTCTCTGACCTCATCTATCTCTTTTCCACCCTCTTCCGTGATTATTTTGGTCTTCTTAGTTCTTTTGCTACATTTTCCTATTCTCATTTTTGTTTTGCTCTGCAGACCAACCTTCTTGACCAGTAGGTTCCCTGGGACACATTCTTGTAGACCATTGAGATATTTCTAGTATATGATGAAAGGGAGGCATTGATGGCTTTGAGTTACTCCGACTACACTCCAAATCCACGAGAAGTTGAGTTTCTCTAACTTATAGATGTGATCCTAGGGAACTCCTCCAGCAAAGAGGATTTCCTACAGTTTCTTCCTCAAGCGAACAGCATAAAAAAAAACCCAGGGGAAAAAAAAAAAAGATAAAAAACCTGCCAGTTCTGTACCACCCAGAGCTTCAAATCCTAATTTTATTGCTGTGTTGTATCTCAAGAGCAGCTGGGAACGGTTGAAAATCTGGGCCTCTATCTTCACACATCCAAATCTGTCCTTAAATCTCACTTCTTCAAACAATCTCTCCTTGCTTTTTTCAGCATTGACAAGTTCCAGGTGCCTCCATCCTCTTCTCCAATGTCTGCCTCTCATTCTTAGAGTTGTTCTTACTTTGGAAACGGTCTAATCCTCACCTTCAGTCACACAGAGTAATAAACATGGCCATAAAATTATATTCTTCAAAATATCAGCCAGTGGCCAGATGTAAAACTTCACAGATGTAGATTGCCACATTGGTGCAGCTCAATCACAAACCATGAAGTCCTAGACTTTTGCAAAACCACAAAATTATCACCTGAGGACAGACCCCAGTGCTCATGACTGTTCAGGAAAGCCTGGATAAAGCAATACGGAGTTCATCCAATGGCATAATCCTGTACTAGCAGACAACAGCATGCCTAAAAACTCAAAAGGGCTTCTGCACCTTCGCTGCCACAAATGATGCCTACCTTCCCAAGATAGGTATAGTCTTCCTGCCCCCTGTTACCTGCTCCTGACTCTCATAGATCACAGTGTCATGTTTTCATCACCCTTACATGAATCAGAGGGAACCATCATCATCCACAGCTGATATATCAAAAAAAAATAAAGACCTTTAGATCATTCAGTCTAGTCTGGGCACTTCATAGCCTAATTGTGAGTGTATGAGAGTTTAGAAGCATGGACACAAGCCTTGAGATGTCAGTGGCTTCTAGGACCAGAGCACAGGCCATGGCCTGTTTTATTTATAAGGATAGGCATGAATATTACATTTTTAATCATAATGTTTTTTTCTTATCTGCATCTCAACTGATCTCTCCCAGTATTCATCCAGGATTGCTGCAATGCCTTACACAGTAACTACTTGCACTTGCTGCCGCATCAAATACACTAAGTAGCATATTATTACCAAGTTACTTAAGCAATAGAAGTCAACTAATGAAGGAAATAACTCGCAGAAATTGTCTTAGATCAGTCTTGCAAAGATCTCAACTTTCAGAGAAGTGAGTGACTGCATAGGGTCTGGCTGGGCTGGAGCTGTACACCAGTGCTTTGGCTGCTGCTGAGCAGTGCTCCCACAGCATCAAGGCTGTCTCTCAAACATTCCCTGCTCACCAATACTCTGGAGGTGGCCAAGATCTTGGGAGGGGACAGAGACAGGACAGCTGACCCAAAAGGACAAAAGGGTCCATATGGAATAATGTGTGTTCAGCAACAAAAGCTAAAAGAAAAGAGAATAAGGGGAGAATTCATTATTACGTTTGTCTTCTGGAGCAACCACAATGTGTACTGAAGCCCTGCTTCCCAGGGAGCAGCTAGACATGACCTGCTGATGGGAAGTAGAGAATAAATATTTTGTTTTCCTTTGCTTTATTAAACTCCCTTTATTCCATCCTATTTCCATTTTATTCCCCCTGTGGTCCTGCTGAGGAGGAGTGACAGAGCAGCTTTATGGGCACCTGGCATCCAGTCAAGGTTAACCCACCACGGTGACAAATTGTAAATCATCATCTTTGGCCTGGTCTAACATTGTTTGGTCCAGCCACTGCATAACAGCCATCTGAGTGAGATCAGTGGCCAAAGCCTGGTGGGAGAGATTCACCTGACCCAGCATTAGCACTGGCAGTGTGAATGTCTCCATCAGAGCTGAACGGCCTGACTCCTCCATACCAGCACAGAGAAGCAGACACTTGTATTGTGCACTTTAACTCATCCTAAACCAGACAGCTTCAGGGTCGGATAAATCATACTTGTGTCTCTATATTGGCTATAAAGGAAGTCATGGGTGACCAGCTCACCTAGAGACCTCTACCTTGCCAAGTGAGCTGCACTTCTCTTTTCTGCCTGATCCCCATCAGCAAAAACTCCTCTCCTTTGGTGAAAAACTGCCACAACAGCCAGGGCCACAGATACTGCCACAGTGGTGGTCACTCCAGAATGGCAGAGAGGAAGCTCAAGAGATGCTCTCTGTAGTGGCAACCTCTGCCTCTGCTCCAACCGCCTTGATAATTCCCGTGCCAGGCAAACTGCCTGTAATACGGGATTGATGACTTCAGGCACACTCTGGAACAAGCACTCTGTCATTTATCTTCAGGTAGGTCTGGGCTGGGAAGTTATTTGGCACATCCCAAGTAGGTTCTTGAACATACAGTATTCATAGACATATCAAATTTGCCTATTTCCTGTCCAGGTCTAGCACCATTAAACACACTGAGCAGACTTTTAATACCATCCAAAAGGAAATTATTTCCTTGAAAAAGGTCCTCACACAGTTTAAGTTGAATCAGACCCATACTGGACTACATAAATATCATCATTATGCCTTGTTCCCGTAAAAACAGCAAGTTTTGAGAGCTTTGTTGTTTGCCCAGGAGGTAAAGCCCATGCCAGGCAGCACAAGGTAGGCTGCCAGGCAGGTTGGGACATGGTTACAGAAACAGCCTTTTCTGGATCCAGCCTCTGAGACTGGTGAAAAAGGCTTCTGTGAGTGAAGGAGTTTTCCTATACAGGTTATACATCAAAGGCAGGCAAATGCAGAGGGAGGCTGAACACTTCAATGTAACAAGTAAGTGAAGTCACAATAATCACCAGCTTTAATCACCAGCCTCCCTACCTTCAGTTATAGAAGACTTCAAATTCTTCAGAAGTCTGTCAATTTTCACCTGAAAGTGCTGTGGTGTTTTTGGGAGTTCTGTTTGAATTAGTCCATGATCCTATCACTGTCACCATTACCTAAAGACCAGCTGTATTACATCCCGTGTGACAAATGCGAACTACCTCTTGGGAACCCTTGTTTGTGACAAAGAAAGGACACACAACAGGGACTTGGGCCCTAGAGGGCAGTGGATGGAGTAGACAGCAATTTCCACAGTCTCTCCAGCACATTTTCCAAATAGAAGTTTTTATTTTTCTGCCAGTGCTTTTGTGGAGGTATTTGAAAGCAAGAGACAGTTCTCATGGTGAGAAATGAAAGATTTGGGAGACCTCTAAAATGGTCTTTCTTCCCACCTCCCTCCTTGCACCCATATGGAAACACTGAAGTACTGTATCTCCAAACAACTGCATCCTTACACGCATCACTTGATGAAAGGATTGATGCCTGCTCCCTGGCTAAAGCTCACAGTCAGACACAGGAGTCCTCAGTCCCATTTTATGGACATTTAGAGAGAAATGAGACTACAAACGATCAGGTCATACTTGCCAGTAAGCACTTAGGAACTATAATCTTGTGCTCTGGTAGAACGGTAGAGCCAACTAAGCTACATTACAGTATTTCCTTCCTATCATGCATATTTCAGCCAGAGTAAAAAAATTAAATAAAAAAGGAAAAAAAAAGAGCATCAAAACACAGCCAAGTTGTAAAAACTGACCATCTGCAGGGCGGCTGGTGGAAAACCATTTTTACTTTGCCTTGAGAGGCATTTTTCCAAAGCTGTCAAACATCCATCACCAAAGACCACTAGATTATTTACTAGTCCAACATCTGTCAAGAAATAATTAGGTTGTTAAAGGTAGATTGTTAGTTACCGGCATTAGGCGTCCATTAACATTAATTGAACTCCTCAGAATTATTTAGGAGCAAAGTCTGGCCCCATTGAAGTTAATGTGAGCTTTTCAATTAACTCTTGACTGACCTGATGGATTTGACTCATGGCAGATAGAAAATTGATAGGTTTCTGTTCAATCCATATACCTATGAATGGAGACATCTGCAATAGGGACACGGTCTTAGAGAGGCTACATGCAGAGAATGTATTTCAAACAACTCAGCCACTTTGGGATACTCAGTAAAATCCCATCCACCCCTGAAGTGCCCACCCGGTGTCTCTTCTCTGCTTGAAATGGAAATGCACCCTGAGCCTTGGAGATGCTTGTTTCTAAGTCAGCTTATACATCCCCACACTCACATCAGCACAGGGATCCATGCTGTGTTGCAAAGATTTAAGTTTTAAATCCAACAGCCTGAATTCAATGCAACCCTTGGGCAATATGAATCACAGTTTTGAGGCTGACCCAAAGTGTAAGTCAGAGCAGCCTGTAGGGTGCCCCAGCCCACCCTGGCCTTCAGAGGGATGTTCTCCAGATGGAGCTTATGTGCTTCTGATCTGCTAACAAAAGCTTCTGAGGTGATTTTGGGATGTCAAGGATCAAGTCCTCTGCAATGGTGGGACTGATGGAAAGATGGCCCTTATACAGCTGAAATTCAGACCATCATCCACAATCCTGAAGTTGAGTGGGGAAAAAAAAACACTTTCACAGCCAAATGTACAATGAAATAGTTGGTGGGTAATTAGCACTGCTGATATTTTTACCATTAAGGATCCAAGGAGAAGCAAAACAGGGGTGTTGCATGTATTCACTGACTGGAGATGATTATGTTTCTGCTGATGTTGATATTTCAATGTATTAATTTGCCCTCGCCATTCCCCTCCTCCATACAGTCCACAGGGACAGGCTTGATCGGGTCTTCTGGTTGAGAAGAGATGGTCTAACTTTGATGTCATGTACAGCGGGTAAAAATAGGCTACCCAAATGGAAAACCTTAGTTTTGGATTAATACAGAATTTTAGACTTCACTGTTAGGTTAAGAGTTAAACTTTTAGTTATCAGATCCCTTGTGTGATATAAACTATCATTATGAGATACATTTTCTTTCCATTATGCTGTAATAAAACCCTCCTCCTTATAATATAAATATATACATTTCCTCCGAGGCATCCTATTTGCTAAAGAACATCATGGAAATCTAATCTCCTTTTAATCAATAAAACACCAAATGATGTTTCTATTTAATGCAAACTTTGCTTCTTACCATGTAATGAACCTGTCTCTATTAAGAACACAGCCATTAATGGAATAAGTAACGCATTACTACTATTCCTCTGCTACAGACAGGTTTCTCTTAGTCTTTCCATTATAAACTCTGCTGTTTAAGAGTCTGCAATTTTCCAAGCTGAAGTTTTGCCTATAAAACCTTTTTATACTGCTCAAGGGCTTGGGGTTGGGGGCTTGGGTAGGGAAGAAGATTGCAGTTTTCCTCATGTGCAGGGGCTCTATCGTGCTCAGCCACAGACTCACTGTATGACCCTGGCCAAGTCATTCAACCTTTTAGAGCTTCAGTCAATCCAAATGGAAAAGGGTCTGAAAAAGAGAGAGGCCTCAGAGGCAAGAGAGATCCAAGTTTAACTACATTTGAAAGAATGGCTCTAGGGAATGATAATGGACTGGAGAGACTTCTGCTTTTTGGGATATCAGTACAATTTATTGTAGGTCAGTAATGAAAAGAAAATGGAAGCATGGCATGTTGCCAAGAATAAGAACTATGAGGGGGCTGCTCAACCCATTTGTGATGGATGGCTATAAGAAGAGATAAACAGCTGTAATTTGGGCCAGAAAATACTTACGACCCAATCTATGCTTTTGCAAAGACACTCTTTATTCCTATGCTTTTGTCAAGCTATTGCTGAAGGAAGTTCAGGACCTCTTTCTTCACAAGATGCTCACTCAGAATATTTTATATCCTTATTGGGTTGTGGTTCATCTCAGTCATACTGCTTCTATTATCTGATAAATGACAGGGCTTTCAAGAAAAAGAACATGAAACATGTATTAGGAAACTCTAAGACATGTAATCACTGGTGCAGAAGTTGAAAGGAATTTGAGGATTAACAAACATTGTGATGAGCAGACAGCAAAATAAACAAGGGGACAAACAATTCGCAGCTGAATTTCATGTTCACATCCTCATGAATGCTGTTGTGTCCCATGTAAGCAGATTAGACTGGGAGATCAGATCCTCCACCAGGGCCCGAAGGACATGCCTATAGTGAAAAACGTGGCTGTCCCTTGCATGGGTTAGGAATGTGACATTGCAGGTTGAGGCAGAAATGGTAGAACAGTTTGGATTTTGAGCCAATTTAGCAGTTCCAGCTCAAGCTAAAAGGAAAGATGGAGCTCTAGATGTTGAGTTGATCTAAGGTCCAAGTTGCCTTCCCTTTACTCTTATTCCAGCTTAGCAAAGAACTTCTTGTACATTAGATGTGAGCAAAATAAATTCAGCATATGATGGTTGCAGGGGGACCGTGAAGATCATCTTCAACTCCTCTTTATTTCTCTAGATCTCTGAACACTGAGGCTGGGTAAATGTAAATATGGGCCTTGGAATAACCCAAAACAACAGGGGGACACCAGAGCTCCAAATCCTCCTAGACTACTGGCACATCAACCTGGAGAACACTTGTCCAGCACTCCTGGAAGAAGAAGTCTTCTTTAATCCTCAAGACAACGCACTGAGGGTCAATGAAATGTCCTCTCCCATTAATCCATTAACCAGAGAATATTTGCTGAGACTTACTGCCATCTTCAGTTTTCAGGCAAAGCTAAGGCATGGATGGCAGGGCATTGTGGCCTCTGAGTCTGGTGGTTGGGCAATGATTCCCTATTTGTGATCTTCAAAAATATTGTGCCTGTTGCCTATCCACCTATACAGAGATTGTTTCCTCCATTATTTTCAGTTCACATTTCTGAGTTTTGCTTCACAGGTGTGACTATAAGAAACACCTTCCTAGACAGAGGAGCAAATCTCTGTCCGGTTCAGGAGTCAGACAAGCCCTGTCTCCAAATATGCAGGAGAAAAAGCAAGAATCACTGTCTCCTCTTGACAAGCGGGGGAATGTGAAGCATGAACAATGAGTAAGGTCAATGGGAATCCCCATAGTGGAGTCAGGAACCCAAGCTAGCTCTCCCAAGAGAGAGCCTTAGTCATGGGTCAGGGTAGGACACATGATATGCAACAGCCTTTGATAAAAAAAGTGGTTGAAGCATTTCATGCACCTGAAGCTTGCAGTGGAGGGCCTGGGGGAGGAACCAGTCTGTGTATAAGGTCCAGTTATCAGCAGTGACTGGTGGAGAGGGCAGGGAGGAAAGAGCAGAGGAGGAAATTGGCAGAGCGAGCTATCACATCCGGAGGCTTTATCCTAGCACAGGTAACACATTCTTTATTTCACATTTATTTTCTCGCCATGTTAGGGAAGGGGAAAATAGACATGCTTATTTCTCCTGCTCATTTTCCTGGACCATCTGGTGCTGAAGCAGAGATGACATATCACTGCGAACAAGGGGAAGATGTCACAGTTTTCACTAATAGCTGTGGGAGGAAAATAATTATTTTAAAAGTATGTGGGCTGTACAGACCGTACTTGTTAAGTCAAACTACCAGGAAACTTATTTCAGACACAAAACGTTTGATATTAAATAATCAGTAATGCTAGAGATCAGCAGTCCCAACCACAAATGTCGGGCTCAGTTCTGCTCTTACCACAACCATAATTCAGGCACCACTTCACCGGGGCCACTGCACAATCTTTTGGGTTTACTGAATCAGGTAAGAACGAAGAATTACAGACAAGTCTATGCAACAGATTACTCGTACCATGTATATCAGTGATTGCAATCAGGTAGGGAAACAGGTCAGGATAAGAGGTGAAACCAATAACATGACATGTATCACCTTCTAAGCAATGACAAGAACATATTGATTTTTTCCCCCTTAGCTCTGATCCCTTCTGTATTGTTTCTGTAAAGCCCTCAGGGCGTCTATGTACACTCACCGCTCTAGATAATTTCATAATAAATAATAATTAAACTCTGAAGCACCGGAGATGTGAAGAGAAATAAAATACTTGTCCTACACAGGGATTCTCAGGAACATGACTCTCACTGAATAGAAACAAGTGAAATTTGCAATTGTCATTCAGTAGCTTTAGGGGCCTTTTGGAAATATCTTGAAAACTATCAAATTCAGCTCAAAAACCCACAAGATGCATGGAATGATAATTGAAAATAAGACTTTTTAAAAATCAAATCGAACAATTTGACTCATAAGTAGCCTTCTTTTTTGGAATGAAATGAACATTTCCTCTCCCTCCCCCCAAACAAATCTGTTTCACTGAAATGTTGGCATTTGAAAAATGTTGATAAACTCTAGCTACAATGAAAGCTAGTCAGAGAATGGAAACAGATTTGGTAAATAAGTATAAACAAAACAGCTTGAATCTGATTCCTGGTATTTTGTGGAATTGCTTTGCTTGTTCTTTGCAAACAAGTAGAGCTACGACTTTGGGCATTCAAAAAAAAATAAACACAATTCCCAAAATGTTTCCAAATTTGTGCCAGGATAATACAATAATAATATTCATTACTCAGTAATGCACACTTCACTCTCGTATTATTTTCCTGCTTAGAGTGCTCATTTAATCAGATAGCAGCCAGTCGCCTAGTGGAAGTAATGGATGTACAGAACAAACAGTTTAAAAACTAAACACCTGGCAATTACTTTCTGAAAAACTTGTTGAATACTGAATATATCAAGTACTTGTGGAGACATTTGGATCATGCCTAGCTTTAATGATTATCCTCAGATACCACAGCAAGAACGCATTCAAACTCCCCCCCCCACTTCCCCATAGATACCTATGGAAATAGATATCACACACCCTATTGTACATCGTCTCCCTACTCTGTGAAAAAAGACCATCTGCGTGGTATTCCAGGCGGCATATGAACCTAGCTGCAAGTTTTTAAGTGTTGTCAACCTAGAATTATTTATCAATACTAGTTCAAAGGTATGTTTCATAACTAAATAGGTGCCTAATTCAATAGGACTTTGCTAAAAGTCCTGGAGAGAAGGTCACAGGTAAGACCTCCAGAGTTTTTTGTTGGAAACACTGCACTTGGTTCTTTCTCGTAGAAGGGAGCTGCCATATCCAATTGGAAATAAAAGACGTCTATTGCAAACTTAATGCAATTTTATTGGAACTAAATTCAATCTCTTCGGTTTTGATGCAGTAATGGGTCAGCAAACAGAACTCAGGAGCACGGCCTCAGACAAGTAATGTTCCTGCGGTCAGAGATGCCACCAGCAGAAGTACACTTTATAAATAAGGAAACCCTGAAAATTTGTTTAGAATATTTAAAAGAATAGTGTTTTTCTCACTCGCATACAGACCTGCAAACATCCACCAACAAGCTGTTTCCCAGTCATCACCACAAGCCCAAGCTTCAAACAGAAAATCCATGCCCTAGATAAAGAAGATCACTTCTCTAATGTTATTTTTTCTCCTTCCTCAAATAGGTTATACAGCAAGCTCACTACCTCGGCTGATTAAAACACACCATGCATAAGGGAGTGGGAGACACACACATGGAGTCAGACCCTCGATTTATATAATCTCCATTGACTTCAGTGGAGTGACACCAATATAAAGCAAGAAAGGGTCTGCCTACAGACTCTTGAAGGATTGATTGGTTGCCTACAACAAACCGCTTTCAGGGAATAAGGTATTTCTGTGAGAATGATTCTTCCTGTGACTTGACTAGGAGACAGCGACTTTCCTAACAGAGGCAGGGGCTAAGCTGTGATATTTATGATACCTGAAAGGAACTACCTGGTATCTGAAATGCTTGATAGTCCAATTTACACATTTATTGCACAAAAGAGCCATTTATTTACAGGCAGAAAACTGCCTATACATTTTAAAGCATTGTTTTTAAAAAGGGAACAATTTTGAAAGTGCAAAACTGGAGGACATTTTTCAACACTTTTGCTCTCTTCTCTTCTTTTCTCTCAGTCGCTGGGAAGAAATACAGTAAAGTAACACTTCAAATAGTAGAGATCATTCATAGCATCTCCATCCACCTTCCACGCCTGCTTTGGCAGCCTGGCTTGTGTCATAACTATCACAAGTTTATTTATAGTTCAGCAGTGTTATGAGAGGTCAAGCAAGGAGGAAGAAACTCTGATGAAACCACCAGGGAGTCCAGAGAGGAATTTTGTTGTTCTGAGGGTGTTTTTTGGGTTGGTTTTGTAGTTGGTTTTTTGTTGTTGCTGTTATTTTATAATGTTCATTTCCAAAATAACATGCTTTGGAAGATATTCCTTCCTTTAATTTTTCAGTGTTCCTGCTCTGTGGCTGTTTTGGCAGTGATGCTCTGGAAAAGAGTGAATGCTGAAACCTCTTCTTCTGAGCCGACAGGGCAGGTCATGTGAGGTTTCTGTGCTGGTGAGTCTTAGTGAGTTAACAGAGATGGTCCTCTGGCTAAGGGACCCAGCCTCGAGAAGTGCTGATGATCTGCTGTCAAGAGCAGCTGATCTAGAAAACTGCAATTACAGAAGCAATGATCTGCACTGGTCTGGGAAACCTTATGGGCAGGATCTCTTGCTCACCACTGCCTTCATGGCTGGAGGAAGCGGTTGTTACCAGCCCAAAATACCAATCCCCTGCTCTCCCTTCATGGCTGGAGGAAGCGGTTGTTACCAGCCCAAAATACCAATCCCCTGCTCTCCTTCCTGCACTCCTGGGGAGGCTGGTCCCTGCCCAACAGCACCAAGGGAACAGCTGGGTCCAAATTCCCCACAGGACTGAAGAAGATGCTTCTTCTCTTTCTCCTCCAGGGTATCTCCCTCCCTCAAGGGTGTGCTTGGGTGCTCTGTCGAGGGTTGGAGAAAGCATAGATGTTCCACACACAGTACAGAGAAAAATTTAAGACAGAGGATTGCAGTGAACCTCAAAGGTACCCAGGATCTTTCAGGTAAGAGTGGGCACAGCCCAGGAAACCCAGATCCTCTTGCCATCCCACACTGGCTCTGTTGTGAAGCAGAGCTCTCTCTGCAAGCTGGAATGGTTCATAAGATCAATGACTCCCTTGAACAAATACAGGACAAACATTATTGAGGGATCTGGTGTAGGGGAGAACTTTGTAGAGTAGTGCTGATGGTTGGACTCAATGACCCCGAGGGTCTCTTCCAGCCTAAATGATTCTATGATTTTTAAAACAATGCATGAAAGGCATAGTGAAGGTGCTGCTTCTTCAGCAAGGCAGTAACACAGTGATGGCAGGTCAGAGACAGTTAATATATCACCTCCTAACCAGGATTGAATAGTTTCACTTGGTACATGCAGTTATAGATGAGGCTCAGTTTTCAATATTATGCTGCGTGTAACATATGACAGGGTCAACAGGATGCCATAGAGATCAAAAGAACAGATCAGCCTTCCAAAAAGTCAATATTAATTATTGAATATTTATGTTTACCAGGGGGAATGAGTGATCAGAGCTTCTCTCCAAGTCTGTGTATGAATCTTTGTATTTCAAGAACAATATAAATCAGGCTTTTTATTTGTCATTTGTGTGAGATGAAAATTAACATCACAGGCATTATTAATAAGGCATGAAAAACAGAAAGAAGAGAGGAAGCAGAGTAGCTCACTCCCTACAAGTTTCTCTCTCTGTATATTAAGTAGATTTATCATGAACTAATTCCCTCTTCTCTTCTCTTCTCTTCTCTTCTCTTCTCTTCTCTTCTCTTCTCTTCTCTTCTCTTCTCTTCTCTTCTCTTCTCTTCTCTTCTCTTCTCTTCTCTTCTCTTCTCTTCCTCTTCCTCTTCCTCTTCCTCTTCCTCTTCCTCTTCCTCTTCCGCAAATCTGGCCTTCAGTAGCATTCATATGCCACTGATTAATATACCTGCCCCTCAGCCACCAAACTATAACCCCTTACAAATATTAACAAATTCACCCTTGCAGCAACCCTCATATCAAAAGCACTGGGTACCAGATCCATTCTCCAGGTTGGCACTGGGGGTGGCAGACTGAGATCTCAGGGATGGGTGAAGACACAGAATAACTACTCACCAGCACTAAAATAGAGACTAAAGGATCAGTACAAAGAACATGCAGAAGAAAGTTATACAGACAAGACCTATTGATCACAATGGTTCTTCTAGCCTTCAGAATCTACCTAATAAAAGTTAACTTTCCTTGGCTTTGGGCCCTTTGGTCATACATCTCAGCCTATTTCATAAATGAAATTGTTGTCCTCAGCCTTGCAGGTGAGGATAGTGTGTAACTCAGAAATGAGCACCCAGCCTCAAGGATACTCAGGTGTTTGATTTTAATGGGATTTCATCTAAAACTGCAAGACTTTCAGGTGTGTTGGCTCAAGAGCTTAACCCTCAGACTTACTTGCTTGTCCCAAGCACAGAGGTAGCCAGAGGCAATAGAAGGGTGGAGGTGGTGGGCGGTCTCCATCTGCCTAGGTCCCTCTGGGTGATTGGTGAGTGGACACACAAGCCCCAATGCTCGCAGGCAACCCCAATCCCAGATTGCTGAGAACAGACATTATAAGCATGTCACTGCCCACCCAGATGGAGAGCTGAATATTTGGCACAGACACCCAGAGGTGCAGATTGAAGCCCCCCTCCTTGCCCAGCCACCAAAGCTCCTATAATAAGGGGGAAAAGCTGCAAGTGGCTGTTTGAACCACCCTGGGCACCCTCCCTAGGCTGCAGTCACCCTTTTCAGTGCTCAGCATGATAAAACCTGCCTTCAAAAAAACGCACACCTTGTTCAAACATTGCTGTTGGTGAGGTGCAAAGGCTCGTGAGGTGGTAGTTTCCTTAAAATGGGCTGGAGAAACTATGTTCATTCAACAGTCAGTTTTCCAATGTTACATTTTGTTCTGTTTTAAAATGCCACCTGGTTCTGCCTTCTCCCCACAAAAGTCCACACAAGGCAGTCCACCACCAAAATAGCTTTTTGGCTTCTGTCCCCCACTGCTTGCACCCTTCCAAGTGCTGAACCAGGTTTGTGTCCAATGGGTAGATGCATCTCCAGCAATGAAGGTAAAATATCCGTGGCTGATGAGAAATTCTCTCTCATGCTCTTCACACTATTTACTGTGCAATATTGATATATTACAATATTACACCTAATCATAATTAACAATGATACTTAGCAGCATCTATATGGCTCTTCACACCTTTAAAGTGCTGTGCAAACACTCATTAATTAATCTTTGCTTCGGGGATGCCGTGCAGCAGTCTCTTCCACGGGGTACCAAGAGCCGGTCCCTGGGAGCAGAGCCGCACTTGCTGGGGCATGTCAGCCACTGGGGGCTGCCCATGGAGATGTAAACTGCTCACACAGGGAAATTCAGCTCCCCACTTCTAGGATGTACTGAGACTTGCTTCTCTGTCCCCAGGGGAGATGTCAAACAGCAAATTCCTGCAGATATGTGCAATATAGAAAAGACAGGGCCAAATGGTGGTGATGCTAACTGCTCTTATACCCCAGCATTGGTCCAGCTTGGTGGACCATTTAAGAAAGGTCAGTGCCTTTTCTTGGCTCAGCCCATATCCTGCACTCTCACAAGCCTGGAGTATCCATCACTAGCTTGAAGCAGTGCACAAAGAGGGAGAGGGAGGTGGCAGTGGGAGCAGACGGTGGAAGAAGGCACATGAAGGCCACCGACATGGGACCTGCTCCGGGAGCATGTCACAGCAGCTACCCCCTTCCCACGTCTCCTTCACATACCACTCCCTACTGCCCAGGTTTGGGCCCTGAAGGGCATTTCTCTCCAGTTTGCATTTTGGAGGTGAACAGCAGGTACATTTTCCTCATCTCATGCAGCCTGTTCTGTGCTGGTATCTCTGCCGGGATGAAATGCATCTTTTCTCAGCTTTTCACTGTCTTGCTCTGAAATCTCCACTCCCATCCCTCTGCAGAGCTCAGTAACAGCTTGCTTCATCTTCCTACTGTCAGCACTCTGCTTTGACCCTTTAATCAGGGGACTTGGCTTTTATCTGGAAGACATATGCCTTAGGTGTCTTGTATAAGGTGCCACACAAAGCAAATTCAGCCAGGCCTGCCAATAACACATCATCTAACCAGATGGGGATAAATACACTTGAATTCATTTGCTCCCTTTTCTCCACTCAGTAGTAGCAAGCATCAGAGAAAAGGCTGTTACTAGCTTTGTATAATGTCTCTGGGTGCAGGGGGTTTTGTGATTTGCATTCGAGAAGAGCTAGGTCAGCCCCACAGCTTCTTGTGCATAGAGATGGCTGAAAATGAGAAGTCTTTTGTCACTTGACCCTGTGACATTGTAGGTACCAAAACCTAATGGTGTCGTGAAGGTGTTTGGTTTTGTTTTGTTTTTTTTTTTTTACCTCGATGAAATCTCAGTTGTGCTTTTTTGTGCAATTTGGATAAAACAAGGAGGAAGTGTGAGGCCCCTTTGGCAGAAATATATGGTTTGTGTTGAATTGTCAGTGTAGAAGCGACCAAGCTCATTTTTTTTTTTCTTTTGGTGACCTCAGCAAGATGGATATCTAGATCTCATCAGCTGAAGTGAAAGAGTTATTATTACAAAGCCTGAAGCAGAGCTTACGTACTTGCAATGAATGAAGCTGTTTCCAGCTTAGGGAATTCAAATGGCCAGACCAGGGACATGCTCTATGTGGTAAGAGCAGAGATACCAGCATTCAGACCAACTAAATGGGTCTCAGCTAGTCAAAAGATCAAAGAAACACTCCTGAGGAGAACAGCTTTTTGTCTGAAAGTTTTAATTGGAAAATTTGATAGCAGCATCATTGTATTTTTTTTCCCCCAATACTTTTTAAAGCCATTCTCTTTCTTTGGGTTCTCTCCATTGAAATTATCTGGTTTTCTCCTTGGGAATTTAAAGAATGGCAGAGTATCCATAAAACATCCTTTCAAAGCAAACAGATTTGAACCTGTTAAGAGCAAACAGGCATGGAGACAGTTGCCTTTCTGCAAGAGGACATAACTCTCATTTAACAAGGCCAACCCATTCCCTGCATCACCCTCCTCACCATGGTCACACTTGATATGCCGCTGTAAGAGGTGGACAGTGACACGCTATGAAAGGCGCCATGAGAGCATGGCCACATGAGAGCATCCCTCAGGGGTGCATGGCAAAGGCTTGGTATTTATTAGTGGGTACAAATGCCCCAGAAGGAGACGTTGGCCCCAACATTGTCATCCTGGAATCTGTATAAATGGTGATCATGAGGAGCTTGTGTTTTAAATAAAGCATAATGCATGCTCATTTACTGGTTGGGATTACAGGCACACAGAAATTAGGACCCTGATCAGTCACCCACTGAAGTCGACAAGGGGGGTGGGGAGGGAAATTGTGACCAGTTTAAGTGAACATATGGCAAGTCACTCTCAGACTCAAGGTCACATGGGAAACATAGCTGATATTTCACACCCCAGGTGAATGCATTAACCCTGCTTGGAAATCGTCCTATCTACTCACAAGCCTCAGCCTGAATTTAAGAGGAAGCAGGTCTGTGATCACGCTGCCTGTCAGCTTCAACCAAAATTGACAGAGTGAAAGAGGTCTCAAAGACCATGAAATTTTAGGAGCTTAATTAAAAGCAGCATCTGGGCAAATTAAAGGAGAGAGACTGAAATCAGTGCCTCTGCAGGCAAGGCAGGCAGCACCTTGCTGCTGCACATCTGCCTCTGCCCCAGGGGGGGGCTCTGCAAGGACCGGGAGACACAACAAGCACAGCTCCAGACACCTCTTTTGTCACAGCTCTGAAAGACACCTGTTTCCAGATGAGGCTTTGCAACTCCATGAGTATTTGGGGTCCTATTTTATAGATATTTTCATATGTATGTGTTGGGGAAAAAATTGTGCATAAATGGAAAAAAAAGAGGGACGCTTTGTACAAGTAACGTATCTGCCTATTTCAAATATCCTGCACACTCAGAAGGCAACAAAAGCCAAGTAGGCCAGTCTTGCAGAGGTGGGGGTTTTGTTGTTTTTGTTATTGTTCAGTCAGGTCTCAGTTCAGTTAGGCTGTCCACAATAGTCTTTTGAGATGTGCCACAGCATAGTTCAACCTGGGCCTCCTTAATCTGATACAGCAGCGTGGTGAAAATAGGCAAGGCCAGATGTTCAAATACTTTCACTTTGGCAACAAGAGGAGCAAACGTAGTGAAGAGGTCAAGGGCCAGGAAGAGAGAAATGGAAGAAAGGCCATAGCTTTCAGTAAAGAAAAGTGCCAGAGCTCAGAAACTGCATGGAAGCAAAATAATGAAGTCAAGGACCTCACAGGCTTCTGTTGCAGCTGGAAAACGCTGAAGTCTGAAAGTCGGATTTAGATCTGTCACAATTACTTTATGCATTTCAGATTGATTGAATTATAACTCGCAGGTGCTCCTTGCTCAGTGCATTTCATCCTTCTTCCCTCCACAACAGGCTTTAAACTCCAGCACACAAGACAGATGAAAAAGATTGCTCCCTTGCATTCCCCTTAACACCACTAGGTCTCTATCGCATTTATAAACATGTATTTTAACACACAACGCTCTACAGAGGAAATCCAACTGCCGCCAGAACAGGCTGTTTTGATGGACTGAGTAAACATGATATTTTGGTGACAGGTAATTTTCATACTCAACTGATTAATTCCAGAACACCGGAACAATGGGCTTTTTCAGCTGCTGAATAATGCATGTATGGCATTGCAACTGGTAAGCAGCAGGGTACCCGGTTAGCGATAGAAATTCACACACCCATGCTATTTTAATAAGCTATCACTGTTAAAGAAGTCTATTTACGTTATTCATCTCCAACATTTGCACAAACATGTCAACTGGGGAAGTGTGTGGGGGGAGGTAGGAGGGAAAAATGAGGTCATATTCATATACACTTTCTTAGCTGTTTAATTTATGTAAGCTTTAAAATTAAGCAAAAAAAACATACTTCCAAGGGAAAGAAAGCACCATGACCACCACCTGCAACCTGGATAATATGAATACAATGGAAACAGACCATAGCAGAAGCAAAAGGCCAAGACAGGGATATATAGACAGAGAGCTGGTCATAGGCTGCTCCAGAGATTTGTGAGTCAGAGCCATTTTGGGGTTTGGCCACTGGCCTGGTCCATGGTGCCACCAATCCATTTGGATCCATCTGGGCCCTGTCTCTGTCACTGTCTCCTCATGAACCAGCTCATGTGCTCCTAGAAGAACTAGGGGTTCTAGCAGGTTTCCCAGCTGCTCTGCTGCAATGCATAGGTTTGGGGATAGGGGCCACCAGGCTGGAGTCCAAGGCTGCTCCACTTGGATTATAAAGGTGTAGACCACAGAAAGAAGGAATAAGCTCTTATGTGTGGGACCAAGAGTCAGAGTGACTCTTAAATTTAGGTGTGTTATGAGCTTAATTTCTTTTATAGCCAATGGATATCTAATCAACACTGATCTTCTGTAGAAGTCTGTTTCTCTTGGCTCTATGTAATATTGATCGGGGGAGAAATTATTTTGCATAAAAAAAGTTATCTGGTACCATTAGAGGCTCTGGGGTGTTCTGCTTGGTTCTCAGCTGCTGCTCCAGAGGGCTGCAGATTTCCCATACATTTTGGGTAATGTTTGCCACCCTCAAGGAGTTGATATCTTCGATATTAAGGGATGTTTAAAATTACACTAGATGCCTGTGTTTAGACAACTGTATGACAACCTTGACCTCCATTGACTCTAATGGGAATTTGGACAGATGGACATCTAAATTTGTGTGCCTTAATCTGTAAAATGAATACCACTCAAAAATGTCAAAGTCTCCTCATTTTCACTTCAGCTGGTCACTAGAGGCCACATTTTCAATAAAGTAGCTCCTATTTTGGCATTCATTCAGTTAACAAACTTTCAGGTGTGATCAAAGGCAAACCTGAGCCCCTCTGAATGAGATGGGAATTGAACAGGTGACCTATATCTGCTCCAACACCTCCTCATGCCCCAACTACTCAGTTCAAAAGTGGAGGTAAACTGAAGTCTGAAGGCATATCTGCAAACCTGAAAGGCCCAGACCCCAGATTTTGGTGGTTGGGCAATGTATCTACATGTGCATAGCACAGAAGACACAACCACAGGTGGTCCCACATTTGGCACTGTCTGAAACCCAGCAGATAACCCTCCAGGCAACATCATTGATGGAAATATGCTAATTGTTCCTTTTCCCCTTGTTCCTTGGTAATAAGGTGCTATTAAAGCAAGGAGCAAACTGGTCTGCCCCAAGCAGTTAATCTCATACTCGGCTCCCACTTGATTTTATTTTGCTGTTTGGGTCTGGCTGCTGGTGCACTTTCAGCCCCTACAACCTCACATCTGAGTTTTCATTTGCATGGTAAGTCTTGATGTCATAGCATTAATTCTTTTAAATCATAATCCCAGATTTTGCTTCTCCTTAGCTGCCCGAGGATTTCCTCTCCTTTTTGGGCTCATATATCTTTGGAAGACCCTAGGAAGAGACCTTCCTATTGAAGAGTGGGACTGTTTCCCAAAAGCACATATGAATGGTATAAGCATGTTTTTCAGGACATGACTATTTTACTATGTAACAGCCCAATGATTTATATCATTATACTGGAAGCTTTGAGCTTTTATTTATCTTATTTCCTTTCTTTTGCCTTTGCAAATAGAAAAATAAGGGGAGAAAAAAACCCCAAGGCATTGCTATGGGACACCCTGGAGTGTATTAATCTACATGGGGATTGAGGAGTGCTCAGTTATGGGAGGAAGGAGGTGGAGCCCAGGGACAGCCCCAGCACTACACTGTGCAATATGTTGTTTCAGTGCCTCTGGAGGCCAGTAATCAACACACGTCAGAAAAACTTTAAGGTAACCAATGTAGAAGGTAATGGCTGCATAAGGAGACCAACTGACAGAACACATTGAAACAATTTTCTTCCAACCTCCCCAAATTTTTCTTTTAAAGCCTTCCCTTTCAGTCTGGGGAGAAGCATGAGAAACTTGCCTGAGGTTTTCTGAGAAACCAGGGGAGGAGGAGGAGAAACCGTGGTCGGTTACAGAACTTTTTCTCCCCTTTGTGGTTCCCTTGTCTCCCTCAGCCCAATAGTAATTAAACTTTTTGTTGCACCCACTGTGCTAGTCACTAATGGGTAAATGCAGACATCGTCACTCTGCAGGGATTATATTCCAAAAAGATAAGACCGGGGAGTATTATTCTCCTATTAGTGCAGAGATGGCAAGCAACAGGGATTTTTAAAGTTATTTGCCAACCCTCCAGCCAGCTTTGTAGTGTCTACAAAAAAACAGGGCTTTTACTCTTCTGAAACAAAGCTTTAAAGGAGCTGGTTTTGAAAACACTGATTTTGGCTGTTTGTTGTGAGACACCATGGAAGTGTGGCCTGGTTTTCGATAATTTGTCTTCTAATACTCAAACCTAACTTAACCTGGCTCACTTTTCTGAATCTTTCATGGGCTCCCACACAGTCTATAATGGTATTTTCCCTGTAGTTCCCTGCAGAACACTACTCTGCAGTGATTTGGAGGAGCGAAGGAAGCAGGAGCTGAAGGAGGGCAGAAAAGGAAGCTATTTTGAGCACAAAGCCTCTAGGCAGATGTAGCTTGTGGAACTATCACATTCAGCCCAAGTTATTGGAGCAAATCAATACTAATTATTTTAAGGATGAGGCCTTATGCTGGGGCTTCTCAGGGTACTCACACTGATCTTTCATTGCTTCTTTTGTAAATTTGCAGTGTGAGCTGTTATCACGGTGCGCACAGCAAGAATGCTGTAAGGGAAGGGAAGGTCCCACTATTTAGTTTCACCTTGTTCTCAAGCACCCTTGTACAACCTCTGCCTGCAGCAGGGCATGCAAACACTGGTTGAGGATGGATTTCATACTATAGGTCCTTTGTGGGATGGGAGGATCCCAAAAAATCCCCTCCTCCAAGGACAGGACCATATTTAGGCTCTTTGCATTAGGAGAAAAGGAGAGGACCTTCAAGTAGCCTCATCTACAAATGAGGAGCCAAAGGAGCTTGAGATCCACAAACTGAACACCAGTGCCATCTCAAAGCAAGCATGGAGACTGAGTGCTCCTGAACTAATGCATCTGGAGCATACTTCACCTACCCAAGCTCCTCTAGCAATGAACATGCTTCATCCTTCCCACAAAGGTTCCCTTGGTCATTGCCAAACCCATTTACAAAAACACAGCTCATGTAGTTATCAACCATAACTCAATAGACTGGGAGCCTGTCCAAGGTCCAAACTCCAACAAATACAGTGGTTTACTGTGTCTCCACTGATACTTAAGAAAAATTTCAAGCTCATGTCTGGCAACCGACTACTTAAAACTCTCAACCGCGTGGCTGCCCAGCCCAAACTTGAGAACTCTCCTGTGGTGAAGGCTGATATTTCACACCTCAGTAGCATCCAGCACAGCTTCTAAGGGGTTTGGCACTTACCTGGCAGGATTATACAAAAAAGCAGTCTGCAGCACCCATCCAACAATATTTTTTAATATCTCCAGGAACTTCTGTATTCCTTCTGCTGTCTGCCCATCTTTAAGCAAGAGAAGTGCAGGAAAAGGAGCGTTCTGCAGTCCCATCCCTGTGAAGGGTCCTGGTTTGTACAAAATGAAGGAATGCAGTTACATCCCAGCGCCGTGCTTAAGAAACCATGACTGTAGCGTTGCTGACTTTGATGCATGACATAGGTCTGGGAAGGGCAAGGGTAGCCAGAAGGTCGACCGTAAAAATCAGTGCAGCGATATCCACTACCATTTAGTTTCTCCATTTTACGGGAGGGGCTATAATGTTTTTCTCCAATAAAGGCTCTTCCCAGCATTGATTTTATTTTTCTTGATTCAGTGGCTGAAGGAGGAAACATAAAGATTATTTCATTTTATCCAAAATGAAATATCTGTTTCATTCTCTGGGGTTTTTATATACTTTTTTTAAAAATAAAGAATAAAAATTGTTACATTTCCAAGCAAAATACTGATTTGAAATGTAAAGTTTTGGCTTTGCACACAGCAAGGTGCAAGACTGCATTATTTTCAAGAATGCCTTTCTTTCATTCTTTGAGGGTGAAAAACCTTGAAAACGTGGCATGATTTTTCCAAGTTTCAGGTGAACCAAAACTGACTTGTTTATGGCAGGTGAACTAATGTCTAAGAACTTGCTTCATGTAGCTCCATTCTCCACTAACCCCTTTTTGTCTTTTTAGATTTGAAATTCTTCAGGGAACAGACTGACTTTCCTTTTGCACAGGGGAGACCACTTTGAAGATAAAAATTGTTAGAGCAGTGCTAAGTATTGTGTAGCCTCGGAAGAATGTGTTATCAGCTTACAAAGCCACTTTGAAAAGTAGCATACACTCAAAGGCACTGACATCTGTCTGTAAAAAGAGAAAAAAAAAGAAGTGTAGGTGGGATTTACTGTCTGCTATATAACTTTCTCCTAGACCTTGACTGCATGAGACATACTGCAAGCGAGGCAGAGTTTTGCACAGTAACAACTGCTCTTGATGAAACTCGTTTTTAAGGATTCTGTAGCAGCACAGGGATGCCAAAGCTTTCTGGACTCAGATCCAAAAAACCTCCCTAGGTCAAAGCAGATCAGCCCAGCCAACACAAAGACATGATTCAGCAGATCAAGTTGTATTAATCAACAGCCGATTTTCAGGTGAGCCCAACTCTTCTTCTCAGAAATTATATTCTGAGAGCATTGGGTTTTTTTCATTTTCCCAGTGACTATCACTGCAGCAAACTGAGTCATCAACACAAACAGAGCTTCAGAGCTGGGTACAAACTACGTGAGACCCAACCATTCTGTATCATCTTTATAAGGGAAAATAACTTGTGACTTCTCCTTTCTTGGCTAGACTGTCTTTCTGAAAGGCTACAGGGAACTCCAAGGATGCCTGGTATTCCTTCAGTCCTGGTTATCATTTTTCTGTTTTCTGACTAGTGTGAGACAAGCTTCCAGAAGCACTGGAAATATTTGCCCATCTTTTGGAACCGTTGCCCTGCTTGGCCCTATTGCTGACCTACCATTGCTACTCTACCATTGCTGGCCACATCTATGCCACAGCCAGTTTCACTGACCTACACACCCAGCTCACTCCAATTCTAGTCCAGTCAGCACTGATTTTCAAATTACAGAAGAAAAATCCTGCCTGTATATTCAAAGCAGGAAAAAAAAATGCTCCCAGGAGGGTGAGACATGTAATCAGGACTAACGGGCTGTGTCCCTAGGTATGCACACAAGTGCTGCTGTTCATCATCCAGCCTTTGTAGCACAGCACCAAGGCTCCTCTTTGGGGACACCCTGGGTCAGCCAGGACACAGAGAGGCTGAGCAGCTGGGGACTCCCCTGCAGGGCTAAACACTTTTTCAAGGTGTTAGAGAGTTTACAGGACTGAAGAGTATATGGTGGGTTATCCCATGAGGTCAGAGACCTGGCTATCCATGGATCCAGTCAATGGCTTCAGACCTTGCCGTGATGCCATATGGTGCAAGAGAGTCTGTCTGGGGCACCTAGCTCAGCTCCCAAGTCCAGCAGCAGCCCTCTGAGCCGGTGACTTGTTCCACCACGTATCAAAGTCTCACTTGGCCAAAACCATTGACAAATCTGCAGGACTAAAAACCCATAAACCCAATGCCTGGAAGTAAACAGACTCCTCCTTTTCCCCTAATATCCAAGATTCTGATTCTGCAAATTCATCCTCCTGTACTGCTGGGGAGCACGGGGCAGTCTGAACTTGCAGATCAGCCATGGGACTGAAAGCCACAGGACAGCTCAGGAAGTCACTACAGCAAAATGGAAAATTACTTCCAGAGATGCCCTGGCTTCCCTATGCCTCTGGGCAAGGAGCCTGCATCTCATGTGGGTGCATGGAGTCCAGCTCTTCCTCCTACTCTTGGGCCACTTATGCATCAGCATAATTAAACTGGCCATCCCTTATAGAACTGTTGCAGAATAGTGTCCATGCTAAATTGTTCTTCCTTTGCCCCTGAGGGAACCTGGCCTCCTAGATCAGGTGTGTGAATATCCCCCAAATACATATACTTTTTTACTCCTCCCTATTCGTATGCAACAATTGAACACAACCATAAACGCTCTTTCTCTTCACTACAGCACTAGCTAGAGAAGGGCCCAATATGTTTGAGTCAGTCTAAAGATGGCCTCTTTTAGCAGTTCTCTCTAAAATTAGCCATGGACAGCCTGTAAATCTGTGCTGAGGCTCTATTGCAGGTGAGAACATGGAGCATCACCTTAAAAACAGTAGTAGGCAACAAGGCAAGCTCTGAGCTTTCTGGGTGTCTCGATTATAAGGGGGTGGAATGCACCAGCCACTGCTCCTCTGCTGTTGTGTGCTGCTAGTGGTACCCCTGCGGCTGCAGAGGTCTTCAGGCACAGAGAAGGAGGAGGAGGAGGGTTTGCAAGAAGGGGTCCCGAAGCAGACCTTCCTCTGCTACAACACCCTGCAGCCTTTGGCTCATGGTGACCCCAGCTACCTCCCCACCTCCAAAAAGCTCACCACAAGTGGTACAAAATCATCCACCTACAGGAATGTAGGGAAATTAGCTGTGAAATAAGGGCAAACACCTCAAGCCATAAACCTCATCAACAGCAGCCAACTGGTTCCTATTGTTGTTGTTGTTGGCATTATTGTTATTATCATTATTATTATTTTTTAGTTTCAAGGCTTCCATTAAAGGCAAACCCACATCCTAGGGCAAGACAAGAGCTGAACTTCAGCCTGTGATGTGAGGTCCTTTGGGACCTGATACTTCAGCTGGGAAGTATCCCATGAAAACTGCATATTATTGGGAAAAAGAATAAAATCCATTAAGTTCAGAAGGCTCACTGGATGACTTGTTTTCTGAGGACAACCTTATTTGTAAATTTTGTTCTCAGAAGAAAAGATTGACCATGTCCCCTGGCTGGCATGTCCTGCCCTCTGGGACGTGGTATTTGTTTTCTGTACCTGGAGCAGTAGATCTGCCTAATCCCAGCTCATACTTAACTTGAGATATGCCACAGACGAGAGAAGACTTTGCAGCCTCTTGGAGTCACTCCTTTCTCATCTTTGCTCAGGAGGAGATTTCAGAGACATCGCAGTATCCATTTAATGACTTTAGGTTTTCAGAGTATCACTGCCCACAGATGACAGCTGAACTACCAACACGTCTTTTACTCACCTGCTGAACTTGATGGGGTTTATTCTTTTTCCCAATAATATGCAGCTTTCATAGGATACTTCCCAGCTGAAGACCCCAAAGCACCTTATGGAAAGGCAGTAGCGGTACATCATTTTACCAAAGGGAAAGAGCAGCACAGGGGAGGTGGAAACCCCATCCCACATCACCAGATAAACGTAGGCATCTGTGGGCTATAATACAGCCCATTGGTTTGAGCCACTCATATGGCTGCCCCGCAAGGTGACCACACATTCAAGGTTACCATAGGATGTCCCCCTGCCCCAGAAGAAGTTTTGAGGATGTCTTAAATATTCTCTGGAATGTATATACACAGATTAAGTTTATTCTATTTGTTCAGATCCTATTGCTGCACCACACTGACTCCATGTGGTGCTGGCTGAGGGAAAACTATCCAGGAGAAGGAGGTATCACCGTGATGGATGGTGTTCAGAGGGAAAAGACCAGTGAGCAGAAATGTTCACATCAGACTCATTTCCTTTACTCAGAGCACATGTTCATGGCACTTACTGAGCATTTCCCACTACAAGTATTCAGATACTCAGTTAAATGGGGGGGAAAGCACAATTTTGTAAAATGCACTCTAGCTCCTGGTGGGAGGTAAGCTGGGAATGGTGATGCTGAAAAGTGGTTTGAAGAGTTACTTCTAGCTTGTTTATGCAATCATAGCCTATGTGTTTACATCCCAAATAACTTTTGAACTTAATGGTTGCTTCCCACCAAGTGTGAAAGAGATGAAATGTTCCCAAAGCTAAGCAGTTCCTCCAAGTTTCATAAAAACAGGCAGCCAGGTAGGTAACAGACCCAAGCAGAATGAAGGATGGACACCTCCAGCCAGTATTATACATGAGAGAAGCCAAATAGAGACATACACAGACGCGAACGCATACAGCTTTCCGTGCCCCAGCTGAAGGAAAATCCTGACCTTGTCCCCGTGCCAGAGAATCCAAACAGCAGATATGAATGTTGGAAATGAGGCTGCTTTGATCCCGCCGCAGGCTGAATCACTGATCTCCTATGGAATTTGCCCTCCTAAGGCTGGAACAAAGAAGCCAGATGAATGCGAGGAGGCAGGACAGCAGCAGCCACCTTCCGTCATTCTGCCCACGTCCTCCCTCGCCCCTTTGCGGCTCACCTTGTCATTTACTTGCCAGCTCCATACTGCAAACACTGCTTCCCTTAAACCATGACTGCATTGCATGGACTAAAGCAGGCAGCATGGTGGGAAGTCCTGAAAGGACTGAGCCTTCCTGCGGTGACACCTCCAAGCAAGTTCACAGCATCCCTTGGAGATGCTAATGAAACATATCCTGCTAAGAGGGGTAATGTCAAGAACTATAGAGTTGCTACGGACTGGAATTTCATTGCTTGGTCCAAGGGGAAAACGAGCTTTTCTTCCAGAAGCTGAGGAGAAAGTGTGTTACACCAATCAAGAGGAGCTCCTCATGGGTATAAGCCCCCAGCATGAACCCCACAAATTTACTTAAACGAGAGAGGGAGTGCTAAGGAGGCTTAAGCTCTCCTTTCCACCTTATTTGCACTACTGCATGCTCCCATGGTGTGGCAACAGTCCCAGGGATGTGACCTGTCCCCATTTCACATTGGGGATTCATCATCCCCACCCTGAGCTGCGGGAATGAAGTGGGAGGACAGGGAAATACGTGGGGTGCTTTTCTGTAGCCCCTTCCAACCTCCATGCTGGGAGCTCAAAATAGAACCATGCTACCTGTATTTCCTTTGTCTGTAAAACACCAGGACACTAATAAATAGACCTGCTCTTAGCTTGGTATTTTGTGGCAGCCCTGAGAAGTCAACCAGCTACTGACCCGTTATGCTCGGTACTGTGGAAATCCACAGTCAATGACAGCTCCTATTGCCAAGAGCTGCAGCGGTGATATGAACGACTCCATCCCCACCTCTCTGTAGGCCACCATCTAACCAGCTGGTGGGCACTGCTTCTCCCAGATTACGATTCTTAATTTAGAGAGTCTCTTCTGACATTTTGACTGCTACGGCCTGATGCTCGCATGATCACGGGAGCAAGCTGTGCTCAGAGAGGATGAAATTCAGCTCCTCCAATCGCACCCGGGTTCTCTCACACACTTTCTTTTCTACCCTTCCTGATTCATTTAAAATCAACCATGAAAAATGTCACTGGTTTCCAGGAAAGCACAGGTCTGACCAAGGCAAAAGTCAGCCCTTTAATTTAAAACAGTTGAGGGGGAGACAATTCAGTGAAGCTGCTCAGCTAATGCACAAACAGTTTGTAATTACAGGAGCAGGCTGGGAAAACAGGACCTACCTAGGGAATATTCTTATTAAATAAAGCAGAATTCTGTCACCTTCTTAATCATGAAATATTGATGAAACTGTAAGCAGCCCCTCTGAGGTTTTAGCCTTTGCCCTCTCCTTGTGTGTGTGTGTGTCCACACAAAGACGAAGGGGAGAAAAACAACCTCAAAGCCTACCCATGGAGCTGCAGAATACTAACCATGCTGCTGTACCAGTGGATTTCTGCTGAGCTTGCATGGGCACGTGGATTAGAGATATAAACATTCTTCACTCGACACAACCAGAAACTTCTTTTAGACTGAAAGGGTAACAGAAGGGTGATTAAATAGAGACAAATAAGGAAGCATACTAGAGGGAGGATGGTCCTATGAATCAGCAGAGGAAGGGCTAGGTGTTGATGTTCTTCCTTATCTTGAGCCACTCCACATGTTTTGGAGACAGTAGAGGGACATTGAATTCCAGATATCCTGTAGTGTCAGATCTTCCTCATGAAGCTATGCTTACAGCTCTGGTGCTTGCTCCTGGGTTAAACAGCAACCAAGAAACTTGGATGACCCATCTTCACAAGCCAAAGGCTAACCAGGGCAGCAGGAGGTTGCATTGCTGGAGCTTCGAGCATCTGCATTGTCCTTCAAGAAGTCTAGGAGTCCTGGAGAAAGCAGCACCCAAGACAGTGCAGCCTGTGAACTCAAGATGGATGTGCTCAATATTCATCAATATCCACACCTGGGGACAGCCAGACCTGGGACGAGACACCTGCAGGTCCTTGGTGTTACCTGAGATGCTACAACATGCAGCTTCACACCATCTTTGAGGTGCCAAAAGCACACCAGCTGCTCAGCAGAGGAGCCAGCTGGCTTCAGGCAGCTGTGGTTGGCATTGGGGCAGGCAACACCATACCCCTTGAACCGTTTAGCTGATGTTTGGGCACTGCAGCCATCAGTTTTCTCGGGGCCTCAGCAACAGGAGGCCAGAAAAGCCCTGAGGGGGAAGAGCCAGAGACTCAGAATAATGTGGGTGAAACTAAGAAGTTTAGGGAAGAAAAATCACAGGCAAATTTTCAGCCCTTCACACTTCTCTATGCAGTGGGAAGGGACAGAAACTCTTTTCAAACTGAAATAACCATGCTCCATTCCACTTCTGTGACTCAGCTCCATGGTTATACCCAAGACAAATAAATACAGAAAAATGGGAGCTTCCCAGAAGGAGATATTGGGAACCATGAGCAAGAACTGTGAGACCAGTGCATGACCAATAACAAATACCAAAAATCAGACACTCAGCTGAACCTGTTTTTTTTATCCTTTCAGAAAGGGGTGGATAAATGGGTCTAGGGAGAGAGAAAATGATGGGAAAGAAGAACTAACCACAAAGACTGACCAGGAATAGTAGCCTCGGGCAAGTGAAGTTTTGAGGACTTTGCTGACAAGAAAACATTGCAGTTGGGAGGAACTCGAAAAAGGGAGCAGGGCCAGGCTGTCTGGAAAGCAAAGGAAGGAAGGATCAAAGAACTAGAGGAGGAAGGAGGACAAAGCCGTGGAGGCTGCAATAGCTTAGAGTGGGGGAGATGCATCAAGCAGCAGGGGAGCCTTCTCTCTGCCCACTGCGGTAATGGGGCCTTTGTTCTGCTCCTTTCATGTTCACGCACATCTCGGTCCATAAGGGCAGCCGACAGGAGCTGAATCAATCACTCGCTGGTCCCAGCGGAGGGCAGGGCATGATTGATTTGCTCTCCCTGATGGTTGGCTCTGAAAGGACGCGCTCTCATTACTGTTAGTTTCTGGGACCCGGTTCTTTACTCCAGGTCTAAATGCTGCAAACCCTCCTGCCTCCACCGCAGGCTGATTCGGTACAGTGCCTTCGTTCCAACTGCCTGAGAAAGCTGTGAAAAAATAAATAAATCCACATTTAAAACCATAGCTAAAATAAAATAAAATAAAATACATAACTTTAAAACTTGCTGCCAAAACACAAAGCTGAGACTGTGGCCATGAATGATTTTAGTGCTCGCCTGTCTGCTCCAAATTCCAGTCATGCTTGTCACAGTCCCACAGCCTCTCTCTAATTGTCAGGCACAGCCCTTTGTGTTCCTAATCACCCCTGAAAAGGCCTCACTTCCCCTGATATGGCAGGCACCCTGGGGTGGCTGCATTTGGGGGCTGAGGGCTAAGGCAGCCCTGCCCCTACTCTTGTACACTGCAGGCTGCTGGCAGCTCCAAGAGAGCCTGGAGGATGGTGGACAGGACAGAGATGGGCTCTGGTCACCAGAGTGAGACAGAGATACTCTGCTGAAGGACAAAATATGGGAGAGCACAGGATCATACAACCAATCATAGAATAGTTTGGGTGGGAAAGGACCTTTAAAAGCCATCTAGTTCAACCTTCCTGCAATGAGCAGGGACATCTTCAACTAGATCAGGTTGCTCAGAGCCTCCCCCAACCTGACTTTCTGAATTTCCAGGGATGGGCCACCTACCACCTCTCTGGGCAGCCTTGGCTAGTGTCTTATTACCCTCATTGTTAAAAAAAAATGGGTGGATAGAGGCAGACAGCTGTAAGGGGCACGTTCAGGAGGAGACATAGGATGGTGTCACCCAGCAGCAGCCTTGGTCTGCAGTTAGCTTATATCCACCAGTGGGCACCAAGAGGTGAAGCCAATCCTTCTAACTGAGCTTATATTGTACCTTCTGTAAGTGGAAAGTGCTGCAAGTATACATCTATGCTGAAGGACCATCCACTTCAAGAAGTTTTCCCAATTTAGTGTACCTTAAGCATCCCACCAACTACAGTTATGGGTGGATGCAGTACTATTAGCTTACAAGGCTCTTAATAAACAGACAGTTTATCTGCAAGTTTTAGTCACTCACCATTTTAAATCCTTCCCACCTACATACTCATGTACCCTTGAGCCACTCTTAAGCAAATAATCCACAGCAATGCTATGTTCTCCTTTAAATGTTGTTCATAGAATCATAGAATCATTTAGGTTGGAAAAGACCCTTAAGATCATCAAGCAACAAATGATGAAGCTGCCCTGCAACCCATCGCCTGGCTCAGGAAACTCACCTGATGGGATGCATCTCAGCTACCTATGATGGATAGAATGCTGCACAGAATGCAGCAATTCACAGCCAAAAAAACTTGCTTCCAAAGAAGTTATGCACAAATGCAAATCTTCTGCATGGTTTGGCTGGAGGACAGAGTCTCAGAGAGAAGAAATTTTCAGTATCAGTTAGTGTGACAAGGGTGCATGGTCTTGAAAAAAAAGCCAAAGTGCCTGCATACCTAGGGACAGCAAAATAAGGTAATTGCAGTGAGTTTAAAGCATGTTAGAACTACCAGAAACTGCAACAACTTACTTATACCCAGATTCTACTAGTGATATAATTCTGCTGAGCAGGTTCTTACAGCTAGAAAGGTGACCAGCAGGTCAAGGAAGGTGATTCTCCCCCCTTCTCTGCTCTCATGAAACCCCACCTGGAGTACTCCCTCCAGCTTTGGGGCCGCCAACATAAGGACATGGACCTGTTGGAGCTGGTCCAAAGGAGGGCCATGAAGATGACTAGAGGTCTGGAGCACCTCTGCTATTAGGACACACAGGGAGATGGGGTTGTTCAGCCTGGAGAAGAGAAGGCTCCAGGAGACCTTATAGCCCCTTTCAGTACCCAAAGGGGGCCTACAGAAGAGATGGAGAGGGACTCTTTATCAGGAAGTATAGTGATTGGATGACAGGGAATTGTTTTAAACTGAAAGAGAATAGATTTAGATTAGATACTAGGAAGAAATTGTTTACCCTGAGGGTGGTGAGACACCCCAGAGCATTTGTGGATGCCCTGTGACTGGAGATGTGCAAGGCTAGGTTGCTGGGTTGGATGTAGCTTTACTTCTGGAAGCTACCACATATCTATAAGACTACATCTTTACAACAAAGCCTAAAGGGTTTTATGCTCTCCAGTGAGCGTTCCAAGCTATTCCCAGCTCTCTTTACCAGGAATAGCTGCTTCTGCTGGCTGCATGCACTGCTCATGTAGGCAATACATTTTCCAAATTCTTTCCACCTTTCATTCCTTTTTACTAGAGATGTGCTTCAACATGAGAACAGATTAAGCTGAAGCAGAGGAAATGTTGGAGCCAGGTTGGCTCAATAGTTCTGTAACAGACATTTTTTTCTAAATCAGCATAGAGCTCTGCACAGACAACAGCATAGCTCCTCAGTTTGTGTAACTTCAGCCTTGCTTTTAATAGCAGCTTCCAGTAGATGCCATAATTCTCATGAAGTAAAATTCCTCCTTTCACCTAAAAAAGATGATATAATGGCAGGACACAAGCTACAATACACCACGACACACCGCCCTAAATACAACTCTTAAGTCCCTGCTTCCAGATATAGATTTTCAATTGCCATAAACAGGCCTTTCTGCTCTCTTTCCCTGCCTGCTTAGTCCTGACTCCAGTAAATTTCCTAGGTTTGCACCAGTTCAGAATTGGGCTCTCCAAGCTCTGTTAGGATTTGTGCCAGCCCAGTAACCAAAAATAACAGCAGGGAATAGGTCCTGTTGCGCCCAGCTGTGCAGAAGCATGAAATAAGAGACAAAATCTGCCCAGAGGAGCTCACAGGCTCTGTAAATGAAACAGCAAATGACACAGCAGCGAGCAGAAGATGTCTGATTGAACATGGCAGAGTGTTGCAGGTTGGGTGTCTCAATGCCACACACTGATTATGCTGTTACAGCGCTGCTTAGACTTGTATTTCCACCCTAATGTACTAAACTCTTCTGAGGTTAGGCTCACCCAATTTAGGAATACAAATAACCTCAAAGAGCCCCATTTCGGAAGCCTCAGTTCCTTGGGAAGCCAATGACAGCATGATGACGTTGCTTTACATTCACCTCCGGGCAAACTGAGCTTAGTCACCACTGTGAAATTGTTGCCTTCTTTCCTGCCTCTCTCCTGCCTTTCCTGCCTGCTCCCTGTTTGACACTTTTCACTGTGACAGTCATCAGCCTGTGTATAATATAATCAAAAGGCTGCTTCTGGCTTCAAGCCGTTCCAGAAAGAAATTTTCACAGCACCCTACATTGAAATGCAACCCCTGTCCTGTACCTTCCCGCTATGTAATTTTCTGTTCCTTTCCTCCACTCCGAGCTTTTGGGTTTAGGGGTTTTGGGTTTGTTTGTAATTTGTGTGTGTGTGTGTGTGTGTGTGTATACTATCACATTACCCCATGTTGCAATTGTAAAACCACAGTATGAAAGCAGCCAATATTGAACTAATTTTATCACAGGGCTAGTAATAAAGTTTAACACCAACTATAATATTGTTGTACACCACAAATATTGCAACAGAACAGTAATATCCTGTTAAATTCATTTTCCATCCAGCACCACAAGATCTGTTGAAAGATGTTAAGGGTGAAGGGTTTTCCACGTTTTTTGTTTGGTTGGGGTTTTTTCCTTTATTTTTGCGAAGCTCCATAAATGTTTAAATTTCATAAAAAAATACATCACAGGTTTGGCAGTAATTGTTCTGGTGACACATCTAATTCCTCCATTGTCTGAAAAGCAATGTATGGCCAGTAGCTACCCTGCAAAGTGATCTACATCATTACCATCAGCTCATGGGAAGGAAGAGGTAGTTTTAACATGGCCCCATTACTGCAGTATCTTGTCCCCTCATAATGCTTTATGTATTTATTCTTAGGCACCCCAGGGAATTAGATGCAATTATCCATTCTTTTTTTTTTTTTCTTGGGCTGAAAAATGGGTAAAATGTTAAGCAGCTTGCCCCAGGTGACACCAAAAGTTTTATGATACTTCACAGATCTGAATCAGCATCCCTGGTGCAGCGGCTGGGCTATCTGCTCCTCCCCTGGGAGGAGGACACTGGTGGCTAAATGCTTTTTCTTGCAATCATCCCTGTCTCCCTGTTTGAGAACGCTGGCCACTTTGTACTGCCTCAGAGAAAGGTCTCATCCACCTATAGGAACACACAGGATTAATTAAAAGCATTCTTTTAAACCAATTAACTTAAACTGGTAGAAACCCTTGTGTATATACTCTCAGTGGATTTATACCTATTTTTTTAAATTCAGTCTAACTTGAGGCTTTGCATTTGCCAGCTGTGTCCCCAGCATCTTCCGTATCTTTTCAACTGCTTCTGGTTTTAAGCCAATTTTAATTAAGCTCACACACCCTGTGTGGTCAAATCCCAAAGAGTCTGTGGAAAGGCAGGCAGAGACACTAGGAAGAGGTGCAAAAGTTGATTCAAGGCGATGCTGGACTTAGCAGCACAGCTCTCGGCAGGTGTCAACTGTTTGAAGTTCAGTATAGATGGACACCAGCCTTATGGTCTTATGGTCTCTACAGAAATTAGTCTAGACTATAATGACTGCATTCATCCATAGACAGGAGAAGGAAAATGGAAAATATGAGGGATGGTGAGCAGCTTGCTACAGAACATTTGCAACAAAGCAGGAGACCCAACGTCTCCTGATGGTTGATGCTGCTGGCTCCCTGTCTTCTCACAGAGTGGGGCTAATCACAATCTGGGGACAACGCCCAAGGCTGAGCTTTTGAAGGCGACACAGCATGGAAATCACAATATGTAAGTATTTCTGGCATGGAGTCAGCCCAAAAGGCAGAGTATTCCTGGGACCTATCCATGCCTCTAAGCAATCAAAAACTACCGAGAGATGGAAAACTGTAGATGTCATTGACCATTCTTTGACATACACTACACATTAAACCTCAGGAAATATTTTTAAACATATTAGGACCTCATTAAGAACAAATAGGAGGATAAAATGCTGCTTACCCATAAATCTTTCCTCCTTTTAAAAGATCCTTCAGTGGTTTTTTTTCATTTATTAATGCATGTTCCAAGCAAATTTTAGACCGAAGTGCAGAAAACTTCAGGCCTTTCTGAACTCTAACCAACTCTCTCCACCTCTTTGCATTTAGCTCAGGGATTCTAATGCTCTCAGAGTTTTTCTTTTGTGGATTTTAAACCTCCTTCCCCCTCCTAGTTAAACCTAGACTTTGATTTGTCAGTCTTCCCTAAACCCAGAATTGAGATGGTCATGCATCTGACTGGCCAATATGCCCTGTTGCTCAAAATACCTTTGCTTTTCTAGCAGGAATTGTAGCATTCACAGGAGCTTCTTTTTGAGTTCTAGATTGAGGCTGAAAGGGAAAAAAAAATCACTTGGCATCCACTGTGAGATGCCATGTGTTCATAGAATCACAGAATCAGAGACCATAGAACCATCAAATCATAGAACTATAGAACCATCAGATCACAGAACCATAGAATGGTTTGCATAGGAAGGGACCTTAAAGATCATCTAGTTCCAAACCCCCTGCCATGGGTTGGGACATCTTTCCACTAACCATTGTTAATTTAATTCCCCAGAAATTAGGGAAGTTGTCACAGAGAGATATAAAAGGGGAAAGGAAAGGTCTTAAGGATCTGTGAAAAGCTGGGAGAAAGAGGAGAATCAGAAAATAAAGTCACAGACACTACATGAAAACCAGATATCAAGAAGATTTTCAGAGACCAGGTGGCAATATGTTAGTGGAAGGATTTCTCATGGCTGTTCTCCAACAGCAGCTTAGGAAGATGAAAGAGTCTGTGACATGCACAAGCACATGTGAGCCAAACAGAAGCTTCATTAAAAGTGGGGAGCAGGAAGGCACCAGGACATCTGAGCTGGTGAAAGTTTGTAAGTGGCCTCTGGGATGAGGTGGAGAACTAGCTGTCTTCAACAAAATGTGACAAGCATTAGGATGTAATGGAAAGACTTCCCAGGGGAGGGATTTCCTGCCATCTTGCATCTTAAAGCTCTTTGTAATGCAGTGACAATTGGACATGAAAGGAACCTTCCTGAACTACTACAGGTTTATATGCATTCTGCAAAGGTGGAACTACCATCACAAAGGGGATCAGGTTGGAAATAAGTAAAGCCTCATCATATCATTGTCTACTGGTAATAAATAACATTATTTTCTTTCCTCTTTCTCCATACATACTTTTCTACCAGTATAATTCTTTACCTGTCCAAAACTACCCTTCATTTCCATCCAGTTAAGACCATTAATATTATTCTTTACAGTGGAGCAGTGGTGATTTACCCCTGCTGAGAATGTTGATCATATCCGTAAAGGTAAAGTCAATCCAACCTGAAGAACGGCTACATGTTATCCCATAGTGCAGCCCAAGGGAGGTTTGAGTAAGACATATGAGAGTGTGAAGGCAAGGCATAGAAGGCAAGACATTGATGAAATCAGTTCTGTTGCTCTGCTAAATAGCATAGGTTTCCAGAAATGCTCCTAAGTCCATCTCTCAGGATTACAAAGGACAACTGTAGTGGAGCTGGAAGGTGAACCCAAATACACGTCTTACTGCAGCTGGTAACCTGCAAGACTACAGTTCGGTTCTCTTGGGTGGAAGCAATCCAGGCATTTTCTTTATATCTCATTGAGGAACTGTTTGCTTTTCCTATATTTCACATGCCTGTGAGCTGGGACCATGCCTTCAAGCAGGCAGCAGAACAAATCACAGAGCGCAAATTGCTTGAAAAACTTGTGCAGGCAGATAATGAAAAATGCAGCCAAAACTAGTTCACTGTGAGAAGATACTGAGACCAACTTTTCCTGAAAATAGAATTATCGCTTCTCTTAGTCTATTTCTTCCTCCCTATTTCCTGAACCCTAATATTTAATGAAGAAAAATATGCAAAGCCATGATCTGTATGGTTAAATTCCTGTTATCCTCTCCTGAATTGTTTCCTTGTAAGGTTTCACACTGTCCTACCACCAGACAAGTAAATGTTTGGGTTTTTTAAAAAAAAATACTTTATTCTCTTTTCTTCAGTTGCCAGCAGAGAGTTTCTAAGTTGTCTTGGTAGTATGTCCTCTTCTACCTCCTCCAGCTGTAAAACCATGTGCTTCCTCTTCTCTTCTTCCAAATCATCTCTTCCATTTAATGTCTTGCTTTCTTCTGAACATAACTTTGTGTGGACTGTGCCTTATTCTGAGTGGCTCACCACTTCTGTTTTATATGGTTTAAGTGCCTTTTAAAAGTCAAAGCTCCCTTGCCTTTGGCAGAACATGCCCACAAGCAGAAGAACCTTTAAAAAAAAAAAAAAAAAAGGCAAAGAGTGAACTTTTACAATTAAGACAGAAAAACCTCTTATTCATTCTAAGGTCCTGCCATTCTCACTGGCTTCCAGACACAGCTGTGGAGCAGATGTACCTGGACCCCATACAGACTCTGTGCCATGGACCTGCTGAGAGAATCTAGAACTTTATTTATCATACATGTTTACCAAGCTGTCTGTGGGTACATCCATAATGATTCTGTTTTTATCTGGCAACAAAGGAGGACAAAGGCGCAGCAATGTGAAGAAAGATACATTAGCTGTCCGAAGACAGGTAACACGTCTTGCTAACATACTCCATTCCATCTTCCCCCCAATAGCTCGGAGCAGTGTTTCCTTTTAAAAGTATCCTATCACCTCTGACAGATGGATTGAGGCTTAAAAGCATCAATATTTTGGGAAAGTGGTACCTGCTGGCAAGGTAGATATAGGTTTGTCTTTCAAGAGGTTTTATATTTCCTATTAGGTCCTTTTCCTGGAAAGCAGTAACCATTTATTTTAAACTTTATCTACTGGTAGGTTTGGGGTTTGTTCTTTTTTATCTTTTCCTTTTTCTTGTTTTGATTTCTTCAGTGGACACCTCATCTGTCAGCAGCGGGGAAGGGTGGGAGCGCTTTTCCTTGGCTGTCCCGAAAGGTGAGCACAAAAAACCTGCCATTGCTCTTCCTCAACGTGGATTAGCAGAAGGTTATTGCAAGGGGGTATATGAAAAAAAAAAAAACAAACAAAAACAAACCAAAAAAGGAACAACATCATCCCTGAAGCAGATTTAAAGAGTCCTGGTAACTTTTTTTTATCTCTCACAAGAAAGACTAAATCAGTCATGTTGTTTGTATGCCCCGTCATACTTCTGATGGGTTGTTTTGCTTATCTGGCATTTCGGCTCAGATGCATCCCACCTGATAGTAGGCAGAGACGCTGAAGTTAGGGCTGTCATTATCTGGGTGCCAGCTACAGTCACAGAGAAGAGAGAGACACCTCAGGAGAAGGATTCACATCTGAGGAGGGTGAATCATGCTCTCAAGATGCCAGTATTTCTCTATTTCTCAAGATGCTGCTGGCACAAACAGCAGTAAGTCAGTACAATAAGGCTTCTAATTTAGGAGTCTTGGTGAAATGCCTGAAGTTTGATGGGTGAATCTAGACTGTGGTGAATCTCTCTCTCATCATATCTGCAGCTTGGTGGAAAGAAAGACATCAAAGATATTCACCCCATTTGCTGCACAGGACTCTCGTGAAGGGAATTGTGAGCAGCGGAAAGGAAAAAAGGAATAAAGAGAAGAAAAATGCGGAGGTTTCCAAGGGGAAGTGAGAAAATCTATGCTGCTATTGCCTTCTGGCTTTGTGAGTTGAGTTGCAGGGTTTCTTGTCTATGCCACCTCCACAGCCAGAAGGCTGCTCAAATACGGGATTTGGTTCTGGCCCGAAGCTCAGGTGGGAGCATAGCTGAGGATTTGCACATGGTTTCCATCTGCTCCCCAACTAGGCGTCCCCAGTAACTCATGCAGCTGAATAGCTGCTGTCCTGGAAAGGACAGGGTTGGGGTGGTCAGTGACTTAAGCCTAAAGACTCATGGTGGCTGAATATATTCACTAGAACAGAAAAACATCAGCAACCTTCAGTGCAGTTCCAGAGAAGACATTTCCCTCCAGGAGACACTTTGATGTGCAATATTTTCCTATTCTTAAGTACAAACTGCAAAGAGTTAAAAGAACTGGAATACTTTTGGGGTTAAAATAGTGGTAGGTGGTGGAAAAGTATACAAAAGTTAGGAAGCCCAGCACTGAGCAGATCAGCAATGAAGACCCTAACTCCAGGATGTTCTGATAGCACTCTTTGCATTAGTCTTCTTTCAGTCTTCAGAAACTGATGGGGCAATGTGATCTCCCAGATACTTCCACCCAGATACTTCCACAGACCCAGGAGCTCTACACCATCCCCAGCTGAAGGACCTAATTAAGGCTCCTTCCCAGAGATCAGCATTTGGGTTGCTGCTGTCTGTGGCCTTCTCTGGAGCACCGTCGGCTCTGCCACTTCCTCAGAGGTGCCCCAGCACTGCCTCCAAAGTGCTCCCTACCATGCTGAACCCCACGGAAGGATCAGGGGTTTTGCCACCGAAGAGATACTTGGCAGAAGCCCTCTCCTGACAGTGTTCATGTTTCTCAAGTGAGTCACTCTGGGCTGTAGCTATATGGGCACTGCTGGTGGAGTTTTCTTCTCTGTTCATTGCTGAAGGGGCACAGTGGCTTCCCAGCAGCCTGCCTCCCCACCATCTGCAACTCAGAAGTTCATTTTATCAGATCCAGAATGCCCAGTTCTTGCACACATTTAAAATGCAGGTAAGGAATGGACAACTCACGCTTTTCTTCTTTCTCAGTAATACTGGCAGAGGGGACCTTGTGAGCATCAGGATGGAACATTCAGAGTCCTTGAGCCCCAGGAAGCACCTGAGTGTGGCCTGAACAGGGTCACACAGAGTCACAGTTGCTCCCTGTACCCAAGGGAGAGGCATTTCCAGAGAGTATTTGCCCCCCTGAAGACATAAATCATGAAGTGAAGGCTCCTGTCATTCTTCATAAAGGAACCCTAGAGCAACTCCACTCTGATGAGACACAAACAAGATGCAAAGAGGGTGTTGATGCCATGGTGTTATACTCTGTGTTTTGGGTCATACAACAGGGCATGTGGTTAGTACTGAGGGCAAAGCCCTCACTTCCCACTTCCCCTTAGCAATCACTTGGAAATCAGAAAGATTTCAAAGTCATGGCTTGAAAAAGAAAATCCAGCACCCAGACAGAATGTGGGAGGCAGGAAAGCAGCCTGAAGCCCATGTTCAGTATAGCAGGAACTGGAATTCCTGGAGTATAGTTACTCCAGGAAGGGCTCCCAAGTGCCTCATTTTACATGTCTCAAACGTGCGGGTGACTATAATTATCAGTGTTGCTTGGCTGCAAGAAACCCAGAGGAACAAGCATTTACAGCGAGACTGTGCACCACCTACTCCCACTGGTGAGCATTCCCATGAGTAATTCCAGTGAAGCCAAGGAGGCTACATGTGTGAATAGCGTTGGATCTCTTGGAGAACAAGGTTCTCGGCCTGGACCTGCAAATTATTTTAAGCCTCTGAAAGGTCCTCTACAAATCAGTCAATCATTTCTCTGCTCGCAGGCAGGCACACTGCAAGTTTTGCTCTGCACCTAATGCCTTTCCAGTTAATGTTTCCATGAATTAAAAATGATGTGAGCAACGCACTGTATCATGTCCATGTACACATGTGTAATAGCAAAGCAGAACAGGCACCATCACACACAGTTTCCTAGAAATACTTCAATAGGATCAGATAGTTTCAGTATTTTCAGTATATTTCATTTTGGTATATAAACTTCTACAAGGTCATCTAGGATGTTGTGTTTTACCTTGATTGATAGTACAGTGCACAGAAGTGTGACTGATCCATGCAATTCTTGCCTCAACCTATTTTTCTCCAGATCTCCAAGGTGTTGGAATCCCTCATTAAAAAAATAAAAGAGAAAAATAAAGAGCTCAGCCCAATCCAAAAGGTTAGAGCAGTCGAAGCTGAAGTACCAATCCTGTGTCTGTTCATAACTTGCAAAAGTTTTTACTGCAAGGTTTGGAACGTGACAGTAAAATTCTGCAACACGCACATGATGTGGGAGGAATAGAAATTACATTCAGAGTCTGAGTCTGGAAATTTGTGCCTGAACAGGGAAAAGCAAGGGATGTGTTTAATCAACAGGCTCAAGCATTGCCTTCTTGTAAGACAGAAAAAGACTCTAAACTTGATAACTCCTCAGAATTAACAAGTGAAGAACACAGATTGGACGTCAGCAATGCTCACCAGGGAGAAGAAACACAAAATGGAGTTAGAATTAACATGTCTTTTGCACACACACATGCACTGTGCATTGCAGAGCAATTTATTCAGTGATTTTCCTATCTGCGCTCTCAGATGGATTACCAATGCCTTATCTCTGTGCCCTGAAGTGCACCCTTTTATATACCATATATTTGATTCACCAGGGGGGCTGGGAGCTTCAGCTGATGATAGGGTCCTCCGGTGGGAGCCGTTAGATTCTCCTCAAACTCATACAGCTGCATTACAATGGGTAAGTGGAAGGAAAATGAAGCGCAGAAAAGGGGAAATCTTTGCTAAAAATCCTTCAGCAAAGCCAGAAACCATAGTCATGTGTCTGACCAGTAGTCCTGTGCCCACAGGAGCAGAGATGGATCAAGCAAGGTTGGTCTTGTGTCCTGCCAGGCTAGTGCAACACGACCCACAGTGAAATGCCCAGCTGGATTACATGCAAACAAAAGGGACAAAATAATGGGGAACTAGAAACTTCTCCTCTCCCTCTAACTGGACATCAGGACAGGATTGAGCTCTTCCCCAAGACAAAACCCTTCTTCACAAGCTACCACCCACCTCCTCCCTTCAGTGCTGGGGCCTTCCCTATCCTTGGGAACAGGACCCAGTCTTTTTGCCTGCTTCCCAGGCTTCAACACTTTTTTCTATAAAAAACAGAGTGCACCCACCTTGCCAGGAGTCTCAGGCAGTGCAGTTTTCCCAGCTGACAACAGCACTCTCACCAGTGAGTGTGGAGGAATGAAGCCATCCTAGGAACCATGGCTTCTGAGCAAATGTGTCAACCTACAAGCTTTGCCAAGCGGAAATCAGTTCTGGGTCAATCAGAAAACCAAAAACAAGGCTTCCATCAGTGCTAATCTTCCTCTGCAGACTTTTTGAGTGAGATTCTGGAAATATTCATGCCCCATCCACAACAGACAAAGCTCTTGTACCTCCCCTGCTAGAACCAGTTCCCTACATTGGGCTAGCAAAGCTTGGTGGATTCATGTAGGCTGTAACAGAAGCTGCAATGAAAATAAGATGACCTGTACATAGCAGGTTTTTTCTTTTGCCACTAGAAATAATGTCATTCAAATGATGCTATCCATAGCACAAATGTTCTGGAAGGTGTTCTCAGTGCAGGCAAAGCTGGTAGACTGGGAGTTTAAAGGCCACAGGAATCAGTCTGAACATCGCACGCAACCCTACTGTGAGAGACCCAGAAATGCACCCCATGCTTCCTGCATCAAACACTCACACCTCATGACTGAGCCAGAGCTCTTTCTTCTCAAAAGGCACCCAAATCTTGATTAATGTGGTTAATTAACTTCATTGCAAAAGGGACTGCTATCCTCTTTGACTGATTTTATACTAACTGTTAATTTTAGGTTACGAATGGTTACTGAACTGCCTACTTGCACAAAGAAGGGCTTCCCAGGCAGGATGCCTTTCAACTAGGATACAGCATTTTATCAAAGCAAAGAAGAATTTCCTCTCTCTCTCTCTCAATAGGGAGAAATGAGGTTCTGACTACAGTAGTGTCACTCACTGAAATGACAGGTTAAGGATAAGTGTGTATGATTGCAGACTGCAAGATGGTAAAGTATATGCAAACCCCTTTCAAATGCCAGAACATATATTACTGTCTTTTCATCTAGGGGAAAAAAAAAAACCACCTTTTTTTTTGCCAGGTAAAAGACAGATATACTCACTTTGGGCACCATGTTCTGATCTCTGTTTTGAAATTACTTCATCGAGGCTCTTACAGCTTCGGGCCAGCACTCACAGATCCCCGAACCCAGACGTTAGTTTAGTAAACCATGCTTTATTTTAACATCTTGAATCCCTGATATTCTGTGAGGTAGTCGTGTGAGCACCTTGCATCTTCAAATCAGTACGACTGTGCCCACCCTCCTAATCTTGTGCAAAGAAGGAAGGTTAATTAAACCAGTGTTTGATTTATAAATGTTATCCCTTCTGGGGAGCAGAGCGCAACTCCAGCTAAATGCAATACTATGTTTATTTTACTTCTTCACTGGCTGCTCCCTACATGCAGTAGTTTATGGATATAAATAATGGTTTAGGATACGGAGAGGTTGTGGTGAAAGCTAAGCCCAACTTTTGAGCAAGCCATGAAAAAAAGCAAATTAAATCATGCCACAATTTTTAGGAAGCCGAAGCAATTAACTCTTTCATGGGTAAAATATAAGCCAAAAAATGAAACTCCAGTGTCCCATGGTGACAGCAAAATTTAAAAGTATGGTATTAAAGTATACGAAAACAGTGTTTTCATTTAGGCAAGTGGAAATCTTGACTAGTTCTGTTTGGATCATTGAAATTGCTCTGGCTTTACCCTAGGGTAAATGAGAACAGAAGACAATCCTCTCAGCTTTTCTTTTTTGTTTCATTCCTTTTCTTTCTAAAGAAGAATCAGGGCCAAACTTCAAGAAGCTAATATCAGTACAGCTCCAAGATATTACCTCTTCATCACCACTGGTATCTGTGCGGATGTAAACATCTGTGCTCTCTACTGTCTTCTACTTTTTGGAGAGGGCTCCTTTTTAAGACAAACTACCCTCCAGCTCAGCCCCTCTAATGTGACCAGCTGCTTGGCAAAGCTCAGATTAAATCTGAAAATACAGACCCTACCCTAGGTTGCTGTGGGAGACAACCCCATTTCCGAGCAAGGGCAATGATCGTTGAAAAGATACAGTAAAAAAAAAGACATCAAAACAGATCTGTTTTCATGATGCACTCAAAATGTAAGCACCAGTATTTCAGCTCTTGTTAGTTACTCTACAACCTTCAGCCACTCATGAATGTATTGACAGAAGATGCTGTTTGTGTGTCCTGTGCCTGATACAGGGAATCAAACCAGCCTGGAAGGTTCCTGGGTCAGGGAGCATCCTTCTGTACTGCACTAGTGGAGGATCAGTCTCTAAGCCAAGTACTGGTGGGTTGGGCTAACACAAAGTATTTGCTATGTTTTACTATGGTGCTGGTGACATCTCTTGAGAGGGCCAGGAAATAATGGTTAGACCACAGATATCAGGACAGAAGGATGTGTCCAAAAGATGACTAGTATTTGTTATTTGGGTTAATAACAGGAAGGTCATGAAGCTGCTTTCTTTATCCTGGGTACAGCTTAATTTTCTTTCTACTTAAAATGTCCTTATTCCATGCATGCCCCTATTCAGCAAAGCACTTCCAAGCTTAAATTTAAATATGAGCATAAGCCCTGTCTCCATACTTCTTCTGGCTGCTAAAAGAAGCCCCGAGGCTGCTTAAAAAACCAGACTGTACTCACAGTGAATTCGCAGGTGTCGGCTCAGACACTGCCAGTGCACATATTTTCTAAAGGCTGTAGGATAGGCATAGCTGTTGGCTTCAGCTGGACTGAAGGAAGTGTTTCAGTGCTGGTGTTCCTAGGACCCCGAGTAGAGCTAGGAGAAGAAGCCAGGTAAGTACACTAAGACCTGGCTGACACACTTTGCACCCATAAAGGGAACCTCGGTTAGATTCATGCTACAAAGCCAACCCAGCTGCTGCTCAAAACTCAGCCTGATGTTTGTTCTGCGTTCCTGCAGGTAATATCCCTGTAGCAGTGGTTTATGCTACTGTGAGGAAAGTATTTTAAACACTTTAATGGCCTGCTTTATATCCATCCTCTCCTTCAGTGGGTGCAAATAATTGCCAGTGCAATTTTGTACCCCCAGTTATTTGCAGTTATGGTGCGTGTCATTGACGTGTCTAACTAACTGATAAGATACGTGGGTGCAATCAGATGCCGTAATTAGAAGTTTAAATGACACGAACTGCACCCACACGTAACTGCAAGTGCAAAATTGTACCCGTAACATCTTGGAAACAACAAAGAGGGGAAGGACTTAGAAATTTGTCCCTGCAAATGCTAATTTGCATGGCAATAAGCTTGAGCCTATTTGGCAAATACACTTTCATTACACAAGATTTAAGCCAATTGATTCTAAACAACCTGAGAGTGCTCAGACGCTTAGCATTAGACACAGCATCTTGAAAAATTATACTAGTCTGTTCAACTAGGGCAAAGAACTTTTCTCTTCAGTTAGGTAAGGCGTAATTCACGTCTTCGCTTCTGCCTTTGCTGTGGTTAGAGTAAGCAAGAGTCTTTGCTTGCAATGACAGATTTTTATAATGATTTCTCAAGGCTGTAGCACAGTGTAAGTGCGTTTCGTATTTCATGAAAAGCAAATGGCGTGCAACAAATAAGAAGGTTCTTGCTCTGGGGTTTCTCTTGACGCCGTAATAATATAATATACAATTATATATTCTGGCCTAATGCAGAGCAGAAATTTTAATCTGACACCTCTTCATAGATATTATCCAAAGTTTTGTGAATCTTAGAAGAGTGTTCAGTAGTTCTACTAGGAAGATACTGATGTATTCTGAGGTTAAATCAGAATCGTTGGTCTTTCTCTTATTTCTCCCTCATTTTAGCCCCAAGGCTCCATTTAATGATCCCTGTGCGCTGCAGTGTGTGAAACACAACTGGAAATATCTCCTCAGGCTGTATGTTATTTCTCCCTCTCTCTTTGCCAAGGAAGACCAAGAGAAAAACTGAACCAAGTAAGTCTGAACAAGCCAAAGAAAAGCACAACGGAAGGGAGTGTAAAAGGATAAAACAAAGGAGTCAGAGAGAACACATCTTTTCATCCCTGCTCCAGTGTTTTGGCTCAGCAGTGCAGCCTTTTCCCTTGCTGGGAGAGAGGAGTGCGAGGAGACCACGTCAGAGTAACGCAGCATGGGCGGCTTGCTGTGCCTTGGAGTGATCCATCTCCCCAGGCTTGGAGGTTGTGTTTGGCCTGCTGAGGGCAGGAAAGCAGTTTTCAGACAAGAAGCATTGTTTTAGCTCATCTGCTCTGAACCTTTCTTCAGTCTCTCCAGAGTCACACTGCCCTTTAGCTGACCTCCCCCTGCTTCTTCAGTTGGGATATTCCCGCACCCAAGTGTTGCAAGAGTTTCAAATCTTCAGGAGATTCCCATCCTGAGTTCAGGAAGTTTTCTTTTCATTAGACCCCAGCAAGTGTCAGCCGCCTCATCTTGGGAGCCACCACCCCCTGTGCGTTTTGAAGCAGGGCAGACCACGACAGCTTCCTGCTGTGTCCCACTCAGTTCCCCACCTCCCATCTCTACTTCAAATGCTTCGCAGCTGACCCTAAAAGAAACAAGTCAAAATCCCAGCTACCCTAGAAGCAGTCCCTGAAGAGCGTGACTTGCTAATGGTAAACAGCTGCAGTCATTAATGTTATCTCAGGGGATGAGAGCTTTAACAGTGAAGGTCCCAGGTTCAGATCCTGTTGACAGACTGTAAGATTAATACTAATAATCTTGCCTGGCAAAATACAGCAGGGATCACCTTCTCTGAGGCCCCAGGTGCCTAGGAGAATAGGCAGCTGATGACGTCCAAGGTACCGCGTTGTCCTCTTGACAGGAAAAACTCAACAATGCTCTGGTGGCTTTAAACCTTTTTCCCCCTACTTTTTCTTCTTTTCTCTGATAGATTTCAAGTATCATGCACCCTGGCTCTACATAGACCAACAGTTTCACACCATCTGAATCAAACGTCTGCTCTCCATTAGGTGTACAGAATTTCCATATGCCCTGGGTGTTTCTACTGCCATCCCCTGTACTTGAACCTGTGGAGATGTTGGCTGTATCATCCAAGCCAACTTGCTCAGCCCCTCAGAGCTACTAATAGAGCAGAGGGATCTGAAGAGAGATTACAAAATGGCAGGTTCCTGGATAAGCCTGAGACCAGTGTGTGATGAGCAGCAATCAGCCTTCGACTTCCAGAATGCACAGCAAGGCAGAGTCTGTGTGGCTGATGCATAGTTCAAAAATGGGGCAAGATGATAACGCAAAAGCAAAACTGGTGAGATGAAAACTATTAGATAATGTCAGCTGAGTTTGTCAAATGAGCTGGAGAGAGCTCTTGGCCCAGCTTTTCATAGACATCTGGCTACACGGTGAGGTCTTGATAATGCCAACCTTCACCTCCATCCTCTGGGACACAGGAGAGGGCAGAGGAGCCATCATCCGTATATAAGGTTTGGCTGTGGTAATGAGGAGGCCATCACAGCCATGAATAATCTGTTTTCCACAGTTTCCACAACCCGTGTGGTGTGAAAAGCTGGACAAGGATTTCTAAATGAATTGAGCCCAAGAGTAATTACACGTTCCTGCAGATTACTTGGTGCCGTAATTGCACTTAGTATTTACCATGTGACCTAAGCCAGAAATAATCATGTATTTACTTTATATTTATATTGTAACGTGCCATGTACTGTAATTATACTGCCACTCCATGGTACTTAACACATCATCGAATGTTCCACAATTATCATGTTAGTAAATAGCACTTACTGCGATTTGTGGCCTGTAATTTCAAGCATTACCTGCTAAAGATTTAGTGTAGCAATGTCAAAAAACGGGTTTCTTGACAATGTCATTTCATATAAAAAATGTCAAGTCCTAGAACAAATAGAAATCATTTTTTAAAAATTTGAAAATTTGAAAATACAAAGAAAAAACTGGATTTGGAATTAAGGACTTTTCCAGTAAATTAATAACCCATTCCATTCAAAATTGTCTGAATTCTTCTATTGAAGGTTGCAGGAGACTAAAAGTCAAAACTTTCAAACTTGGGTGATTAAACGCAGGTACTAAATCTACCTTGAGACTCTTAAAGAAAAATGTTTTGGAGGAAATTAATATCAACTCAAGCTCTTATTTAATTCTGATTCAATCTCTGAGCAGCTAAAACCAAACCTTTCACATTGGGTTTTCTGAATGGACTTAGGCTTACATATAGATTTGCTCATAGTAGTAGTCACCTTGATTTCAATAGTTACTCATGTGATTGAAGTGAAGCACATGCTTAAGTGCTCTGATGGTCTAAAGCCAAGGTTTAAGTATGGAAGTCTTAAAATGTTGGTCAAAGTAAGCTCATTTAAACATGAACGTTTTAGAACATTCTCAAATTTTCATGATTCCTGTTTCAATGGGATTTTTCTATATTGTAACTCAGATGGATGCCTGGATATCACATCACTCTTGCAAAAACAAAATCAAGACCCAAGATTTCCAGCTCAGGCCAATCCCCATACTGAATACATGACAAAACCTTTAAAGAAACCACCTTAAGTTTCCTTTCCTTGCTGCTGATTTTTGTCTTGGTTTCATTGCCACATGGAACGGCATCGAATGTGAAAGACACAAACCTGAAATTAGGAATACCTTGTTTTGCTCCCCTGAGTCAACAGCACAGACAAGCCATTACATTCAAATCAAAGCATACAATCCTGGTTGCACACATAGTCAGTAGTTCTGCTGTTGAACTCTGTGGAGCCCAGGATATTCCCCCAAAACCTCACGTCTCACTTCAGCCTTGATCTGCCCAATATATACAAATGAGCTTAACTTTAAACACTGATAGTACCATTTACCTCATTAACTGGAGCTGGATGAATAATTCATAATGCATAATTTATCCAATGAATCTCACTTCTTTTTGTGTTTGTGAATTGTCTGCAAATAGATTCTTGATTGGACTCTTCATCTAAAATTATTTGCAGGTTTCTTCGGTGAATCATAATCAGTCTGCAGATCGTTTGAGCAGTACACTGCAAGCAGTCACAGTTTGCAGCTCATGCTGTGTGGGTTCGCTGTAGGAACGTCAAGGTAACACTCCTGTTCCCTCCCTGGAAAGCCTTATGTAACCAACCAACAGCAGGATGAATTTCAAACCGCACATATGAGTTTAAACCTTGGAAATTCACACCCTTGCTGAGTGCTGTTGTCAAATTCAGAATCTCCCTTCGGTGAATGGTCAAACAGTGCTACAGGAAAGTAAATATCAAAGCTGCATATGTGCCTGTAGCAAATCTGAGGGCTTGGAAACGTGAGCAAAGTTACTGGAGGGTGACAAATTTCAGCCTACCAGCCGATCCATGATAGCTGCCCCTGTGAATGATCTCAGGCTGAGGCAATCTGGATTAATTGAGCCTCTCCTCAGCAGAAGTTAAACTAGCAGATTACCTTGCTCTTGCTGTGGGCTAAGAGTTCTCATATGGATGCAAATTGGCAATTGCAGGGTGAATGGTTCCTCTGTCTGAGGCTGGAAGGTTTTTTTATCCATTTAGCTACCCTATTTACTCTAGAGAAAGAAGATCTCACCCTGGCAAAGTATCTTCTGCAGGGGCAGTGCTGTTACTTGCAAAGTGCTCAGATCCACTGCAGGCATAAAAGCTGGTGAGACTGGAAAAAGTCTTGTCAAGCTTTCATCACCAGTACTGCACTGGCCTGTGTGAACAGAGACAAGAAGCCAGCCTGCTTTTGATCAGCATATTTCCCACCACCACTTTCACTGTACCTAAGTGATCGAACTTTGCTGTGGGAAGTAGCAGAGGTTTCCTCTTCCTTCTCTCCCTGCCCAGTTCTGCAGAGCTCCCCAAGAAAATCCTTCAAGCCTGTTGACCGTATCCAAACTGAAGCACTTCTTCAACATAAACCCTGTGCTTACATGCTTTGCTGAGTAGATTTGGTTTTCTAAATTAGGATTTGGTTTTAGGTTGGGGGATTTTTTCTGATTAAATCAATCTTTTCTACAAAGTAACATAATGACCCTTCAGAAAACAGAAGCATGCAAGCCCAAAACCGATGTGCTGAAACCCAGGGCCATGTTCAATATCTAAAAAGATTAATGTAATTAAAAAAAAACCAAAACAACACTCTTCTGTCATAAATCAGCCCCCAAAGTGGTCAGATGTGGAGTAGACTTTCAAGTACATCATTTTGCAGTGAAAGAGGCAGCGATGAATATGCAGAAGAGGATGGGAGCTGTCAGGCGAGTGTAGATGAAGCCACGTGACCGGTTGCCCCTTTGACCTGCGTATCAGATTTTGAAGGGAAAAGGCTAGTTTTAAGTGCTGTCTCAGAATACAAAGCAACTGTGTCTACCACCACTTCACGTACTGCTGAACAAAGAAGTGGGTTTTGCAGGAGGAAGATCACAAACTCAGAGAGGATCTCCCAGGCTCAGCATTTGTTCAAACACGACGAAAAAGATAAGTCAAAGAAGTTTTTTAACGAGTACCAGGCTACATGTTGCTCTAAAGACACCACGGGAGACCGACCAGAATTTTATACTCTTCAGAGGAATAGATGCTGTGATTATCATCAGCCAAGATAATGGATTCAGCGTCCCAGCTTTGCCATGCCTGTCAATTTTGGCACAATAGTTTGACATGAAAAGCACAAATGGGAAAAGATGGCAGTGAACAGCTTCTATAATGTTAGGGTAAGTGAGCTCCAGTGGTGAAGTGATATATTTTCTCCATGCTTGAGGAAATATTTGGTCTTGGCAGGTGCATCACTAGCTGCATTACACAAGGATGTAGGAAAAGGGAATTTAGGAGTAGCACGGGAGCTTATTCCTGGCATTGATCTACTACCAGTTTTTAAGAAAACTCTCTTGGAGCTAGACATAGTACCTGCATTGAGCTCAAAAGAAAAGCTCTTCCTGTTTGCTTTGGTCTTGGCCAGCACACATTTAAAGGCAAGGGATGTGTAAGTACTGCATTGCTGACTCCTATACTGGCAAGCCACATTGATTATTTGCTCCAGCTTGTGAAAGGATGCCTAAAAAGTTACTCTGTGATCCTCAATATGGTCACCAGTTAGACCCACATGGTTTGTGGTATCAGCAGGCTGCATTTCATCCTCAAGACATGAGCCCTCAGCTTTTAAGGAGGTTTAATGCATGGGGAAATGGATTAACCCCCGTTGCTTGCAAATCCAGTGACATCTTTAGTGTAATCCCGTTCACCCCACAAGCAATATGAGCAAACTTCATAACTGCTTTCTGCTTTCCAAGCCTGCCACAAAATATCACTATGCAATAAGTCCTGAATCCAGGACCTGCAGTACCACAGGAATGACCCTGGCACTCGCAGTGATTCCTCCAGGCAGAAGCTGCAGTAGCCTCATCTTCGCTGGACCAGCCACTGGAGGGGATAATTGTCAGAGGGTACACAGTGAGGCACGTGTCCCACTGAAAAGTCTGGGTAATACTAAGCCACTTGCTCTCGCCCATAAATTCTTTCCTGCAGCACAACAGTCTGATGTAATGAACATTTTACACGAGCCATGAGCTTAGAGCTTTTGCTGCTATGCATGTGCCATTGATTAGAGTGGTTGCAGATGGTTTTATTTTAGATAATCAAGCTTGCTGAGGTTTGCCAGCATCAGAACAAAGGCATAGTTTCCCTGCTCACTAACCAAATTTGCGGCCAAGACATTTGAATTGATATCAAATCTGATGGATGGTGAGAAAGCAGGGAGAGGGAAGAGAGCAGCTTGCCCATATACCTCAAGCCAGGTGGCTCATACCTCTGCACAACCATGTTTTACCTCTGCCTTAGAGGAATTATATTCCTTTTTGCTCCTAAAGAGAGGAGGGAAAACACCTTTTTTTTTTTTTTTTAATAATTCCCATGCTGCCCTGCTGTATTATGCAGTATTATAACAATCTACTAAGCTGCAGAAAACAAAGGAGAAAACAGCAGTCACAACAACCCACACAAACACCAAAGCCTCCAGAGCTGGAATGCCTCCTGCGAGGCGTCCCCTCTGAAGTCTCCAACCCGAACTGCAGCGCGCTGCTTTGCTTGTCACTCGACCAGCGCTCCCCTGCCATTCCCACACAGCTGGAAAAATCTCTGCGGGCTCCTTCCCTGGGGAAGCAGGCGAGGGGAAAGACAAAACAGTTTTATGATGCTATGGGCTGCAGACTCATTTGAACTAGGTTGGTGCTGCATGAAAGCTTCCAAAGCTCCCTGTCATTTAACCGTTCGCGTTGGTCTCAAAAGAGCCTAGTTCTATGGGATAGTTAATGATTTTCAGTCACAGTGAAGCCAGGAGAAGGGTATGCAGGTATACAGGGTATGCAGGGTCTGGGTGTTTGACCTTTTGGGGGCTATCTGAGATATGGAGGGCAAGGAGGGTGGTGGGGATGGTGTAGATGGAAGTGCTCCTTTCTGTGCTCCCTCACATATGCGAGGGAATGGATGGAAACAATGGAAGGATATATATGGCATGATACCCAAACGATACGCACCTCTTGCTTAGACGCTGCGCTGAATATCCCCTGTTGGAACAACTCAAATGCATCTGCTTCCCAAGGTGGTGCTGGATCAGACAACAGGAAGGGTTACAATCTTCCAAAGAGTCACTCTGTGGCCTCTGTTTAAAGCTATGAATTGCACCTATAGACCAAGTAGACTGAATGTAAAGGGCGGGGGGGGGGGGGGGAAGGAGGAAAAACAGGGGAGAAAAGATTATAAGAGAGAAATCAATAGAAAGCATTTAGCAGCTGGGGTGACATAGACAAAGTGCATTTAGAACCACAGACACTTGACTACAGGGCTAGGGGGAAGATGTTGGGTTTTATTTTTTTATTTTGTGCTTTTCTTCTTAATATTTTTCAGATTAACAGTTTGCAATTCTCTGCTGAGCTGTAAGGTCTCAGAGGCACTGCCTGCTGGAACGTTTTGATCAGTGTAAGCCGGGGCATTTCCAACAGACAGGTTTATTAACTGATTTACTGACCACATGAATTTTGCGTAGCTGAAACTATTTAGCTGCTCTCTTTCTCTCCCCTTTCCCCACACCTCTCAATTATTAATCATTAGGGAACTTTTTTGCTTTTGCATGAAAACAGCCCCCAGACAGTGCTGTGTTGCCTCTAGTCACACACAACATGACAGATCCTCTACCTTGCCAAAATTTTCCTTCTGTAGCACACTATGACAGAGGGCAAACGCGGGTTGTCTGCTGCATGGGAGATGTATTGAAAAGGAGATATGATGCTGTCAAACAGACTTTCTGGACCTACTAAAGAGAGTTGCTTGTAATTGCTGCCGTCTCAGAGAATGACCACTTCGGGTCAGGTGGCGTGGCACAGAGCCACCAAAGGTCCTACTGTGGCCTCTATTAGGACTGGAGCTGGGGATCTCTTTTACAGTCAAGAGAGGATTCACCCTCCAATTCAACAGCAATGTATGCAAGGTACCACTTTTTTTTTAATAGCATGCAATGTGCAGAATGAAAACAGCATGCTATGTAAAGATTACCCAACCAAAACCTCTCCCTATTATATGGACTTAATTTGCCAGCTCAAGAGAAAAATGGCTTCTATAAAGAACACTATCCAGGTTTAATGATGAATTTACTCATTTGAAAGGGTTGCTTTATGTTCTTCGCACTGGAGCTAGTTAAAAAAAGAAGATGAAAAAGAAAGGAAAGCTCTGAAAGAAACATTTGGGGGAAAAAAAAAAACCACCATTCAATGTTTGCGCGAGAAAGCTTCAAAAACTTGCATCTGTTCTCCAGCAAGTCAAACTATGGATATTTTTCCTCTCAATATCTTGGGTTTGGTTTTTTTTGGAGCATTAGTATTTTCAAGTTTGGAACATTTCTTCTTTGCATTGCTTGTTAAGTACAAAGTCTTGTTGGTACAAAACCTCTACCCAAGGACTTCAAGGTACCTAACCTAAATATATGTATCCTCATGAGGTCCTGGTCATCATAAGAGGTATTGTGCTCATCTTGTTTCATGGGGAAATTAAATGAAAGAAAAATAAAGCCATTCCCTCTATTAAGATACTGCTGTAAGAACATGCTGGCATCACCCATGTTGCCCAGGTCTCCTCTTGGTGCTTTAGCTCCTAAGCCACCTCTGCCCAGGTATGGAAGGACATACAGTGGAGGTCCTACAGTGACAGCATATTCCAGTGTCTCACCTTTCCCTATAATTCACCAAATAACTCCACAGATAAAAGAACTAGTGAAGCCAGTTTTCCAACATATTTGACATCTCTGGAGTCATTCTTTAGTGTCTACAGAGAGCCATGCTCACACTGCAACCTTTCTCTAGGGAAGGAGTGAAGAGAGTTTGCCATGTATACTGCCTATTTTAATGAAACTTACATGAATTAACTATCTTGAGACCTGTATCAAATTTGATTGAAATAGGCCAGCTGGCTTAGAAGGTCGCAAGGGGATATATGGATGGACATGGAAATCATGTAAGACTTACTTCCATCATCTAAGTCTTATTTCCCAAGGAAAATAGGCTAGAAATACACTATTTTCTTACTCGCACACAGATACCTATTGAAAGGTCAATGATCATTTATTTCATGTTTATATTTTTGTTTCTGTATGCAGAAACAAGTGTCATACACTACATTGACATGCATAATAGTGATGGTTTACCAGAAGAAAGCTGCTCTCAAGATATTTTGGACTCACCAGGGGCAAAAAACCCTCAAAGGTTTCTTACTAAAGGTTTGTTTTCATATTATTGGCTGTCTAGGCTTGCAAACAAAGACAGCATCTATACACCATAAGGAGGAAAACCCTTGGTTTTCATGGTACAGCCAATTACCTTGCTGTGGAACTATTTTTCCCAAATCAGTTTATACACGTTTAGGTCTTGGCACAGACCCTTCAAAAAAAGGGGGACCTTACTAAATCACAACACAAAGACCTCTTTCAGAGGCTTGTTAAAAGAATGAGACCTGTATGTAAAGTGATATCCTCATTGTAAGTATGTAATGGGATCTTCCTTTGCTGTCAAACGGAGACCACTTTCCTCTTAAAGGGATTTTCTCAGAAGTGGGAAAAGTCTTTTGCCGATCATTGAGCCATTCAAATCCAACTCAGAAGACCAGTGTTTGGCAGTACCTGATAGCTAGCCAGTTACCTTTCTTGTAAATCCACCAAGAGAGGTTTTCAGCCATGCTCCTGCTGAACAGACAATCCCATTAACAAAACATCCTACCCTAGATTTAGAGCCAGGGTTCTTCACCCAAACCACAGCATGACCTATCAGGGCCATGAGGAGCAGCTTATTCCTTCTTCCTTCCAGATTGTTAAGCTCAGGACAGAGCTAAGACACATCAGCAGCCTGAGATAATGCTGCCTCTGTACATGCTGTACCTGTTCTGTAGATAAAAAAGGAACTTCAATTTCCAGTGCTGTCAATGCAGTGACTTTTAATCAGTAAATTCCCTTTCTAAGGCAGGCAAGGAAAAAAAGTCCTCATCTGAAAAAAATATCAAATGCATTTTCAGCCAGAAGACATAAATATAACCAGAAAGCCATTTGGAAATGCTTTCATCTGACAACTGACATGCTTAGATCATCTGCAGCCCACCCTGTGCTTTTCTCACTAGAGAAATTAAACACTAGGAGAACTGCTGCTGCTTTGAATACTCTTCTTAAATATTTTCTGGCACAGACTCTCCCAAAGGCAGCAATGGAAGTCTCGCTGCTCAGGACAGGCAAATCTTCCTCTCCTTTTCATGAGACACGACACAGTGGATACCCTGGGACACGGCTAGAAACAGACAGTAATTTAAGAATTGTGGTTTTCTCATGGAAAACTACATACTGACGAAGATGTGATACTTTTCTCCAGGGTGAGGAGCTTTGCTCCTACCTTGCTCATGCACTTGCACTAATCCATTTTGCACCCCCAGTTATGTCCAAGATCCCATATTTTGCCTGTGTATTTGGAAAGCCTTTCCTTCCATTACAATATCCACATGCCCAGGCCACTCTGGACTCTGGATCTGAGCCCCGATGTGCTCCATGAAGGCTGGGTCCTGCCCCATCGTGCTTCAAGGCTCTTCACTCTGCCAGTGCCTCAGTGCTATCAATTCTATATTAGATGTGGTGTTGAGGGATCTGGTGTAGGGGAGAACTTGTAGAGTAGGGCTGATGGTTGAACTTGATGATCCCAAGGGTCTCTTCCAACCTAAATGATTCTATGATTCTATATTCTATGATTCTACCAACTGCTTCCCTTGCTCAGCAAGAGTCCATTTGGGATGGTAGAATGTGACCCTAGTCAAACCCACCTTTGAAGTCTACAAGGAAACCCCTACCCTCTGTGGGGGTGGCAGTGACCACAAGACCACATTTGTTGCAGAGGCTCTTTTGCAGCTGTTCTGGCTTCCTGTTCAAGGTGTAATTTAACATATCCAAGCTAAAATGTAATTCTTTGATGAGGAGGTTCACCCAGCCTCTTGTCACTTCAAGCCCCCATGCAAGGCACAAGAAGTTCTCAGTGACTCCCAGATAAACAATGGCTGGTAAACAGGCAGCTCTGGCTGAGGGGGCCTAAATCCTGAGATTCTGTTGTTTTCTTGGTTCACCAGAGGACAACTTCACAGCCAGGGCATGGTGTAGTGCTGAGTCATGTCTACACATCGCAGTGGACTGAGGCATATATGCAGCTTTACTCCAAATCTCTGCAAAGCCATGCGAAGCCCAAACCTGTGCAAAGGTCTTGCTGTTGAGAGTTATCTGACACCTGGATGAGTTTACAGAGCCAGCAGTGCTGTTTGGAGCCCTGGATTTTGTACGGCAGAGAGGGAATGGGTATGCTGGGGGCTGGTGCTGCTCATGAATCCCTCCCATAGCCCCTTCTTTCCCGCAGGAGAAGCACCTGCTGGAGAAAGAGTCCTAACTAATAGGGCTGCAAATTAGCAATCCACCATGAATACATCTTTCAGGATTGAAACATTTGTTGAAAGCTGGACCCCAGCCAGAAACAAGCATTTGGTGAGTGCCTAAATTAAGTTAACATTTGCAGCCATGATAGACTTGGTCTAAAACACCAAGACACAATCAGTCAATTGAGTTACAGCATCTTAAACTGGCAAGGTAACTAATTGCTTCTTGTTGTGAGTTAAGCACAATAGCTTATGTCTCAGTGAAAAAAGACTAAGCTAAACTGCAGTTCTCGTAACAGAAATAGCCAAAGAATATACACAAGGATAGCTGTGGTATCTCAGTTGACAGGAAGGAACTAGATAAGCCCATTACTATTTTTCATGTTCCTGTATGCTATATCCCCATATATATTATGCAATTTGGGATGATCCTCTCATTCAGAAGCAGTTACATTTCACTGGCATACGCTTTAGTGCAGATGGAGTTGCACAATTATAAAAATGTCCTGTCCTTGATGCCAACATAGATGGGTCGTGGCTCAACTACTCAATAAACCAAGTTTTAAGGTGTCTAATCCTTCATCAAAAGCACTGTGGCCAGACAATACAAATGTAACCCTAATTCAAAAAGCACACACACACACAAAAAGCCCCACAGCCAAACCCAGACTGAAGTATATCTAAATGTATTCAAGGAAATTATATAGTCCAGGAAGACTTTTTGCGAGATGTGGGCTGTTTTCCCATATTCTTCTATCCCCATTGGAATCTTTGTCCTCTTTGGTCAGCAGATGGGCAGCGTGAACATCAGATCGCACACACTGATTACGCAAATGCAACTGTGTGACCAAGTCACATCCAGCCACTTCGTATCCATATAACTGCCTGGGCTTCAAAAGCCACACCATTTTTTCTATGCAATGCAAATTGTGTGGACACTTCAGGTATGATTTAGGTGTCTAAGTATTTGTGGCCATCTGGGCTGTCTTACCTTATGCAGTCTGGACCTTGCTTACCACTGCAGAGAGGCACAAGGCTCCAGTGGGTCACATCTGCTCAACCCATAAGGATGCCTCAGCTACCCAAGGGCACTCAAATGGCATGAAAGTTGTATAAATACTGTATTTAGGAAACTGAACCTTGCCAGTAGTGATGACTGGTGATGTTGTAAAAGCTGCAGTAAGGCTTGTACAACAGTAACTGAAGTAGGGGAGTATTTTTACTACCATTAGCTATATACACCTCAGACCATCTGGCACAATGGTATTTTTTTTAGTAGTTTGGGTTTTTTTTAATTTTTAAATACTTTATTTCACAAATCTAGTGTATTTCACAAATCTAGAGTGTAGTACAAGGAGGTGGCTAGGTGCTGCCATATCAGCCATAACCTCCTAGGGAGTGGGGAAAGAAGATGTTGGAGCCAAGGGTGAAGAGTCCTGGATGTCTTCTGTAGAAGAGACATCCTCTGCAGATGTAACTGCAGCCCAAGCATCCCCCAGGCAGATTTGCTTAACCAAGATTAGGCCACTTCATAGTCAAACAGGTTTGTCTTACTTCACATTTTGTTTCCTGGTGGTTGTGAATGAACGAGACTCATCCTGACAGTTTTTCTGTAGTCACGCTCCTCTTTTAATCAAAGTTGCGAGTCAAATTTAACCTAATGACTTCAGGAGCTGGGAATTTAAGAAAAGCATAAGTAAGTTGACTGGGTGGGTTGTGCTGAACTTAGTGTCTCAGCCTCAGACTAGCTCTTCACAGCACAAACCTTGCACTCTGGCATTACATGAGAGCTGCACCGAGCACTATCACCAGGAGAGCTCTATGCCCTTGCCTCATGCCTGAAGGAGCTTGGAGTCCATCAGTTAAATGCAAGGTACATCTGGTCTTGTAAGCCAAGGCTGCATGACAATTTGGGCTTAGCTGGAGTCAGGCAGAAGATAGCCTCACAGCATCAGTCCACAAGAAAACCTGCTATCTTTTCCTGGAGGTCCCTTTGTACATCATTCTGCTTTATTTTATAGAGTTTCCCCCCTATTTCTAGCCTATTCCTTCAAGATGACATGTCACCGAACAGCCACAAAGAGGGGAGGAAACGTGTCTTAAAGAAAAGACCTCTAAGATGTCTGTCTAGAGTTTGGCCACCAACTCTGTCATAAATATCTGAGTAAGTTACCTCATAAAGCCAAGCTCCATGGCTTTCTGGGGTGACTATAAGCAATGCCATCAGCCCTCTGGCATAAATTCAAGGTAATTGTGAGCCACAGCAGGTGGTGGAGTCACACCAGAGATGGTTCATATTGTCTATTTTGCATACACACAAGAGTTAGAAAAGTCACAGATACTCAAGGGGAGTTGTGCAGTGAAGGCTGTGGTTCACATGACAAGGTTTCACAGCTCAAGGTGCCAGTTCAACTGCAAAACATCCTGGTGCTTAAATGGTGACGTTCACTCTCCCTCTCTGGAGGGGACAGAAAGTAATGGTACTCAGCTGTGACGATGACTATGCCAAATACCATTTTCTCATCTGAGATGAGCACAGATGGTCATATTTCTCTCTGTTTATTTTTGCTGAATGGCCTTTTCAGCCTGCCTAGTCTGTGACCTTCTCCTGAAAATGGGTAGATATGGTTTTGCTGGGATGCTGAGTTCCTCTTTCGTCATGAGGCAAAATAGAGGCTCTGTTGGTATCAGCTGTGATGACACGGGTGGTCCATGTAGTCTTTATGTTTTCACTTTGTTCCCTGAAGAAATACAATTGTAGGATTAACAAAGGCATCCGGGTACACACGTGAAGAGTATCCAACTTGCTGCTTCTTAAGTACAGGTTATGTAGACCGTGAATTACAGGACCCATGAGTTATTGCAATGCAATTTAATACATGGCAGTTTTCATCTTCCAAGTAAAACTGTAGTCTAATATAAAAAGATATTCTAATCACTACATTTAAATACAAAGGGGAGTAAATCACTAAACAATATTTTAACATGTCAAAGGTAATAAAAAAAGGAATGAGTAATAATCAAACCGCACCTTGGCCACTGATGAAAAGGCATCCCTGGTAGGGTGTGGTAGCCTCCGAGGAGCTTTCAGACTGTAGAGCAGAAAGCTGGTAGAGTCCAAGCATCATGAAAGCTCAGCACTGCCACCCCTAGAGATATCACTGTGCTCCTCACGCTGCTTGGCAGTAAATTCTTCTCCCCCTTTAGTTTTGTTAATCTAATACGCTATTAGTTTCAGTGTGCCTGATGCATCTGTTATTGAATAGTTTGGGAGCCTTTGTACTGGGTCATTCATAAACACATGACAAAAGGCACAGCAGATCTGCACTCACATATTGTACAATATAGTAAACATAAGGAGTGAGAAATGCCCCTTGCCAAAAAATGGCAACAATCTAAACATAAAAGAGAAAAGCTGTATCAACTCCATTTTAAAGAAGGGGGAAAGAGACACAGAGGGAAGATCCATATGATCTCTCTGGGGCAAGGACTCCTTTTTTGTCTGTTGTCCTTGTCCATGGAGACCGCTAATCCAAAAGGATTGCCTCAGCAACCAGTGAAGTTTCTCCCTGGAGCCTGCATCAGTCCTACTGGATATGACTGGATGAACCATCCATGCATACAGCATGCAAATGCAAGGGAACCACAGTTAAAAGTACGATCTTTAAGCCAAATCAGCTGTTCAAGGTGATCACCAGAGTTCTGTGGAAGAATGACAGAATCAAACTAACCTCCCAGAGCTCCAACAACCTCCAGAATTCCCCCATTTCAGCCAAATTTCAAAGAGAACCATGTGGGTTCTTACCCACTCAGTTCTACTTTATACCACCTTAGTGGTTCTTGTTCCTTCTTGATCCTTAACTCCCTGTTCGGAAGAGGTGAGATGCTGGTTCCAATCAAAACCTACCTGCTGTGTGAAAAATGGGTCTCAGAGGAGATGGCAACAGAGCAGCTGACTACAGTCCACATGGTCTGGACAACAACCATCAGGGTGGTCTCCAGCCACGCTGCCTCACTCATTGCATCACGTAGCTGTTTTATATTGATAGGCAGTCTCAGACGATCCCCTCAGAGGGGTGTGTTGGTAACATAAAGTTCTATTGGCTCTGACACAGTCCATGAACATCAGAAGCACAACCTTTAGCACTTTGTTCTGTAGGACAAAGGTGCTCAGATAACATCCTGTTGGGAGCTGTAAAGAGTGATTAACCAGAGTCCTGCAGTAGTCCTGTCTCCCTCACTGGTGACCACCAGTTCATTGCAAGAGCACCCTGAGAACAAGCTTCTGCTGGAATATTTTATTTTGACAATATTAGACCCTGCTGACCATCTCTTTCCGGCCTGGAAACAGTCCTTCAGCTCCACTGAGACATCAGTTGCTCAAATAGCTGCCCCTAAAGGTGCCTGGAGTTCTGGTTTCTCAGTTAACTCCTTTAGGTTACATGGCAGTAAAGCCAAAACACTGGTGAGCTACAGGAATTTTCTGACCCCAAACACCTTTATTCCTACAAAAGCACAGAAAGAAATCAATTATGAAAAAGAAACACCTCTTAAGAACATTTCCTCTCAATGCAGTCTTCCTATTTCTAGGAGGACCTGGCCTGGACCTCCAGCCTGCCAGATTTTCTCAGGAGCTCAGGTGAGAAATTGCTGCCTTTGCCTCACAGGAGCTGAGCACCTCAATGATCTCTGCAACCTCTTGTCACAAGATTAAGCCATGATACCACAAATCCTAAAGTACACCATCTGTGGACCTCTACATTCTCCTCAAAGCACTTCTGCACAAACCCCATTCAAAATCAATGGTCTTCAACAGACCTAATATTTAACAGGGAAAGTTCCCTTAATGGCTCTTTCCTGCTGGTAGCTCTCCAGAAGATCTTCCACTCAGATAGCATAAATGCATTGTATCCAGGATAGCTCTGACTAGATATAGTGAGCCAAATACTTAACATTTTTCATTAATACAAAGGCTGTGTTAATGACAAATCTTTAAGCCAATACTCTACAAGGCCAAACTCCATGCTGATTACATTTAGAATCTCAATTTTCACTATTCTTGGCCATGATAATATATATTTCCATTCAACTATCCAACACACATTTGTGGAGAGGTTTGCAAAGCAAACTTTTCTTCATTGGGAGCACTTCGAGACCACTGTGGTCAGCTGTAGGATCTCCATGGATAATGTCACATGGCAGCCAGGAGCTGCCATGGGGCTCAAACCACAGAGTCATTCTGATAGCAAATAAGGCTTATGCTTTTGATGACTGATAATTTACAAACATGCCACTCTTAGACCACGACAGTCATGTTCGGGTGTTGCTATGAAGTGTACTTCTCACTTGGTGCCCAGGCCAAGGTGGAAAGAAGAGGGACTCATGATGGCTTAACTATTTGAGGTGCATGCATCTCTCTTCAGTGGACAGGAGAAAGAAAAAATGTTGTTTGGTGGTAGTGTGTAGCACAAGCAACTTTCTTACAGGCAGCTGAGTGATTTTATTTTAATGAAGGAGAAATGTTGATCTTTTTGATGTGCTACTCAAATTACTACCAAGGAAAAAGAAAGCTCTGCTTACATCAGCCAACAGCCTCCTCTGAAAGACCCAGCCAAGATGGATGGGAGCACTGGACAGCAAGCTATCAGCCACTTTACCGATGAGCCTCACAAATATTAACCCTATATAAATAAATAAAGGCTTGACTTCAAAGAGACTGATCTTTGGAAATAGAGACAAAATTGTTCATTCTGCAAGCCCCTACTTAAAAAAATATGTGGGTAAGAGAAGAATTTAAAAATGATTAATGGATGTTGTCACAACCTTCTCTAATGACAAACAGGGCTGTCAGGCCAGGTCTCTGGCCCAGATCATTCACAGCATAGCCTAGGTTTGGGTTAGGAAAACAAATGTTCATCTGTCATGGCACTGCAGTACTTTCATTCCAGTCCTTATGAGAGCCACTGATCTAGGCACAGGGAGGTGTTCTGAGGGGTTCTGTCATCAACAACCAAGTTAACTGTGCTTCTCACTCTTTTTCCAGGATGTGCATAATCATCCCCCTTTCTATAACTTACTGCCTCCATGTCTCTTCCCTGCCAAGTGGATGAAATGCACAGAAGGGAGCTCTCCCCTCTTACCCAGCCCTTTCAAAACCCAAGCAGCAGCGGGGACAGTTCCAGTCTTGCACGGCTGGAACTGGGGCTGGGTCTACGCCAGAAGCCCATTAGATTAGCAAACATTCCCTTGTGCTCGCTCCGTTGGCTCAGCAGGCAGGGAGTTAGCAGGCATCTACTTTCACAGCATGTTTCTAGTTTGGGGGAAAAAAACATCCACATGTCCCAAGCTATTACATCAAATATAAATGGCGTGATGGCTTCTGCCATCTTGTTGAGCTCCTCACTGATTCCCGCAGCCGACAGAGAGGAGGGAGGTTAAGCAAGGATAATGAATGGCTGGAATGGCAAAAAAATAAAAGAAGTCCATGATTTCCCAGAGGAAAAAATAAATGGCAATACTCCCCCAGGTTCTCCATCTTGCTGTTGACGATGGCAGCACAGTGTGCACGTCTTCATGGAAAAAGCACAGAAAATAGGCCTGGAAGGGATCTTAACCATATTCCAAATAGGGGGTCAGTTGCACTCTCTTTTTGTAGAGAGTCTGATAAGTTACGAGTCCTTAATACCAAGACCAACACAAATGTCATGGCATTGCTGCACTACCACCACATTGAGCTCAGACTCATGTTCTCTATTTCACAAATCTCAAATTGGTACACATCAGGGGTCGGCCAGGGCCTCCCTTTAGCACCTCTGCGGCACCCCCCCTCTACCTGGGAGTCCCTAGCCACCATCATGATGCCGGTCGTAGCACGGACACTTCATAACGGTTGCACTACGGCCTCAAACCCAGGACCGTGATCCAGTGGACTCTGCCTCCCAACATACTGGGACTACAGGCATCCACCACCTTGCCTAGCATGGTGGGTGAAGTTCTGCCTTCATAGCAGAGAACTTTGTAGAGTAGGGCTGATGGTTGGACTCGATGATCCCATGGGTCTCTTCCAACCTAAATGATTCTATGATTTCCCTGGAGCTGTCTGTAGGCTGCCTTCAGACTCAGGTGAGCATCACTGTACAATTCATGTCCAGTCCAAGCAACTTTGGTAAGGACTAAGCTATTTTTCTTTGGTTTAGGTGTAAAATTGGATTCTAGTATTTCAAAAGACATCCAAAGGAAAGTTCAGGTTCATGTAAACACATCTATGCAGGATTAAGGTATATCTATCAACAGGGTGGCACTGGAATACTTTCACTCAAGAACCGCTGCCAGTAGACCTGCAGGTGTTTCAAGACAGTGATATGGGAGTCATTGGGAGTGATGGGCGTGACCTCCCCATCTTTTCACCCCTGCTGTGTCCAGAGTTATTTGGGCACAGGGGGGGAGCAGAGATGGTGCCAGAGTGCCTTGAACAGATGTGACCCTATTCTGAGAGCACCATAGTAGGGACGCTGTCAGATCTATTTTTGGCATAAATCTATAGGAAAGTTCATGACAGGGCCTGGTTTTGCCCCGGTAGACAGAGGGCAACACATGGTTTCTAAACACACTATTGTATCTGCTTCTGGGAACCAGGTCTCTAACACAGGGGGTCACAGTCGAGGCACCAGGTTCAATATTCCCAGAGGACCTAAATAATCCGAACCCACAGGACAGTCCCTATGCGATTTGTTTGGTGGATACTGCCAAATTCCCCTACTGAGAGACAAGGATTTCACTGGACCCAGAGCAGACTTTTTACTATTCTATTTACAAAAAGGTACATGTTTTTGTTTGTTTCTGTGCCACTATTGTGCCTGAATGGATTATATTAAGGGCTTGTGATATGTACAAGTACAAATGGGCTTGCTTAAATGGAGCAATACTAATTAAATAATAATGCATCAGTCTGAATCTCATTTTGTGACATGTCTAGCTGTGTTAAGTATTCCCCTGCATGCATAATTGTCCTCCTTCATTCCAAAAACTTCAATAGTTGAGTTTTATTCCCTCAGGAGTAAAATTTGTATCAGGACCTCTAACACATCACGCACCATTCATACTTTGGAATTTGCCACACCTAAACTACAAGATGTTGTCTGCAGAAACCCGCAAAGATGCTTGTGAACACAAAGTGGTTTACTTCCCAAGTGAGACTGATCTCCTTCTCAGAGATGTCCATATTCATCTTGTGCTTGAAGCAAAATATGAAATTTGCATTTAGTCTTTGGCTTCACCACAAACAACTCTTCTCCCTCTTTCTCTTATTTATTTAGCTGTAGAACAATAATAATGCACGTGTCTTCCTCCCAGCTTTCTCTTGCTTTTAGTTTACTTTAAGCAGTATTCCTTTCCAGAAAGACACTGTTTGGCTAAAACCCAAAGATATAATATTCACCATGGTGTACAGGTGTGACCTTCATATGAGTGAATATTGCAGTGACATGAAGTAATAAGAACAGCATCTTTTATCTCCATCATTACCTGAAATACAAAGCAAGATAAACTAAAGTGATGTACAACTTGATATGGAAATCTCTGGGCTCCTTCCAAGCTGGTCTAGTCTAATCATAGCCACACTTCATAGACAGATAAGTTCATCGAGTGTTTTTTAAGCAATAAAAAAATACAACACAACTCCTTTTACATTGCATGATTTTGTTTATAGTCTAAGACAGAACTGATCATTTCATATACAAGAACACGATTTCACCAATGCTTCTTAGTCCTGGGCTATTCTTCTGTGCCTGCTAGAGTTATCAGTTACCCAGAGCAGGTCTCAGTTACAGGTCAGACACATGGAGACCACCATGCTACTAGCTCATATTTAGGTGCCCCTTGAGAGTTGATGCTTATTGCTGATCAAGTAATCTAGTCAGGGACGAATTCATCTTATACCTTCAGAGAAATTGAGTTTCTAATGTCAGCGAGCAGCCTGGGTTTATCCCCTGCATAACTGTGCACCTCCAGAGAATGGGCAGCCTAAAACCAGTATCTAAACTGGAGGTCTTGTTGTCTTTGCTGCCTGCACTTTTGACTGAGTGCAGCTTAGCTGTCTAGACCAGGTCTCTAATGTTCGTAAGACTGAAGTTAGAGTACGGTTCATCTCATCTACGTGACATCTTGAGGCCCAGAAACAGACATGAAGCCTGGACATGGACAAGAAGCCTGAACATGGACAAGAAACCTGAACATAGACAAGAAGCCTGGACATTGACAGGAAGCCCAGATGGCTTCTCTAGGACTGGATCCTGACTGCTGCACATGCAGGATGATCTCAGGCAGATGTGTGGAGCCAAAAGCTGCCGCCAATGGAGGAAAAGAGAACACCAAGCGTGGGAACCACAACTTCATGCTTCCCCAGATTACTGTGTCTACATTTTGGGAGTCCCTCATCACAGACAAAAATTATGCATGAACAGATTGGCCACCTGAACCACTGAAGCAAAGGTTGCCTCTCCCACTGCAACACCTGTGACCCAGAAACACAGAACTCTTCCCAAGAGCGTTCCCTGGAAGTGTTCAAGGCCAGGCTGGATGGGGCTTTGAGCAACCTGCTCTAGTGGGAGGTGTCCCTTCCCATGGCAGGGGAGTTGGAACGTGATGATCTTTAAGGTCCCTTCCAACTCTAACCATTCTATGATTCAATGAGTGAAAAACAGCAAAGGAAAAACCCTATATCACCTCCTTCAGAGATTTATTCCAAAACATGGCCATACCGACCAGCTGTCACTCACCTTCAGATACAGCAGAAGTCAGCAGGATTCATCTCTAGAGGCCTGATTTTTGGAAGTGCTGAGCACCACCATCTCCCTTAGGGAAAGTGGCTACTCAGCACCTCCAGAAAACAAGCTCCTGGATGCTAACACATAAAACACAAGCGAAAAAATACCCAGTCACAGCATCAAACAGTTATCCCCTGGGCCTGCCCTGATGTCTGTTACCATTACAGCTCAAGGCTTTGCTCCAGCACTTATCTGACTGAAAGAGCCCATTACCCTGAGGAAATAGCTGCCTCCCCCATCGACGTTATCACTTTATTGAGTTTTATATTAGGTATTTTGAAATACTTACCAGCAGGGTTAGACATTATTGTATTTTTTAACTAAACAGAGTTGAAGGTACAGAGGGAAAGGATTCCTCTACACCTTCGGCACCAAATTACAAAGCTGAAGACCTGGCATCTATCTCACTCTGCTTCTGCCCTCTGGAGAATCCCCTGGGCATGGTGCTTAGTATTTCTTGGCCTGATTTGCCACTTTAATAATGGGATGGAAAGGGAGGGGGTATTTTTCCCTGGGCCTTTGTGTCCGGTGGTGGTCTGCTTCTTCTCCCCACCACCACTGCCATCACAACGGCAAGACAGAGGAGCAGAAACAAGTGTTAGAGAAATTTCAGCTTAGCTGATAATATTTTACAATAATACAATAACAGTCGCTCATAAAACAGTCCCTGCCCCATAAAATTTACAATGTAAAGCAGACATATAAACGGGAAAAAATGGGAATAATATAATGATGGAAACACATGAACTAGGGAAGCTGTTGACCACAGCCATCCAACCATGCATAGGCTGAGGCAAGAACTGATCCCAGCCTGGGATTTTGCCATCCCTGCCCAGCAGCCTGCAGAAAATCTGCCTCTCCAGCAATCCTTTTCCAGGAACAGTTATCTGTCCACTGACTGTGACGCTTCCGAATCCAGCATAAGCTTCATCTAGCAGACAGCCGCTATCAGCCAGAAAGGACTTACTTTCTCCAGGATATCCAAGGTCTATATCCATAGTGATTTCAGTCAGCTGAGTGTAGACAATAGCCACACTTATCTGAAATGCTGCAACACTGGCAGCTAACGCACGCTAAGTTAATCACTGGCATATTTGTAGACTGCCAAGTATATAATAGCACGATAATGAATTTGTATGGCTGGGCCTATAAAAACTTTGCTTTTTATACTCAGGCATTTTAATTGACACAGAAATACATTTTAAAAGAGAAAGCAGGCTTGATGAGGTCAGCTGAAATTCCTTGGTATAATTACCAAGTCCATTGAACACAAATCTGAAATCATTTAGGTTAAGTTAATAACTTATGCCTTTAGTTTATAAGCACCACATTACATTTCAGGCAGCTCAGATCTTGGCTTTGCTAAAGTGGCCTGGCCTTTAATAAATTCCTCCCCACGTTTTTCATGTTATAGTTCTTTTACAATCATGGTTTTCAAATGGCAGTGCAGGTACAGTGTGTTTAAATCACCATAAATTAGAATTATTATTTTTTTTCTGGCTATAGCACCTTTATTGTAAGTTGTCGACTTTTCTTTCAGCCATAAAGGTTATTACAGGCGCAGATCGGAAATGAAAAATAAGCCATGTGCCGTCTGCGAATATCCCATGCTAGACCCCTCCTAGAGCAGAATCACTTTCAGAGTTTTCTAGGGGAGTTCAATCCAAGTAAGTATTTTTTATCAGCTTGATTGGAATGACCTTCACATTTACCACCTCCGAAGATGGACAGACGTATTTTATACAGCTCTGCAGTACGGGGGTAACTCCATCTACAGAGCGATACTCAAGTTAGATCAGGCTTTCCTGCATCAGACAGGAGTCTTGTTAAAACCTGTAGGTAGGAGGGGAATTAAAAAAAGTCCATCACACATAGTCCAAAATGGCATTAACCACTGGGTCACACATTTCTCAGGAGGTTGGTTACCAGCATTCGATGGGTAAATAATTCGCCTGCTGCCTACTGCTTGTGCTGCTTTTCAGTTAAACTGGAGTGACACAGGGGGTCCAAAGTAGCCGAGCAATGATGATAATAATTAGGTAGGAGCTTGCTGGAAACCCTATAAGAGGAGAAAAGGCTCTGCTTCTGCTAAGCAGCCTGGGGAGAGGCTGTGGGAGGTGGTTTTCTGCAAACTTGCCTAAGCAAAGCACTTAGTGTGCAGGTGTTTTGAGGTTTGTCTGTTTCTCAAATGGGCAGAAATGCCTGCTGCGGAACTGAGGGCAGGGGACAGGCAGGGAAAGCATGTCCACAGCCCAGGCTGGGATGTGGGAACTGTAAGAAGCTCCTTGGGGTGGTGGGAGGCAGCTACCTCCTTGCACCTCGTCTCCCTTCCCCCTGCTCCCTCCTCCCCAGTCTCCCCACCTCTTGTGCAAGTCCATCTTTCCCAAGGATGTCAGAGTATCCTTGTGCACAGTATTAAGATAAGGAGCAAATAATGCTGGGAGGAATTTGCTGAGCCAGCTGGTCTTTTGCACCCTGTAGGATGCACAGACCAAAGAGGCGTCTGCCACACATGTCACACAGATGAAGCCAACTTCGCATTCAACAACTGCACCAAACAAAAGATAAAAGCAGTTTCAGCACAATAGATCATTCAAAAGGGCTCCAAATCCACACTCCCTCCCCTCCCTTTGTACCCTCTCTCCAGGTTGCTTAGCAAAAGCTGATTTTTATTTCCAATTAAAGGATTTCAGAGCAGCTTTTATTTATTATTTATTATTATTATTGTGTGACCACTTTGAATCACACTGCTTCGTTCTAATTCTTTAATCTAATCAAAAAACTGCAGCACACACAATTCCCTCCTGTGAAATGTTCCTGGGTTTTGTTTAATGTTTTGCATAGCTACACTCAGGTTTTTTGGTGTATTTTTGCCTGGCTGCAGGTTTACACCTGAATCACCACTGTTCTCACCACCAAAAAGGAGAGGGGCAGAAGAAGCAAAAGAACTGCTCTCTAGCCACGTTCCTGGAATCTGCTTTTGTCAGAGATATCCTGGTATCACAGAGGAGTCTACAGAGCTCTGTCATGTTTATCGTGCACAGGCTGACACCAAGGCAGCAGCCCGAAATGCAAAGAAACACAAGTACAGTAATTGAAGCGTCTTGCGGCAGTGCTCAAAATGCCGCCGCTCTCCTGACTGCCAGCCAAGAGGAATTTCCCAGGAGGATGTACAGCGAAACCCTCTTCTGGTGGGGCCAGGCAAAGTGACATTTCCTTACCGAGCAGTAAAGAAGAAAATTCTTTTCATTCTGTGCAATGTGAGTGTTCCAATTCGAGCTCGGGGTTTATGTTTGTTTACATTAGGGATGAAATGAGCACCAGCCACTGGAGCGTTTGTGGAGTGCTATGGAGATGCTGCTTCCAGAGAAGGGCATTTTTCAGAAGATACCAATTGCAGGGAAACGCCCGAGTCCTACTGAGTGACTCATGCGAGTTTGGTTCTCCAATCTAATCAGTGTATTTGAAATTCTAGTGGTGCTCTCGCGCAGGCTATGTATGCACTCACAGGGCTTGCTGTGCTTGAGTAGCTTCTCATTTGAGACTCAAGAAAAGAGTCTGAAAATATCAGTTAACTCAGCCCCACTAACATGCAGGTGGATGAAGTAACCCAAAAAAGTAATAGTTTTAGTGGTTTGGAAACCAAAGGACTCCATGGTTGCTCCTGGCAGTACAAAACAAGCAAAGGCAAGGTGATCTCTGCCCTTGGAGCATCCCCCAGTGTGACCAACAAGAGGCAGTGGAGGAAGGAGCATGAGAGGGACTGGTGGGCAGAGGCTTTCTCCAAAGAAATGACACAGGTCAGCACAGTGAGAGAGAATGGCTTATTGCTAGTCTTGTTGCACAGGACAGACCTTCTGTCTAGCAAGAAGCACAGAGCTGCCTCACATCAAAAAGCAATGTCTGCAATAAAAAAAGGTTAAGAATTGGTCCTGTGCCCTTACCAGTGCATCCCATGTTGCCACAGGGTATTGTGTGTGTTGGAAAGTGCCTTAGTGTCTTGGGAGCATCAGTCCCAGGATACTGTCCACTGATACCAGGTCACATGGAAGCAAAACTCCCACCAGGAGACTCAGAGAGCAGGTCAGCTTCCCACATTCCTGGGTCAGGCTCTCAAACAAGGCCAAAAACCAGACCTGCTCTTATTTGAGATTTTTCAAAAGCAAAATCTTACCTCCCATTCCTGCAGTCAGATGAGGAAACACATTTTCCACCTACCAGATGGGAACTGTGTCATTAATGTTTAAATGGTGCCCCATGGGGAGTGGCACCACTTTGATGGAGACGTGTAGCTGCAACCCCATGGTCGGTGTTTTGGGATACACGTCTCAGAGGCTCTGGCCACCTGCACCCCATATTAAAAGAGGGACTCAGGTAAATGGGCTCAGGTTTCTAAAGGCAATTAGGCACCAAATGTCTCAGAAATGCTTTCAGAAATATTTTAGGTGCCAAATCTCATTGTTGTGATTGCTGAATGCCCCTCAAACTCCACCCTTCGTTGTATAAGCTAGGGTGCCAATGAAACAGGCTAGCTCACAGAATCCATACCCTGCTGGGACGTAGGGATCAGATACAGGAAAAGGCAGCCACATCCTGGGTGATGTGAGAGCCTGTGCTGGTGCTTTCATCCCACAGCAAACCCAAGGCAATTTGGACCAGCTGAATTCTTGGCAAAAGACAGTCTGGCACTACCTCTATGTGGGGGGAAATTGGCCACAACCCTCAGGAGGCAAACAAAACTTTCTGAAACTGAGAAGTGGAAATACAATATTTTCCAAAGCTGGAGATGTTCTTCAAGGGGTGGGGGGATATCAACATTTTCTATTTCCATACTTTTCTTCCGCAATCCCTTCGTGATCAGAAGAGAGTGGGCTGAATACGTTGCAGCAGATTACGCTGCCGTTATTTTAGGACCCATCAGAAATACTGTAATTTTCCTGAAGAATCTTGTTATCACAAAATTGCAGCCTAATTTGGCATACTCAGAGATTTCTGTAGGTCAGAGAAGACTTGAGTAAACATTTGAATCGTTGGCTACATATCTGAACTGTACTTGTCAAGCACAGTTAAAATGCAGTTCATGATAGAATAGAGGGCCTCCCCCTGCCTTTTGAAACTCCTGTTTCATATTCTGAAAAGCCCTCCTGTAATTCATTCCTTTAGAAAAAGATTTCCAGAGGTGCATTTACAGGCAGTTAGAGTTGTGACAAGGTACAATGACACATGCCAAGACTACGTTTAAGTTTTTAACTTTCCATTTCCTTTTGATTTTTCTTAAGGTTCTGAAAGTTTGAAGGGAAGTTTTATTACGGTTCTTATTATGAGCAAACGTAGCTCAAAATCTTCTAAGGTCCCCCAAATCCACATACTAACAGGGTTTTTTAAGGGCCAGAAGGCATCATTACAATGACCCTTTCATTTGACCTCCTCTATAACCCAGGCCAGATGAACACCTTTGACTCCAACACCTCAAAGCAACATCCACTTACAAAGTTGTTCATTTGTTCTGAGACATATGGAGATGTTTACATGAAAACACGCTAACAGAGTGGAGAGGCCAACCCCTGGGCATTTTGTCCAGGATCCAGCCACTGATTTAAACTCAGCATCACCAGAGCCTATGAAATGGCAATAGTTAGAATATCTAAGAACTGCAAAAGTTAAAGGATTTAACTTTAAAGATAGTATACTGGGCTGGGATTTTTACTGTCTATTTTATAATTCTGTTCATAACTTGCATGACACAGTCAAATGGAAAACTCAAGACAGGCGCTAACATGACTTCAGTGGTGATTCTCAAGGTGAGGCTGTCAGAAAAGGAGACATGCAAATACATCTTTTTCCCTAATTAGTTCTTTCCTGTAGAGAGGCTTTAGGCACTTAATATTACGTATTGAAGGACAAAGGGTTATATTCCCTATTGAATTTTGCTGTGGTGGCTCAATAAACTGCTGCCCCAAGTATCCACCCTGCTGCTCCACAGGTAGTGATGACCCCTCCACATGCTGCCTGTCCTCTCCTCTGATGCTTTGGTTCACACATAGGCATCTCAGCACAAATCCACTTTCTCTGGACGGGAGAGACACTCAAGCACGATGGCATCTGAAATTGCAGCAACAGGGTCTGTCAGAGACCAGCTGTCAGTGATCCATGTTTCACAACATCCCTTTTTGCAGCTAAACAGTGTTGTCTCCATTTTATGGGGAGTAGGACAGATAACCACACTGTACAACTCCTACAGTGACCATCCCCTTGCTCCACGCATCATTTCATGACTGCAAGTGTAAACAACATGTCTTACACAAAATCTGCCACTGTGGATATGGGTCCTAAATTGTTTAATCTACCTCTGAAGTCCTTGGAAGAACAGATTATGAGCTACACAGGTCAAGGAATACAGACTAGCAGAGCTATTCACTTTGGATAGAGCCCGAGCCAATAAATTTAATAACAGTGTTTTAAAAAGAAACCCATAAAACACCTGGCATTAAACTCAGGAAGTTTTCTCAGATCTTCCTCAATGCAGGTTATACGTCAATCCTTCTATCATCATAGTCATATCTCAGAGCAAGAACTATTCAACTACTTAGGCACCTAGGCTTCGGTCCATAGTACAATGAAGGCATGCAGATATATACATATATGTGTGCGTATATATATATATTCCCCAATCTTTGCTAAGCCATACAGGCAGCAAAAGGCATATCAAATTCCTGGTTTATAGGAGTTATTCCTTGCTTGCTTTGTAACAAATGGGACCATGCAGAAAATTCGACAAGGAACGCAGGAAAACTCTGTTTTCTGCTTGTTCTTAACACATGAAAATATATCCATTTAATTAAGAATGAGAAACATTGCCATAATGCAGGAAAAAAAAAATATTACCATTTTGGGAGCTAAAAACCTACCTGTCTCCTCTAAGGAGACGATCTTTTTACAAAGCTGAGGACTATTGATGTGTTGCACATCAGAAGTTTCAATTCTTTTCTTGTGAGACTCCGTTCACACCCAGCAACAGGAGCGGGTTGCATTTCTTCTAAACAAGAGCCATTTTAGGGAAATTTTTGGATGCTGCTTTGGATATTTTGAATTTGCCAGAAAGAGCTCAAAACCAAAACAGTAGGAAACATAGCCAGAGGATATTTTGACAACTCTTACGCATTGGTGGTTTGTTGTTTGGGGTTTTTTTTTCAATAATTGACCAGGGAGGTCAGTTTGCATCTCTGTAAACCAGGAGTCAACCCGCTAAAGTCAGTGCAGTTACACCAGCATTCAGACTGCTTGGCAAGGAGGACTCACGGTTACTCCATCTCTACGCTCTGTTTCCAAGGACCAGCAGCCTGTGAATGATGCCAGTCAGAAACCTGGTAGCAGTAAAGAGGGTAAAGCATGGTGACATTTTCTCAGCTAGTCGGTGTAAGCAAACAAACAAAAATACAAAGGGAGGAAAACAGTCTTGGCACAGATGGGCTCTTTTGCATGTTGCTTTCCACACATAGAGCAATTTAATCTTGAGTCAGCACGAGTTAGCAAAGGAATGACAGGTTGTTACAATTACAAGCTGCTTTGGAAGTATTACTATCAGTGCTGCCGCTATTTATGTTTAGTATTGTTATTGATGCTATTAATACTGCTTGTACAAGCGTTTAATGTTACTGTACTGGTGTAAATAACATCTGGATTTACAGTTGAGAGAACAACATGATGCAAAACAGATTGATGGCTGAAGCAGCAGCAGCATTTATTGGGTCACATTTCTGGGTTACATTCCTGTGGATGTTGTGCATTCATACTACAGGAGTCAACGGGAGTCTTTTCTAAATAAGCACCCCAGGATCTGGCTTGCGAAAGAGGACACGGTGCTGCGACTCTTATTTTTCTCCCTGCCTCTGCAAGGACAGATTTGTTACCAGATCACAATGGCAGAACTGGCCACAGAAACTCTAAGCCTCCGTCCTTCTAAATTAGCCACAAGGAAGCATTATCCAAGAATTCAAACCAGACCTCGCTTGGCATCTTGTTTGTATTATTTGTGGTCTCTGACTTAACACCACAAGCCACCCTTTGCCCCAAACTCCTTTAATCACAATCATAGCTCGGGGCTCATCAGAGACCTAAGCCTCACAGTACTGCACGCAGAGAAAAGCTGATATGTGCTCCACAGATTGTGTATAGTCTAAATAGATGACAGGAAAAAGGAGACTGCAATCTAACTTTATATAGCAAAACCCCCCAAAGGGACTTGCATAAATGTTCGTTTTAACAGGATTTTCACTGCAATAAACATTTTGCAAGTCACTGCCTCAGATGCATGAAGAAACATCCTGTTTGAATGTGATACCATCATAGTGTGCTGTCGGAAGCCTTCCCCCCCTCTTCCAAATCTGTGGGGCTCTCCCCACAAACTGCCTCCTAAGCTGCCTGGCTGCTGCAGCCTGATCTGGCTCCCATGGGATGAGATAGCACAAGCAGAAACACAGTGTGGTCCCGTTTGGGTGACCTGGAGATGTACCAGGACACTGGCCACAGAGGACACCATTCAACTGCTTCAACGTAGGCACCTAATGTCCTTTTAGGTGCTGTGCCTCCTGGTCCAGCCCCAGGAGATTGCAGGTCTCCCCAAAGTCCTGCATCACAGCTATATTTAAGCAATTAAATTCCACTCTAAGGGAAGGACACAGTGCTCTAGGATCACCACATCCTCCATCAAGGTGCTTGCTACATCAGCATCAGTATTTTATTCTGGAGCAGGCATGCATTTTGGAAGTGAACCGTCTTGTGGTCCTTGCTTACCACACTTTCATTCACATCATGGTGCAGACTGAAGGCACCTGAAGGTGATTCCTTCTCAGTTAAAGGGCCCTGGAAGATGCTCTTTGGTAGCACATCCAGTAAAGTCCAACTACTAATGGCGACATACGAGCAATTCTGGGGTAACATCCGAAAGCACAGCAAGGTTTATTGCTTCTCTTCATCAAATGCCTTCTTTTCACAGCTCTGCTCCTTCAGCACCGTGCTACAGAGAGTTTACGTTGCCTGTAAAGGCTGTTAAGTCATAGGTAATGTAAAATAAAGAAAATATAAGAGCTGAGCTGTTGCCAAGTGAGTACACCCTTACTCCAGAGCCAAAAGGCTGTCTCTGCCCTGGCTGCCCAACCTGCTTGTCAAAGAGTGGACACTTCCCTAACACATACCCCCTGGCCTATCCCAATTGTCGCTATCGCAATTTATTTAGGGTTTGCTCAAGGTCAGATGTCCCCAGGAGATCACATTCCTTGATTCCAATCAACATCACACCAGGGCTGCTTCCCCCTGCCCCAAACCACCAAGTCTCCCCATGGGGAGAGAGAGCCCACAGGAGCTGATCCTACTGATTAAAACCCAAAGGCTCCTTAATAAAGATAAACCCCTGCTTCCTGCCTGGCAATTGCTGACTTTAGGGAAAAGCCTTTCCACATGCTGAATCTTGCATTAATATGCTTTGTATTAATATTTAAATGAGGTTCATCCCTGGCCCATTGCTGTGACCAGGTATGCCAGCAGTTCACTGGTTTTGAACCGTGCTGTGGTTTTGGATGTTTGGCTGGGTTCCCATGGTGCCTATGAAGGAGCAGTGGAGATAGAAATAGCCTCATTTAGGCAACATTTAAATTACAGTTTTAAAATAAATGAGTTAAATGCTAAAAAGCCTGCATGTTAAATACAGGATGCATTAAGAAAAATCAGATAAAATATGGCTGCTGTAACCAAGTTGCTCTTCAAGCAGGTTTCCTGTGATAACAAGAGAAAAAAAATAGGTTTTTGCTGCTGAGACTGTAGTAAACAGGGGCTTGTAAAAGTGCATTAAAATTGCTTTGTTCCTTTGGTTTATAAATGGGAAGCACAGCCCCAGGTAACTGCTCTGTGGTCGCAGGAAACCTGTGGGATCTTGCAAGTAAGGCCAGTTATTTGGAGTTGAAATGCAGTACCTGAAAGCCAGGGCCATCTTTCACATCTCTTCTGTACACTTCAAGTTACACTGGGTGTCCCCTCCTTTGTTTATGGAGCATTTATCTTGGCCATGTTTCCAGGGAATGGAAAACTCCTCTGGAGAGGCCTTTTCAAGCAATCAACATTAAAAGTTAAGTATCTTAGCTTCATACAGCGGAGTTGTCCCCATGATCCAAATGTACATGCTAAACCCTTTTATTCTCTGTTGTACATTGATTATAGTCACTTCAGTGGCAAAAGGTAAAAAACATAATTTTCAGTCACAGCTGCCCAATTTTTGTGATATTTTATGTCTATCACTGACATACACAGAATGACCCATTTAATTTTATGTTACAGGCATTTCAATAGCTATCATCACCAGATTGTGTGATCACCTCATCAGAATTAGCCATTAGAGAGGAAAACTCGCTTCTTAAAATGGCAAGTCTGCAGGCAACACAGAAATCCACCCTACATGGTTGAAAAAGGCCAGTTTTTTAACTTCTGTGGTTTTACAAACCTGTAGCCTCAATAGGCAGGTTTTAGCAACACCAGTGAATAGCACACTCTTGTCCTGAAAAGCAATGGGAGATGAACTGTACGGTTTTGAACAGACACAAAGCAAGTACTGAAGCATCCCAGTGACATATCTAGCTTAGCTTATGGTCTCCCACAGCAGGTGCTTTGGAGAAAAGCAATCAGTACCAACCCATGCATATGAGACTAAAAATGCAGTATCTACAAGGTGCGCGGTACCTGCGTCCCAGCAACACAAATCGCTCTGCATGGACACATTTCCCCATCCAGAACTAACCTGACTAAGCTTCTTTAAGACCAGGTATTTAATTGTATTTTAAGGTGACCTTCTTTGTTCTCTCTGGTTCCATTGTTGTTTTCCTGCTTTCAAAGCACTTCTTATTCTTTGAGTGGCTCGTTCCGGTGAAGTATTCGGAGCCTGGTGAGATGTAACTGCATGCCCACAAATTACCTTGTAGAGCATCTGGCATTGGCATCAAGTAGAGGAATGAGCTGATGCCAGAGCAGACCTATTACCTGGCATCTACACAAGTCTCTTAACCTTTACAACAAGCAGCCGCTACCCACAAGATGAAGTCGTATCTCAGGCTGCTGTGAAATGCGGTGCAAGTGCTCCAGAGTCCAGAATACAAAGAAAGAAAGGCCATTTCCTCTTGATAGTGAGACTTGCAAGGAATTTGGCCAGCCTACTGAGTTCTGAGAAGGATCTTACCTGTTGAGTTTTATAGGGAAGGACTCAGAGAAGAGGAACACTTAACAGTCAGCCCCAGGTGATGGTCTGCCTGTGAAACAAAGACTTTAAAAGATATGTTCAGTCCAGTTCCCTGCAGTGGTTTTGTTTTATGGCACCTAAAGAAAGAACTCCTGATTTCTGTAATGCCAAAATGTGCCACTGAAGGTACAGCTGGTTAACCAATCCTAAGAAAAACCAGCTCAAATCATTCTAGTGTATAGAACAAATGTCCCACTTGTGGAATTTGGTCATAGATTAATTTTATTCATTTTTGTATCTAAGCTCGCATTACTCCCTGAGTAAATGAGTTTATCTTGAAAATCCTATGTCTAATGGCAGCAGAATACTCTGAAATTCAAGCAGAGTGGGCCACAGTTTAATTTCTGGAAGATGAATAGTTCATGTTCCAGGTGATGCACATATGGCTACTTCGAGCAACTACATCAAGAGATATCAATTGTTTCCACTTCTTAGTCTTCTTTTTTTTCTTTTAAATACACCCGTGGGCAAGGACAAAAAAGGAAGTGAGAAGGCTATTCCAAATCCTCTATTCCACTTATGTCTAGAAACAAAGATCTTCTGCCATAGCATATTTCAATGTCCTTTGTTTAACCTTCCCCCTTGAAAGATCCAAACACAGAGCCTTTGTTTTCTGGTGCTTTGTAGGCTAACCTACAGGTTATGCTTTGATAAATATCCAACAAGCTAAGGAAACATCAAGGCTTTTCCTTAAGATGCATAGTTGCTATTTTGTCTGACATGTTTAGTTCTTGTTAGACATTATCATAAGTATTTAGGGGACCCTTCTGCCTCTGAAGCTCCTGTTTGCTGTTACTATAGCATGCTAAAGTACCCATTGCTAGTATTTTCTCTGTTTTAGCCACTTAAGTCTTCATCGGGTCCTTTAGAAGTCAAACTTCTGACTGCATCTCAGGAGAGGAGGCAGCAAGTTTCATCTTTACAAAACAGTCACGTCCCTGGGGCTTGACACACACTTTAAAGCAAAACCAGAAACCCAATAGGAGTGATGTTGCGGTGCTCTGGAAGCAGGAGGCTGGTAGCAAATGACTATTCTGGCATAACATGAATAGGCTCATGACAAAGTTCCTAGCACAGCCAAGTCGATGCGTATTATTTGTGATATACAGCAGAATGTATACATTCCTCCAGTCTTAGGCTCAGAAATTCCATTTTGGTGAGTTCATTGGCAGTTAAAGACCCCATACACTGAATTCAGAACAGAACTGATATGATTTGCTTACTAAGGCTGCCTCCTAGGGAAGGTATGCTTCAGTGTAGGTTTGAAAAGCAAAACCATTAATATCAAGACTGGTGACATGAAATAGACTTTGGAGTAGAAATTGATGGGATAAACCAGTGGGATAACACCGGAGAAGAATAATGACTGCTGCTAGGGCTTCTTGCTCTGTGCACTGTGTTTTGCTTCAGATCTTCACTGTTTTGAGATATTGGGTACACTTCTCTCCCAGATTACAAAATGCCATAAGTGCTTTTTCTTTCAAGAGTCTTCTCCTGAGTAACCTTTCCTTTCTGAGGGTACTTTCACTACTTCACAAGGTCATCTGAGTTTGGGTGTTTTCAGTGTTGTTTCAAGTGAAACTTAGGACAGTTTCCATCAAAAGAGACTACCAGGACAAAGAATTCTGTAAACAGCTATATCCACCTCTTTTCTCCATGGGTAAAAACATACCATGCATTACTTAGTCTAGAAATCAGAAGACAGTGTCTACACATCTTAGGAGAGATATAACAGAACCATCTTCCAGTAGGACTAGAGGGGCAAATGAGCTGCACATCTCCAGATTGAAGCATGGACCATTCTTGGGAGGGATTTGCATTCTTTGCTACATATTTGATGAGCCAAACATGTCCTTAGTTGCCCATAAGAATCTATCTATTTGGGTTTGCCATCCTATCCTTGGCATGCTGTGATGTTTACCCCTGCCAAGAACGTCAGGTGAAGGAGCAGAATGCAGCCACTTACCGGCAGCTTGGCACAATGAAAGTCTCCTCCATCCCCTAAGCTGCTCATTTTTCCTTGCGTTCCCATCAAAGTTGGTCATCTCAAGTACCCTAGCTTGCTTGAATCACTGCCATCCAGATTCCCCATGCTTCTTGGGACTGGTTTTGGTCATTATGTGAATATAGTAAGGAATATCTAAGAGCCAGAGAATATTGCAGGTCCAAGGGGATGGTTTCATAGCCAGCATGAGCCCATTAAGGGCTGAAAGCAACACCACCTGCAGTCCATTCCCTCCTTGCCCCACCATCCACTTCCTCTGCTCTACCAACTGCAACCATAGGGTTCATTGGTACACTTTTAGCCAGATCAGAAAGTCAGGCTGACTCTTCAACTGCAGCACAATTACCAGTGCCAGGACAAAGAAGGAGGCAAGAAAAGATGATCCAAGCTGGTGAAAGGGTGCAGATGCTTCTTTCAGCTGGTAGCACAGTCTTCAACTTAAACTGTTGAGGAAACCATACCTTTAAAAATGCTGCACTCTGATAGGCCTTTTTTCTCACAACAGATGTGAAAACCGAAGCCCTGATCTCTTTTGGTCATCAAACACTACAAAAGTAGTAAATTGCAATTTTCCTAATTCCTTAAACTTCTGTCTGAGCATTTTCTACCATAAATGGTCACACTCCAATGAGTATGTTGGATTCCCACCAGCCACATCTTGTTGGGATGGCACAAACTGTAATTACTAGCATTTTGCCAAACCCTCTGGAAACCTTGTCTGGAAGGGAGTACAGTTCAACCTACGGTCCAAGCAAACTTCCCTCGGCAAATGTTAGAGGGCTGCTGGGGCCACATCATCATTTTCCATTTCAGGATTGTTTTACAGGCATTTAACAAACCACGTAAGTAATTCATGGCACGTTTGGGACAAATTAAAGATGAACTTATGCTTAAAAGATTCATACCTGCTTGAGGTGCCTGGGGCTGGAACCAAATAAAATACAGTCTCCTGGTTTATTGTACATGGTGAATGATGAATGGTTGTTTTAATGGTAAAGGACTCATCGGGACAGAACACAAACCGGCAGTGCCAGAGTGTGAGGCTAATACATATCAAGAAGCCACTGTGCTCCCTGAGAGCAGAAAAATGCTTAAAACAGAAGGCTACTCCACCTGGTCAGGTACAAAGAGAAAGGCCAGAAGGCAATGGGAAGGCTAAAAGCACCTGTACCACTCCAAGCAGACATTCCAAAGATTTTCTGATGGGTAAAATGCACCAGGTTCTTCCCCCTTTCGGCACGTGGATTCCTTGGTGCAAGAGCCACACAGCTAAAATAGCTCATTTGGAGCATCTTGCTGTGCCTCCTGCAGCCATAGCAGCCTCCTTGGGGTGAGCTCCCATCACAAGCTATTGCTGAGATAAATATTATTTGTGACAAAGTGGAAAACTGTACTCTGTCCCTTCGGGGAGGTGGAATAAGCTGTAATGGGGAAAGCAAACACGTGCTGCATACACAGGAGCACTGTGTGTCAGTGCAGTGCACACACACTGCCTCCTCTCCTCACCCCATGGCACCAGAAGGAGTGAAACCCCAAAGAGTAACCAGGGCGGCTCTTCTGGAGGAGGTGACTCCAACCAGGACATAGCAGTTGCCACCTCTGCAAATGTGTCACCTGCGGTGACGTCCCACTCACACATATTGTGTCAGCAGGTCATATAAGCCCCAGGCCCTCAGGAAAACTGAGCTGGCCAAAACGAGAACCAACCAGGGGGTTTGTTAACATTTACCCTCCTGGTTTCATCTGCCCTTTGCTGTTCAAGCCGGTGTTTATGCAGTGCCAAGCACAAAGGGACCTGAGCCAGGATGAGGCCACTTTGCACTCCAGGAGCAGCAGATATAATATTAAAAACACAAAACATGGTGACACTTACTTTAATTTTGCAAACACTGGAAACAGCCCCAACGATAGTACATCATAAAGCTATTAGATAACATATGCATGTTTTGGAATCATCTAATTTTATATGTTCCTCATTAAAAGTATTTCCTTCCGCATGCTTTTTCCTCCTCAAGAACACAGAGCACATTTATAACTAAATCTCATTTCAGCTGTTTTCCCTGAGAATAAGCAAAACATGCTGTTACTCGACATGTTGTGATGTTTTCCCCCACGAGGCATACTGGTTGAAGGAGCAGGATGCAGCCATCCACTTGCAGCTCGGCAGGATAATGGTCCCCTCCATCCCCTGAACCGCTCATCTTTCCTCGGTGCAAGTACCCTTTGCACAAGCACCATCCAGGCTCAGGCAGGGCTGTGCAGGCACCCATGGAAATATATCCATGTATCGCCTCTTCCAAGCACTTGGGTTTCTCAACTCATTGTTTTCAAGCATGCACAAAGCTCTCTTTCTTCACAAAAAATAGATGTGCGAAAGGAAAAGCCTATAGAGCCAGGGCAGTGCCTTTGCCTGCGTTAACGCTTGATTCCCATCCCGCCCAGCATTTTTCTCCTTTACTTCTTAAGGAGTCCCATCATTTTAGATATTGAGAAACTGAGGCACGGAGGCAGGAAAGGACAGAGTAATGGTCACTCAGGTGAGACTGCACTGAGCTCTTCTGCTCACACAACTGCACACTGGAAAACCTCCAGTGTAGGTGCAGGTGACTGTATTAGAGATTTGCCCAATGCAAACAGGCTGCTGCTGTTACAAGCCCCCATGAAAGTGAGCTCTATCGCTAGAGAAACAGGTCCCTTCATAGGGAAATAACCACAGATCCTCTCAAAACTCTGAATGCAAAAAATACACTGCTGTGGCATTTGTTTTTCCTGATCCGTGGTAATATTTGGCTGACACAGATCCCCTACTAATTTCCCAAAGACCTCTTCCACAGTGGTTTGTATTAAATGTCTTTTGACATTTTGAAAACCCAGGAAGTTTTATGCATTTGTGAAGGCCACATGGCTGCCAGCGAGGAATACAGCAGCTCACAAGAGCCCTAATTAGTGCTGATTACTTTTCTGACTGAGCTGCCTTGACTCTGATGAGCACATTGTCATCATGGAGTGAGGCAGGAGATGCCGTTGGGGCATTCACGTTGGTGTGGACCAGCTCTCCATCACCAACCCTGGGATAATGCTGGGCAGGCTGTGGGCACCCCAGGACCCCATTTTCCACCCCACTTAGAGCTCTTGCAGAGCTCCCTGGGTCCTTCAGGCATGCAGAAGAGTCTCAGGAAGGTATCAAAGGGTCAAGACACGAACATTGCAGCTTGTGTCAGTGTGCTAAAACAGGTTAAGGTGCTGTAAAGCTTTGCCCAGTATTGTAGGAAAAGGTAAATAACCAGTGTGTGAAGCATAAATGCACCCAAGAAAGAACAGGGTGCGTGTGTGCACATGCACAGAGAGGGAGAAAGAACAGAGAAGCAACTCAACCTTCATCCTGAAAATGAAATCAAAGTCCTTTTCCTGGGGTAGGTCTCTGTCCTGTGCTCTGTTATGGGGTGAGAGGCGGGACTGGTGCTCCAGACAAGTGTGCACAGCATGGGAGAGACGCTCCCACGTAACCAAACCTACTTGACCATTTGCTGTGACATTTTCCTGGCAACAGAAGGGCAGAGCATCAGCATTTCAGCTCCTGCTCTGCAATGCACCGCTCTCACTGGGCTCTCTCTTTCTGAAACATATGATGCACTAATGACGCCACCCAGGGATGACAAGCAGCTTAAGAGCTGGCTCTACCCTCTGGACACCTGGCACATTAAACCATGCAGCTAGTGGCCTGTGCTGGCTTGGGAAAAAGCCATTACCACTTTGGATGGCCACCGGGCCCAACTGTTCAACCAGTGCCTTCATCTCCCTTATTGCTATTAATATCAGATGGGAAAGGAAAAAAATCCAGGAGGAGGAATTGACTCGGCCGCTGAAGCATGTTATTAGATTACTGATTCAAACCTCGGATGATGAGCTGTGATAGGATAGAGTAAAATAGCAGTGAATTAAGTCAGGGAAAGCTCAAGCAATGCCTAATCATTATAGAATAACGATATACATCCCTAAATCGGCTCAGGCTTTCTTTTCTGAGACTTAAGGATCAAAACCTGCTGTAACGTGCAAGAGAGGCCCAAGAAGCAGCGCCCGTATTTGGATACCACTGCTGAGTTGCTGCTGCGGCAGGTCAGGGCTGGATCTGCCAGACAGAGCTCTGCCAGGGCAGAAGAACCTGGCTACATGGGAATTTGTCCCCAAGGAAGGTCTCCTCGTAGCCACCAGAGCTGGAAGTGTGTTTCCTCATAAAGATTTATGCTATTTCCCTTGCCCTTATTTTCACAGCCTTAATTTAGTGTTCCATTAGGTGTTGTTGCAAAAGGCTTCCAAAGGGGTTCAAAATTTGGCCAGTGGTCAAGAGGAGCTGTTAGGAAGTCCCTCCTTTGACACAGAGGAGGGTCACAAGCTTAGATTAGCTTAGATGTTGACTTCTAATGTTCCTCAGCGAGGGCAGGTACATCCTTTGTTATTTGCAAAGGAGACCAACACCTCAGCACTGCAACACTTTGCCTGCAGAGACAACTGGCTCCTGCAGACCTTCAGGGCTGCAGAAAAGAGGATGAGGAAAAGTCACCAGATCCAGCTAAGAGGTGAATGATGAGGGACAACAATCCTTACACTGTTCTTTACATGAAACGGAGCCACAAAACCCTGAGACGTCTCTGTTCCTTAAGCATTCAGCTACCCTTCCTGTTTCTCAGCAAACCTCTGGGGTCTGCATTCAGCGTGTTTCTGTAGAGCCACCCAGAGACACTGTGCACAGAAGTGATAAAGAGCAAAGGTTGCATATTCATCAGAAATGGCTTGTGTACTGAGACTGTAATTGCAAGGAACCTCAGTTTTTATATTCAGGTCTTACCTGTGTACTTGAGAGGGCAAAGCTTCCCTGTAGGTTGCTCAGATCAGCCACAAAGCAACTCCTCTCATGTCACCAAAGCCATCCATGCTAGTGCAGTTGTCCACAGAAGAAGTGTCAGCACCTGGTCTCAAACCCTACCCAAGCACAAGGGGAACATGTGCTGACGTTTCCAGCACACAGACAAACCGTGAGCTATTAAGAGTCTAAAATAAAATTCTACCACATACCGTGTAAAAATAAACAAAACAAAGCCCTTTTCTAATTAAATAGATGATGAAAGGGAAAGCTAAGAAGCGGTGCAGCTGGGAACCCTTTGAAATAATTAGATCTACCTACTTGGCTCTAAAGTTATTTTACTATCAGGAACATCAAGAAGGGTGTCAGCAAGAGACCTTCTCATTTCTTAGGTGAACAGCACTGAAGGATTTAAAATCTATTGAGAGAAGCCTGGGATTCTTTAAGTTCACTGAAGCCAAAGTAATTCACCCTGAATGCAGGCCCTGAAGGTGACTATGGAGCTTAGAATAAGGATGTCAACACAGTGCTTTCATCGCTTGCTAGCGGAGCTGGTACTGCACATGGAGCTTGCCTTGACCATTTAATTAATAAAGGGACCCACGCAGCTGGAATTAACGTGAACTTTCAAAGCATCAAAAAGTCCAGCAAAGGATCAAGCCGATATTTTCATTTATATATATTAGCTTACTCTGGGCCATTGTTGTGCTCCTCATTCACATGATACAGCAGCCTCTTACTCACACACACCCGCTTACATATTTCCTTTCATTTTACCTCCACAGTGCTTCTGTGTGATGGGGGCTATCACCAATTAACACCAACAATGGGAGCTGGAAGGGAATTTTAGCAAGCACAGCAGGGTTTTTTTTTCTCCCAAAATCTTTGAGGAAAGGGATTATTTCCCCCCAGTCTCCTTCTCCCAAAAATGGTAAGCTCTAGGCCAACGTTTTTCTCTGATCTTTTTTCCTATTCTTGATTTTACTCTGTCTCTTTTCCTTTTTTCCTTCATTTAACACCAAACAATAGCAAGGACAATCCTTCAAAAATATTTTCATTGTAACGTATTGAACAGAACTGGCTTCAACCCTGCCAGGTCAAACATTCACTCCACTCCTCAGCACTCCACGGGGTCCTACAAATTAGCCCATGAGAATCCAGCATTTATTGCTGCCTCCAGTCAACACAAACACTGCCTTTCCTCTTCTTCCTATGCCAAGGGCCAAAGGTCTCAATTAATATGATCACAAAATAATATTCAATAGCACATTCATCTATTTATAGACTCAACAGTTGCCATTGCACTCCTGTAATTCTCAAGCATGACATTTTTTCTGGTTAAAACAGTCTGCAAACAGGGGTGCTAGGGATTTTGAATCAAAGCAGATGGTCCAATCAAACATAAGACCTTGGGTTCAGTGCAGGCATCACTGAATGATATTTTCTACCTTGTATGTTCATGAGAAGAGAACAGATAATCTAATTGCCTCTTCTAGCCTTGAATCCTACTGATCTTTGGTACCATGAGTTCATCAAGTATCCTGGCTTTCATGGTTAAGCTCTGTAGATAATCATCATCAAAGCCACAGTGGATCACTATCCCAGATGCTGAGAAAGCATACACTTTAACAATCCATGCATCTTTTAGCTAGGTGGCAAAGCAAGTAGAAATTGCTTCCTATAAGTCCCTTGTTCTAGGGAATGTTACTTCTTTAAAATTCACATCTTCTCTTATTCTCAATTAAACACCCACTGAGGCCATTGCAAAGATTCCTTGTGATGGCCTCAGTGGGTATTCAATACCACTTTACAGAGCAAGAAACTGGTTCCCAACCAATGCCTTATTGAGCAGCTGCCCTCTGGATGAGAAATAAAACCGAGACTGTAAGCAATTGTGAGCAGAACAGCAGAACACAGGTGTTTTCTCAAGAGCAGGAGTGCTATCTTTAGTGTCCTCACCTATTTGCTTGTGTTGAGTTCCTTCACACAGGTGCTGTGGTCTGTACACCAGAGCTGCTATGTTCTACCACAGAAAATTAAAGTCATAATTAGTCACTCTTTTTCCATACCCTCATTTTGGGAGTCATCCTAAACATTAGGATAGTGGGGGAGTTAGAGAAGAATCCATTTATTGGTCAAGTAGTTGACATGAAGAGCTCTAACGTGAGTTCTGGGGAAGTTAGGAAAAATATTACATGCATCACTAAAATGCAGGAATCCAGAAGATAACAGATCAGTTCTGTTTTCCTATGAGCTTTGGGTTTCTTCTTAAAGGGGAGACAGTCCCTGAAGTATTGGTTCTCCCAAACCCAGCTTCTACCAAAGTATTCCAGACACAAATGAGGTGCCTGAGGCTCCTGAGACCTGGATAATAGCTGGAAGAAGAAGAGCAATTCAGGAAAGGATCGAGAACAAACACCCAGTGGAGCACTCAGGGCCTAGTGGGAGTGGACATCAGACCTCTTATCTTTCAGTAGTTTACACTGTGCTGCAGAGAGATGCCTCTCCTGATGCCATGCCCACAACTTCTCCTATGGAAACTTAGGTGGGGTCACTCCTTTTTCCCAGCTTTTCCTCAGCAAAAGAGGGGAGGGGTGCTAGTCACTACTGTGCAGTAAGGACCAACACTGTTTTTTATGTGAGACCTGCTGCTGCTATGGAGATGTGGGTACATTTTCTTGTCTCCCCAGAGACTGTCCTAAGAACCAAACCACAGGTTCTTTGGGAAGTTTCCATCTCATCTGCTCAACCTCTTCTACGTTACAGAAAGGAGTTAGATTAACTGGTTGGTTAGGACACTCCCCTGTGGAGGAGGTGGAGGGGGTCTCTGCTTTCAGGGCTGTCTGTACTTGATATAAAAATACTCAGAAGAAATTGTGTGACTCATTCCCGGAGCGAGGATTGGACATCCACAGAAAGTGTGGTGCTGGAGTTGCCCTACTTTTAGGCAATCACTGGTGATGTGAAGCCTGGGGATGGAAGTCAGACACCCAGGTTCAATGACTTATTTAAGTCAGACCTTCTGACTTAAATTGATAAGCATGCACCAGGTGCTTCCAAAATATAGCCATTTGATGAAGGAATTGCACTTCCTCAGGCATCAGCATGAGACAGCACCCAACATTGTCAAGATTGTGGTACTTTTGTGAATGCCAGGTCTTTGTGGAAGTAGATTTCACCCCTTACATCAGGCATTAAAGTACACCCAGCTGCTCATTCCTTTCTCTCATGTACCTTTAAAGATCTTTCTTGTGTAGGCTGTTGGCAGGTCAGAGCCCTGAACTGAGCCTGATTTGGATCTTTAGTCACTCCTTCCCTAGGCGGTCAATGGAGAGAATGAAGGTAGGCTTATTCTCCATCTGTAGGAGACTGGACTGACTTACAGGGAATGCTTTCAGGGCAGAAGCTGGAGTGGGCACAGAATTTAGCACACCAGGACCAGACAGAAGCTTGCTGCAGGGCTGGGGGACACAGGGATGGGTTGCAAATTGCAGGGTTGGAATTGAATGTCCCAAATCCAGCTGGAGCTGGCCTTCAGCCTCTGGATAGAAAAACACAGCTCCTCGGTGCCCTGAACATGAAATACCTTGTAACTGCTTTAATACCTCCCAATGATATCTTTTGAAAGTGGCAACTCAAGGAAATTTCTGGATAAGTATCTTTTAGAAGAAGATCGACGTCTCTCTCAAAGTCTCAATTAAATATTTTGGTAGCTCCTCTAGTATTTTCTCTCTCCAGCCTGACAAGCATTTCACATTGGTTGCCCAGCTTTTGGTTGGAAGAAATCCCAGCTTTGTTGACACTGACTTCAGTCAACTTCAGAGAGCCTCTTAACTCTGCTTTTGGGCTTGTCAACACGTGGCGGACTGAGACACACTGCCAGCAGGCAACTCCTTCTAGAAAACATTATTTGAATCCAAATTCTCTCCCAGGCAGTTTTGTTGGGTTTTGTTTGGTTTTTTTTAATTTCATATTTTGCGAGATACATGCTTGTCAGAACAAAAACTCTGGGTTAGTCCACCATTGTTCACATTTACAGAAGATCACCCCCCCCATTCCTGCCTCACCAACCCCAAAGCTATCACATCCTGATCATTTAAATGGCTTCCACATGGCAATGTACAACCAAACATAACTTGGTGTTGTGGAATAATAGCCATATGCAAAGACAGATAAGCACAATAGCACTTTATTATTTAAACTTATGAAAATAAATTTGTAAGTGGCAATCATTAATTTCTTTTACCTGAATGATCAAATGCCATTATTGTACTTTTGCACATGGAAAGCTTGAACTTCCCCTTCTGCCTGGTCTCCAGAAGCAGAACAACACCTGTACCTTGACATGGATATTGATATATTTAGTTCTGTTTAATCAATGCACTCCTGGGGTTCTCAACTTAGATCTCTTTAAAAATCCTCCACCACTTGCAAAACAACAAAACACCACAGGAAGCAGCCCTGGTACATCCTTCAGATATTTTCCACTTTATTGAAAGGAGAAAATAGGGAAATAGATTCAAAAAGAGAACTTTGCTTATCACTCAGGAAGTATAAGACCAAAGACTGGTTTTATTACAAGTCCTGTTTCACCAAAAGACATTTATCAAGACCTAATTGAAGATGCTGTAGTTTATAGAAATTCTAATTATTTTATATTGTATTAAAGATTAAATATTGTATTAAAGAGACCTCAAGAAGGTTAAAGAAATCTCAAGAAGGTTAAAGCTCCATGGTGCTAGAGTTCCTACTAAAAGTGGAAGACATTCATTTTTTTTAAGACATTCTGCTCCAAAAATTTGAGACCCAAAGCAAGTGAAAAGAAAAATTCATCAAAGAAGAAAATACTTTATCAAAGAGCTTAGAAAAGTCAAGAATAAAACAGCTTTTCCTGCCACAGTGCTTGGTGCACTGACAGAGATTGGGGTGGGCATCTGGAAGGGAAATCTTTGTCTTTACTCAATGATATATATTTACCTACTGACTCAGTTAATTAAACTTCAATTTTTAATTAGCAGAATCCTAGTGCAACTGGGCATGTTGGTACAGAAAACCCACCAAACTCCAACACGTGAAAGACCTGTCACTGAAAGCAGAGGTGGAAAGAGGGGAAAGATTGTACAAAACATGTTGTGACCTGGTTCATCTCTCCGGCCTCTGTCAGTCAGTAGGTCAGGTCTACCTGAGCTGGAAGTTGGGTGTGAACCATCATGTCTAAGAGTCACCAGTGAAGCTATCCTTCATAACTGTTTACATTTAGAACAGTATCCAGTGGTAACAAGTTCCATAGATTTTTAGGTGGAAACTACTGCCTTGTTTGTTTCACTTATGTCACAGTGGACCAAGGTAGGTCCTTCATTTTAAGCAAAGGTGAAAACTTGTTCCCTCTTTGCTTTTTCCTTTCCATATCCAATTTTAGTGCCATCTAATTTGTTCCCTCATAGCCATTTGTTTTCTGATTTTAGTGTCATCTAATTTGTTCCCTCATAGCCATTTGCTTTCCAAACTGAAAAGACCCAGCCTGACCAGTTCCACCAGTTCTTCCTCATGATGCAGAACAAAGCACAAACACAAGTTATCTCCGTCCATGAGTCACCACCACTTCACCAGTAGCTTCGAATAATGGCTTTAGCTCAGGGCCCACCCAGTGAGGATGGAAGTCATGGAGGTAAATGCCAACCAGGCTGGGGGGGCGCCACACAAGAAGAATTAGAAAGAATGCAGAGCTCTGAACATTATGTCTACTTCAGATGCAAATGCCCTTCAAGTTATTAAATGGGGGGGGGAAGTGATTTAAGAAAAAATATTGCTCGCTTTTATCATAGGAAACCAAAGCTTCCAGTTTTTGTCTATCACGAATAAACAGAAAATGGGATTGCAGTTTGCAGAGTGTTTTGAAATTTTCTAATTATTTTTCATTAAACAAGGTCTGGAACAAACTGCTGTGTTTTTTCCCAACACTTCAATTTCCTTTATGTCGGCTTCATTTTTGTCTCCCTTTTTCCCAGCCATTTCAAAAATATCTGAAGATCAAGTAGCTGAAATTGAAAATGAAACGGAGAGGATGAAAGAGAGAGGAGGCAAAAACAGAAAAAAAAGAGGGGAAAAAAGCTTGAAAAGAATTTCTCCAGAATGCAGATGATGGGTATTTTCAGTGTTCATTGGAAAGGTCCCATCAGGTTGTCACCTCAGCTCCCATGGCTGAGCTTGGGGAGTGCTTCCCATTTTCCCTTTGTTTGTAGCCCGTCAGACTCAAAGCACCATATGGAAATGTGTCACATTGCCCTGGCTGCAGATTTGGGCCATGACCACTCTTCTCTAAGCCTCATTGGAGACCAGGAAAAAAATTCTTTCTACGAGTGCCAGCAATGGTCCCTACCTGCAAAGCAAACACCAGATGCTAGAACGATGGGCAAATGTCCAAATAGATGAGACAACCCTAATTAAAAGAAGTTTTCTCATGAAAAGCTGGAAATTATTACAAAAGAAATGCTTAGCTGGGAAAAACCTACCACGCTGCTATGCTGAGTGTACTGTACTCTACCATTAAGACATTCCAAAGCACAGTTAAATTGCCTGATGGCAAAGTTACAGCGTGATCTGCGATTGACTTGCCTCATGGTGGCAGAACTGATCACTCAGTTCAGTAAATTATGACTTCTGCCTCTTGCCCTGCGCCTTGCAAACCAGCAGGCTGGGAAGCTGCTCCCATCCCAAGCAGTTCTCAAATGTCCCCTTCGTCATGGTAGGACTGTGGCACTCTGAATCCTGTCCGAAGCCAGCATCTACCCGGTCCTCCACAGTTCATAGGCCTCTTTGCAAGGAAAAATGTAGTTTAAAATGTGAAACTTGCCATTTTCTCACCAAAGACATCTCCATCAGCTATCAGAGATCTGTGCTGAAATGCATTTTTTGCTCCAGTGGACTCCATTACCTCTTTCCCATGATTTTGCTCACCTCTGTCAATGACATGGTTTTTCACCATAATTATTCGGCATTCTGGGCGTGTACTGATGAGTTCTCCCTGTCTCAGGGCATTTCATTCCTAATTTGGAGGCAGTCAGGTCCTGAAGACACCAATAAAGGTCTAGGGACAGAAACCAAAGTATAAGAAAATTGAATACAGGGAAAACCTTCTGGGCTCCTGAGAGCGATGATGTAATGTCGCAAAAAACTCCATGAGCATCCTCAGGTGTTCACACAGGAACAATGAGTGACCTAAATGTGCCCAAGTCAGCCACTGCTCAGAAGGGTCCAGTTTAAACATTAGAATTGCACAGATACTGGGAGTCTTTTAAAATAGTAAGCATTTTTCCCAGGATAAGAAACAAAGCCATCAAAATACTAAGGATGCTTTTTTACAAGCTTCAGGCTGGTATTAGACATAGGATGATTAAATGAATTACCCTTTAGTGTGATTCAGTGATCAGAGGAGAGGCCTGGGAGTCAAGGCTTTCCATTTATTCTTCTATTTACCTTTAAACAGATCCCCAATGGGATACCTGCTTTTCACAGACATCAAATACCCACAGCTCCTCCAGACTTCAATTCAAAGTGCACGTGTTCAGCATCTCCACAGTGGGGACCTTGTGTCTCTCTGGACACTAAATTAGTCAGTGCCAAAACTAGGTTAATGCTACTGACCTTCTTTGGTAGATTTTACACCTTTGTTTACAGAGCAATTTGAGATCCTCACATTGGCTGCTCCAGAGGTGCAAAAATATTGCAGTGATCCTCCTAAACTAAGCCCACAATAACTATTATGCAGGGAGAGATGCCAACTCCAGAGCTGAAAGAGCAAATGTGTCCACAGCCATGGCGTCAGGTAGCCTGGAAGACAAGTTCATAACCCAATCAGAAATGCTTTTTTAGCATTGTTTTATCCAAAAATCAATAAAGGAACCCTTTCAAAATTACAGTTGAAGAAGCAGAGTCCTTTGCTGTGTCTCAGCGCACTTACCACACTCTGCACCAGCAGAGGCAGAACCTTGTAAGCTGGTGCCAGAAGAACACAGATTTGATTTGGACCACGAAATGTCAGCTCTGATATATTAAAAAACCAATGGCAAAAGGGTTCTGATTTCTTCCATGGGGCACAAAAAGTGGAAAAAATATCAGCAAGTCAAGCACACAAATACCTCAGGGGCCAGGGCTAGGAGTTGTGTGAGCTGTCTGGAGAAAAAGGATGAGGATGAAGAAGCGGGGAGGAGGGGGACAGACAACAAGAATTTTTGGACGATTACTTTTCATTGGCCAAACTTGCAATAAAAACAAATTGGGCAAGCTCCCGAGAATTGCTCTTGGGTTATCAATCACAGATAACAGAATTAGGCAGAGGCACTAAGGAAGTGGCAGGATACTAATTCAGGCTACGTTTTTAACAGCCCATGGTGAATATTTCCTAGCTGAAGTTTATGCACTTTTTTATTTAACCTTTCTTTGCCACATGGCCACATGCAGAATAGTGCCATCTTCAAAATTACTCATTACTTGGTATCCTACATGGAGAGAAATCTTACTGCTCTCTACAGCCACTTGAAAGGAGGTTGTAGAGAGGTGGAGGTTGGTCTCTTCTCCCAAGTAACAAGCAACAGGACAAGAGGAAATGGCCTCAGATTGTGCCAGGGGAGGTTCAGGATGGATATTAGGAAAAACTTTTTTCACAGAAAGGGTTATCAAGCCTTGGAACAGGCTACCCTGGGAAGTGGTTGTGTCACCACCCCTGGAGGTATTTAAAAGACAGGTAAACACAATGCTTAGAGACATGGTTTAGTGGTGGTTTTGGCAGTGTTAAGTTAATGATTAGATCCCATAATCTTCAAGGTCCCTTCCAACCTGGATGATTCTATGATTCTACACTGGGTTCCTTCTATCACATATTCAGGACCAGTAATATCTCAGCAAAGAGCTTTGTTTAATCCAGAGGTTCAGACAGCCACAAATCCACCACTGCTGAGGAAAAGGAAAGCATACAGGGTGGCAGCTGTTTCAGGGAAAAGGGTGACCACCACACACCCCCCCATTCCCCGCCTTGCACAGCCACTGTGGGGCTGGGGCTCACCTCCCGCAGTGAGGTTCATAGGGTGGCTGGAGGAGGTCAGAAGGTCTGCAGGAAGGGCAATGCAAGCAGAGTAGCTCCACATCTATATTACTGAATTCAAGTATCCAACTCCCAGGCTACGTTCAGCCCTGCTTCTAATCTATTCAAACATGCCCTGGTGGGAATAGTGTCACGGCAGACTTCTTTCTCTGTGTAGTCCATGCCATACAGTCAGTAGATTGACCATACCGGCCAAAAGCACTCTCTCAGAGAGATTTGCCCCAAGTCTCACTTTGTGTGTACTTGCTCAACAGACTCCTGCTCCTGGCAAGCTTCTAGCAGTGTTCCTGTAATAGTACAGCACGCAAATGCTGGTGTACTCATCCTAATATTTTTCCCCCCCAGCCCCACCCCCATGTTAGAGAAAGTCTGATCTTAAAATTAGGTTTCTGCTGGGAATAAAAATAGTCACTCTGAATATTCAGTGTTTGTTTATATCTCACTGCTTCCACTAACATTCCTGCCATTTAATTTGTTTGGAAGACTATTCAGAGGAAACTAATATGTGGCATGAAGACAGGAAGTGCTATAAAATGCCGAAATCTGAGCACATATTCAGTGACGTTATCCACATTATGTACCCGGCTCTACTTTTTGAGGTTCAAGTCAAAAGGGGAAGTGTTGTTTTTAAAAACAAAGACTTGCACACGTATGGACCACGTCTCCTTTTCTCCGAAGCTGTGCTTCTTGGATCAGATGTGTTCAGCAATCTGCATAAAAATGAGGAGCAGCAATATTGCCCTTGCAATTAGGCAGATTTAGCCCCGATGCAAGCACAATTCCCTGACTTCAATGAGAGTCATAGCTGCTTATTCCAGACTTGTAGATGCTTCTAAAGTTTGTTAGCCTGTAAGTGTTATCAACTTTTTTTTTTTTTTAAGAAAAGGATGCTTATGTACATGGACTTGCATTTAAGTTTCCAGCTTCTGAGACTTCAGGAAGGCAGCATTTTCAAATAGAAGATCACTGCTGTAGTCTGAAACAGGACAGAGAAAAACCAAGTTTTGACTAAAGGCAAATGTAAAAATTAAAGTACAAACACTAGGAAAGAAAATTTATGTAACATTATTTGTATATGACAGAACATTTCCATTACATTTACTACTCTGAGTGGGATAAGGCGGTTTCTGTGGATTATTGGCAACATTAAAAGACACGACATTAATATTGCATGACCTATCTTCAGAAAGAATAAACAAACATAGCATCTGAGCTTCAAGTATCTGTTATTCCTGATTGGCTTGTTATAAAAATTCCCTTTTAAAACTGAAATAATCAAATCAAAGTAATTTTGCTGTGAAGAAAGTGTGTGCTAACAAAAAAAAGATTCCCTGCACAGTGTGTACATAAATACAAGAGATTTAGCCTAACCTTCTGGTCTCAACTTTTGTGTCCATACAGTAGTTGCTCAGAATGGGCATTCTATTGTGAATATTAACTGGAGTGGCTACAGCAGGCCTCGGGCTGATAATTATAATTTGGTCCCCTGGATGATTGAGAAGCCTTCCATAGGGCTGCGCAGTGCAACTTTAACAGCCCTTCCTGATGCCTAACTAGAAAATCTGTTTCAAAGGGGCTCCATGAATTGTAGGGTACAGTCAATTAACTTGAATATTAATTATCTATAATGAATGTACCCTTCTTCGGGGCTTGAAAAGAAGCAAATTACTTGGAGAGGGACTAATTAAGATGATGTAATCTTGACCATGAAGAATAATTCCTTCCAAGTGACAGAAATGATCTAATTGAAGTATCTCATTAATTAATGTCTCATGAAATTGACTGATAAAATGCCTCTATGAATGCCTCCTGAACTCGGGGCCAGCAGAGCATTGTAGCACATACACTCCCGCTCCAGACCCTATCACTGACAATATAATTAGGCCTTGGAAGCACGCTGTGCTCAGAAGGATTTATAACTCTGCAGTGTGGATAATCTACAAATGCAAAGTTAAGACAATGCAGCTTGCCACAGCGAGATTTCTGCAGTCAATGAGCAAAACCATAAATCAGGTACAATCCAATGGGATGACAAGTGAATTGCCCCTCCTGCCGGCTTTGCCAGCCTGCACCGAGACCAGTCCCACAATCTGCCGATAAACCTGTAGCAGGTGCTGGTAGTGGCAAAAGGCTTTTTAACGGCACCATGTATGTCCAAGCACTCTCTGTGTTAGTTCCCAGCTAAATAAAGTTAGATTATAGGCATCTTATTTTCCCCTTTTCACTAGATTAGCACATGCCTGTGGATTTTAGCTAATGATGATATAAGCCCCCCTGAGAGGGAAGGACTTTTCTCCGAGCTACACAGATCTTGGTGGGGAGATTGCTGCATGTGATAGGCAAAGCTTTACCAAGAAGAAAGACATTAAGGTGCTGGAGCATGTCCAAAGAAGGGCAATGAAGCTAGGGTCTAGAGAAGAAATCTTATGAGGAGCAGATAGGGGAACTGTGGGTGTTCAGCCTGGAGAAAAGGAGGCTGAGGGAAGACCTTATCACCCATCAGCTTTTCAACTACTTGAAAAGAGATTGTAGCCAGGTGGGGGTCAGTCTGTTCTCCCAAGTAACAGGTAATAGGACAAGAGGACATGGCCTCAGGTTGCACCAGGGGAGCCTTAGGTTGGCTATTAGGAAACTTTTGTTCACCAAAAGGGTTATTAAGCATTGGAATAGGTTGCCCAGGGAAATGGTTGAGTCACTGTTCATGGGGGTATTTAAAAGACAGGTAGATGTGGCACTTAGGGACATGGTTCAGCGGTGGACTTGGCAGTTTTAGGTTTACGGTTGGATTCGATGATCTTAAAGGTCTTTTCCAACCTAAATAACTCTATGATTCCATGTTTTTTTTAATAGGACTTCAATGGCATTATTCTTTTTGGAAACTAACTCTATCCTTGAAGAGAAGGATTCCTATCACTGAGGAGTCACAGGAGATGCTTGCATGATTCATCCATGCAAGTAGATGTTCATTGCTGGGACCTGATAGTGAGGGAGACATTACACCTGCAAGTAGCTGTGGCCTGATTGGTGCATCTCAGTGGAATGAAGGACTCCAAGGTGTCCATTGCAGCCAGGCTCTGGTGTGGTGATCCCCACCACACAGCTTCCAAGAGCCATCTCACATGACAGAAAAGACTGGGCTGAGACTCATAACAGAAGCAAGGAGAGATCCCTGCAGTGTTGTCAGCTTTCAGATGTGCAAAGTGCTGAGACACCACCTGAAAAGTGCCCTATAAAAGCTCAGGAAAAGCAGGCAAGTTTTACAGGGGATGTTCTGCACCTCTCCAAAGTGCTTGGACTTTAAACCTCATTTGCCTCACATTAATTTGCCATAAAGCAGAAACAGCTCTTTTGACAACCAGTAAATATGCTGAAAATACGTTTTGATCAGCCTGGAGTTACAAGTCTCTGATTCAGGCAGACTAAGTTGGACCTGTAACCTCTGCAGTTCAGGCAGCCATCTCTTTAAGCATGTGATCCTCCTTGTAGGCACCCAGGACACCTACTTTAGGTGATAGACCCAAACCTACCCCTTCTCCTGTGAGTGTTTGATTTCATGAAGTGGAATGGAGCCAGAGAGAAATACCAAGTGCATCTCACCCAAGAAGAGCTTCTCTCTTAGCGGCTAAAGTCTTCCCCTGGAAGGTGCAGGAGTGGATGCAGGTTTTCTCAGCCTGAATCAATAGCTGAATTTGGGTCTCTAACATTTACTGCCAGTCTTATGAAATATTCAGTGCTTTGGAAAGTCTTTGAGCCCTCTACTTTCTGGACCAATGACCAATCAAAATGCATCCCTCAAGGTTGAGGGGAATGTTTTGATTCATATAAAATGGCATCTGGGCTGATTTATTATGGCCAGTTAAAATGAAGGAAAACGTAATTTGGTTTAAACCAAAGTGTTTTATTTTGATTGCTAAACTGAAAAATAAAAATGCATTCTTCCTTTGAACGTTTTGGTAATAGTATTTTTCTGATTTTGTCTGTTCTGCTCTTCTGAGAGTCTTCAGCAAGGACCTCTAAATGGACAAAGGTTCCCAGGTTCCAGTGAAATATGATAAGCAGTAATAAATGGTCTGTGGATGGTATAAAGGGAAATTTGAATCTCAGAACTAACAATGATCAATTTACTACAAGCCTGCGGGAGCTAAAAATCATATAAGGAAACCGTAGAAACACAGCAGCCAGGCAGTCAAACAAGATGAAACTAGACCAGTCCAAGGATGCAATATTGTTATTTGTTTATGTCTTTTCTCTTAAAGTGAATTAAATGCCCACAGCTGATAAAAGGTTCATCTACCAGTGCCGGAGCTCCTGAGTATCTCATACTATTCCAGCACTAATTACATTTCATAAAGCTACCAAATATACCATAAGTAACATTTATTGGCCAATGAAATGTTGCTGTAAGTTAATAATTACAGATATATGTAGACAATAAAAAGTGGAGCATCAGCCTGGATGCAGGATAGGAGATTAAATGTTTCTGCTCTTACTGAGTGCTGCTGAGGGTAAATTGAAGACCAGAGGTGATATTGCCCCAGGAAAGCCTGCACAGACAGAGAAAAAAAAAACCTGTGACTTTGGGGAGTTTTGCAGGAGAGGAATATTTACTTCACCCATCTGGAACATGCCCAGTGTATTGACACTATGGGTCCTTCTCTGTCTCTGAAAGAAGACCAGTAATGGAGGTACTGGGACTTCTGCATCCTGCTGCCTATACCCAAACAGAAACTCCCATGACTCCAAGGACAGGGGGATTTCCCATTTTGCTGTGAGCACAGAACCACAAAGGCTTTTCAGAGCACTCAGGTCTATACTGTGCACAGCACAAACATGTCTTCCCTGCATTCCCACTGCATCCTTGACACCTCTGCTGGTTACGTGGGGATGGATGGTCTCTTTTTTCGGGGCAGGTCGAGAACCGGAAGGAACCTGGCCAAAACAGTTGCCACTCCTCCTGTGAATACAAAGCAAATGTTAGACTTGCTGCAAATTTTGCCATGATCCAAAACAGCCTTCAGCAGTCCTCTACAGAAATAGAAACCAGGAGATATCTTCTTCTCTGGCGTTTCACCTGGACAGGGGTCATAGAATGGTTTGGGTTGGAAGGGATCTTAAAGATCATCGAGTTCCAACCCCCCTGCCATGGGCAGGGACATCCCCCACTAGACCAGGCTGCTCAAAGCCCTATCCAACCTGGTCTTGAACATTTCTGGGAATGGGGCATCCACACTGGCAACCTGGGCCAGTATCTCAACACCCTCAGAGTAAATAAGTTCTTCCAAACATCTAATCTAAATCTCCATTCTTTCATTTTAAAACCATTACCCCTCATCCTATCACTACACATAAAAAGTCCCTCCCCATGCCTATCTCTCCTGTAGGCCCTCCTTAAGTACTGGAAGGCCACCATAAGGTCTCCCATGAGCCTTCTCCAGACTGAACAATCCCAACTATCTCAGTCTGTCATAGGAGAGGTGCCCCAGCCCTCTGATCATCTTTGTGCCCTTCCTCTGGATTCACTCCAACAGGCCCATGTTCTTCTTATATTGGAGGCCTCAGAGCTGGACATAGTACTCCAGAATCCAGGGGCAGAATCCCCTCCCTTGACCTGTTGGTCACACTTCTTTTGATGCAGCCCGGGATGTGGTTGGCTTTCTGGGCTGCAAGTGCACATTGCAGATTCACATTGAGCTTCTCATCCACCACCATCCCCAAGTCCTTCTCAGGGTTTCTGTCAATCCATTCTCCCCCCAACCTGTATTTGTGCTTGGGATTGCTTCAACCCACTTGCAGGACCTTGCACTTGGCCCTTTTTAACTTCATGCTCTCAAGCCTGCCCATGTCCCTCTGGATGGCATCCNAGGTTCACACATCCAGCTCTCCGTCTCATGTCCCTCTGGATGGCATCCCCCACCCTCCGACATGTCAATCACACAACGATGAATCTGCTTCTCAAACCTCATTTGGAAAAAAGCCCAGAAGTCAGTGGCTAATTATTGCTATCACTTTTCTTAAGCCAGATGAATTTGAAAAAGTCTAGTTAAACCAAAAAGGAAGCAAAGGGATAAATCAGCCTCCTTCTAAGTCTTTTTGCCACTTGGCTGCCAGGTCACATCTCCACTCCTGTTGATTCCCATGAAGCCAGTAACCAGATACTGGGGTTTTTTTCATCCTACAGTGCACAGAACTTTATCTGAGCTGGCCTGCTTGGGTACAGTTTCTCTCTCTAAGGCTTTTCTTATGTAATGAGATTAAAGCAGATTTAAAAGAGCAGTAAGAGATGAGGAAGGTAAAAAATACCATTAACTGTAAATTAATGCTCTGTCATTCTGAAGGCACAGTGTCACCACGGTTCAGGCAAACCTTCACCTGGCTGCAGGGATGGTGTTGAGCAGGCTGTCACTCCTTGCAGACATTTCATCATGGGTGGGAGGGGAGGCTGGGAGAAGAGGGTAATGATCTATAGGGTATTGATAGTATAGGATGATGTTTTCCTGCTCTAGTGACTTTCTGCAAGTAGTGACAGAATCTCTGAGTAGAAGGCCAGGCTTGATTATCATCATGACTCCTCTGGTCTTTAAGGTTTTGAATAAACTAGATGTGCATTCTTGCCAGCTACTATCACAAATTCCAGGAAAAAGCAACCTGGACGGTCTATGCCAGCAAAGCACCATGACAAAACAGCACCATAATTCATGAGCATTTTGAGGCTAAAAAGTTGACACCCATGAGCCTAGTGACCCAATTGAGTATGTCAGGGAGAATAACAAACTCAGGAGAAGACAAAGAATATTAGATTCAAAAACATTTAGGGAACAGCACTAAAGAATTACAAGGAATCACCCAATTTTCACCAATTTTATCTATTGTTAGAATAGTAGATTGTTCAGAGCTTCATCTAGAGCTGTAGTGATGATGTTCAAGGGAACATAAAGTGGGCTCTGCTGTAAATAATGGACCATTGCACAGTTACAACTGGATGCATGTATACTTTCATATGGGGCTATATTTGGTATATCTACACCATCACCCTGCCTGAGCCTGAGCCCAGGCTTGCTCTGCCACATGCCTTGTGGGACACACTGTCTATAGGACAACATGCAAGTCTCCATCCTGTGTGCGTGCCTCTCTGGTCAACTGGACAGGTAGTATACTCTAGACACAAGACAAAATGAAAACAACATACAGGCATTCTGAGGAGCAAATAAGTCCCAGCTGTGGAGCCACACAGTCATGGCTGCAGAGGTACACTGTCAAGGGTTGCAAAGAGTATCTTTTCCCCAGTGGCACCTTGTTTTGTTGCACTTGTGGTCATGAGGATTGTTCTGTTTCTGACTGACCACCATTCCAGAGTCAACGATCCTTCAAGACCTCAGCACCCCTAAAGAAAAGAAAGATGGTCACTAATTTGTATTTCTCTTGCTTATTGCATAGGTATATTCATACCTGCTCTGTGGGGCAGCTCTGTTATCTACAGCTCATGTTCACTTCACCAAGGGGACAACACCAGAGGGCCCACCCTGGTGCACCCTGAGGAGGGTCTCAACTTTTTCATATCCTACCCTAGTATTGCTGAGCCAGGTAAAGTCCATTTAGAGGCTTCTAGCTCTGTATACATTTGAATTCCCAAAGTGACAAGATTTCCCATCTTAGAAACTATTCCATGGGCTGAGAAATGCAACAGTATAACATATAACCTAATATTCAAACAAAACTCCCCCACCCCCTCCATTTTATCCCATTATTCCTAATTAATCCCCTTTGTAGCAACAGCTCTTCTTCCCTGATATATATAATTGCTGATTGTTGCCATAGGGCTAATTTCCTTTCACATAGGGTTAGCATAAATCTATTCTATAGGGGTATCAAAACGTTTGGGAGGTTAAGTTTTGTCTTATTTCAATTCCATGGGGTAAACATTGTAAAACTATCTCAAAGTTGTCCTATTAGCAGTGAGAAAACAAAGATGCCCCAGGCCAGGCATCATCCTGCTGTAAGAGAGAAGGGAGGGATATCCAGTCTTTGTGTAACCGTGGCACCACTCTGGTGTATCAGCATTCGCTCCTGACCTCGACAATTCACAGGTCATTTCAGTACCATAAATGATGCAAGGAGATGTCAGGCATTGGGGAATAGTCTCCTGTGGACGTAAGCACATAACTCCCATTAATGCAAACGGGCGTTATGCACATGCAGTGCGCTGAGGATGTACTCTTCTGTCTGCAGAGCCTACTCGGCAAGTCTGAGTAATCTGTGGTTGATTTTAGTTTTCTCCCCAGAGCTCCCCAAGAAGGGGGATGCATGAGAAAGCCGGTGCACAAGGCATTAGCATCAAGGCACAAGCGAAAGAGCGGTCAATGGTATTATTAGTGCTTATGCAGCACAAGAAATGGATGGTGTCCTATAGGAATATTTTACATTCGGGAGTCATGAGCCCAGCCCTCCTTTTCAGTGAAAATCAGGAGTGATGGCTAAAGCAAAGGGGAACAAAGATAAAAGCAAAGAAAGAGCTTTTCTCCTTTCCCTTTTTATGGTCAGGAGAGGCTGTTACCCATTCCCTTCTTCATTTAACTGTTGGCTGATTACTGCTCGCATTGTCTGCCTGCTCTGCACACTTGCATCCTTTTCTGTTGACAAAGCTCCCCTGCTCCCTTGCTGCCAAAGCAGCTCACCTTCAGAGCTCTGGCAGGATCTGGCCATCACCTGCACAAAGAAACAAGAGGTGCATGCAGCAAAGAGGGAGAGAACTGCTGGAGGTGAGTCCTCACCTGCGTGGGATGAGCAGTCGCAGCAGCAGATAATTAGTGTATTAAGCTTACACTGGGATACTCAGAAAAATTAATTCATTTTCTGTTCACACTTTAAGTTAATTTGGATTATTTAATCCATATTAGGCTCCTTTATGCACACTCTCATTCAGAATTAAAGTGTCGCTAATTCAGTTTATGAAGTAAATTAAGCTCAGCCAAATTAATGCTATGTTAAACTTGAATGAGGGTCTATGAAGAGATTTAATGTGGCTTAATTATCCACTTTACATATCAAAAAATGCATAAAATATCACATTAAATGACAAAAACAGTCTCTGGAAGAGGAGGGCCTGGCAGCCAAAGCTCCTCCTCCCAGAAAAGGGCAGTGGATGACAGTCAAATGCCTTTTCCTTGGCTTGGGGGATCTCCAAATTAACCAGGAAGAGTGGAAACCTTTCAGCAGCTGGAATACAGGATGTCAACTCCTCTTCCTTGACCTTCATCCTGACTGTGAGATAAGTCTCCAGATCCCAGACGGATAAAAGTCTCCTGGCTGCTGAGAAGTGATCCAGCCATCAGGTGAGACCACTCACGTCTTTCTTTAGGATACAGACTCTGAATACCTGAGCGTTTGCACAGCAAGAGCATGCAGCAGCTCAGCACTGGAGGACCAAGAAGAGTCAAAATGGCTAAGAAACCTTGACTTTTCACAAGGTCTAAAAGATTTTGGAGCCTTTGGCAGGGCTTATCTGGAATTCCTGCAGAACAGTGGTGATTACAGGGAACCAGAAAAAAAGCCAATGTAGAAAGAAGGGAAAGTAAGAGTGCAAAATAAATTTAACTTCAATTTCTATGAAAATATGAGCACAAAAGATGAAGCTGTTTGTAAATATCAAACAAATACGCAGGAATCCTGACCAACATGCAAGTTTGGAATTTTCTTTTAGATCAAATAATTTCAAAATCAATCTGATGCACTTTGGTAGGCCGAATGGAAGAAGAGCCATAGAGATCATATGTCAACTTCAGCAGCTTATAGCTTTGCATGGCAAGGTACAGAAATAGAGTCTAGGTGAAACTGCTATTGGAATATGCAAAAATTTCTGGGAAAAATATGTATTAGTATAGTAGTAATCAGCAGCTCACTTGCAAGACGGAGGTATATATCAAGGAAAATTCTTCAAGGTTCTGACTGGGATGTGACACTGTAATATTTTCCTTAACAATTTGGATGACAGCATAACCTTTATATTTACATATTCACACACATCGCCACAGAGGGAGGGGCTACTAGCACTCCAGAAAACAAAGGGCTAGAGTTCAAAATCATCCTGCCAAATGATAGGAGTGGTCTGAAAAAAAATACAGGATGCAAATGAGCTTTTGTCCTTAACAAATATCAAGATCAGAGAGGAACAACTGCATGACTACAAGCCAGGAACAACAGACTGGGTGGCAACTCTGCAGAGAAAGACTTAAGGTTTAGAGTGGATCAGCAAATAGATGTGAATCAACAGGGTTACGCTGAAAACAGCAAACACCATGCTGAGGCATGCAAAGAGCACCATCTTATTTGAGATGTGTGAAGAAAGCCTTCTGCTCTGTTTGCGGCTGGAAAAGGCTTTACTGGAGAACTTTTTCATGTTTTGGCCACTGTATGTCAGGAGAAGTTAGATTAATGAGAAAGAAAGAAGCAGCAATTTAAATTTAAATAGAAAAAAAAAAGAAAGAGAAAAGAAAATAAAACCCAGACCATTGCCAAAAAGCCAGAAAATGTGATGTGTGTAGAACAAGAACAGGACAGACCAGAGTAGAGAATATGGAAAAGTGGCACCATGGTACTTTCAGACACATACAATGCAGCTGCAAAGATAAAAGGGATAAACTTTTTCCTGTGACCACAGTGGGTACAAGATAGAATCATGGGCCAGACTGAATGCAGGGGGTTCTAGTCTGGGCAATAGAATAGCTTTCTTATTCAGCAAGTGCAAGGGTAAATTTGAATTTATCATCACCAGAGACTTTTAAAAAACAAGACAGAAAAGTTTTTGTTTGAAATGAAGGGAAACAGTGATTGAGAAACAGACTAGATCATTAGTTGGGCTCACTTAGGGTCTTCTTACACCAGAGAGTTTTTAGATTTGCTTCCACCTTTGGTGGAATAATGTTATTTTGGTCAAATCACTATGTTCCTCTGCTTATCAATGCTCCTATATGTCACTATACAGAAATAAAATTCTCCTCCCTTTCCAAGAAAAAAAAAAACAAACAACGTGCATCTAGAAAATCTGATTATGGATCTGATGGGATGGTGCTGAATTCTGAAAACAGGAGCTAATCTACCCCACAATAGATGGAGATAGCATAGAACAGGGTCCTCCAACTCAATTTTTGACAACTGCAGAAAAGAAAAGCTTTGCAACCTAAACAATTGCTTGGTTTTACCCTTAAAGCCTCATTTCCTGGGAGAAAATGATTGAACAGATATAGTTCCTATAAAAATTCCACACATTTGCAGCAAAGCAAGAACAGTTTCAAGACCGCAGGAGTCTATAGAAGTAACCAAGTGTAGGCATCACTTTAACATTGAACCTGCACCCAACTGCTTCTTGCTCAAAGGACAGAAAAGAAATGTGTGTAAACACAATGAAAGGAGGATTGTTTATGTGCCACCCCCATACTAGCAACCATGAACCCTGGCTGATTTTGCTTATCATCCATTAAGGGAAATAGCTATAGGTCATCTCTGTGATTACCTAACACTCAGGAGATGCAATAAAGCTCAGCTGGAGGTGTCACACTGCAGCAAAAAGTAAAGCAAGCCCAAGTCTCATTTTTGTTTCTCACTACGTTACTTCAGTTAACAGAGTGCACTGTTAACATTAACTCCTGGGTATATATTGCCTGATAGATAGACAATCAATACTGCTACTGAAATATGATTTTGTTAAAACGTCTAGGGGGCTGTATGCATTTAGCTTTCACACTATTTTCAGAAAATGAACATCAATATAAAAATAATGAGCCTCATAAAATAAAGCCTAGTTCATGTGGCTGAGCTGGCTTTTAAGAAAGGGGGCAGAGATTTATACTAAAGGCATCACAAAAGAAACAGCTTAGAACAACATTCAGCATCTCTTTCAACCCCACCTGAAGGACATTCAGGGCCAGCACTGAAACGCAGTTTGCCTTTGCTCACTAGGGCATCCACTGGGTTGGCAACATTTGGCATGAGCACTTGGAAACACCACCAAGAGGAGACTGCAGCAGAGCCTTTGACAGGAATACGAAACCACCTCTTATTTGGAGATCATCATCATAGCTCTCAACCCACATTTGTGCAGTTGAGCTGCTTCTGCTTTAAAAAAGAACTCAAGAAGTCGAGCAGAGCCCAGCCTGGTTACTGCAAGGCCAAGAAAGAGGACAGGAGAGCCTGTGGGTCTGTGAGGGTGCTGGTACCAGTGGGGGTGATGCAGGGGAAGTCCAGCTCCCCCTAAGTGAACCAGAGCCTTAAACACCAGTAAGCACTGTTGACTTATCATCTTCTGTTTTTTCTTGGGACAAATATACTTGGGGTAAGGGTAGGGTTGAAAAGAGGAGAAAAAGAAGCATTTCATCTTTTTAATGTAACATGAACCTTCACATGCTGCAGCTCACAAAATAAGGAGTGTGGTCATGAATGTGTGAGCACCACATGCACAAGACAGTCTACGCTAAACTGCTTAAGACAGGAGCTATACATCAAAGCCAAGAGGAATTAGAACATGTACATTGAAAATTATGCCCTCTCCTTCCCATCCCTATAGTTGTCAGGATTTCCTCCTACTACATTTTATTGTAAACGTTTCTGAAACATTTGTAGTGAATGAAGAGGTGACAGCATTCCAGAAAGTAATGTTGAAAGGGAAGCCTGTAAAACATCTGAATGACAGTAACCTGAATCAAAGGAGATGGGGGACAGGTCCCTTTAGGATCAGATCCCTTTTAATTTATCTAAAGCAAGTCTTCCTCAAACCCCTCCAGCTCTTTTCACAGGATGTCTTCATTCAGCAATGGAGGTACCAAAACACTTTCCCAGGCCGTGAACAGTCTTCAGTTCACGGCTTTCCCTTTCCACTCAGGAGACATCACAGTCTGGGATGTCCTCAAGGAAAAGCTACACCTCTGATATAGCTAACTCTGACCACATAGTGGTCATTGGTGTTGGCAGGACAACAGGAAGTGCCACAAGAACCTCTGCTCAAGATCACATCTAAATGGTTATCAGCCCATCAGTGTTCCCCTTCACAGCAAAACGGAGTTTAAGCATGCTCCCATATCAAGAATGAGCAGAAAGTACTTCAGATCAGAAGAGTTTGAAGAAAATCGATCATATCTCACATATTGTAGATGTCATCTGAGCTTGGTTTTGCTTCTTTCTTTTTTGTGTGGGTGGCTGATATGAATTTATGGAAACTCTTGTTTGTTTCAAACCCAATAAAACGTGCTGTAGTGTTTTAAAAAACAATTAATCATTTTGAGTTTTCAATTAAGGATGTGCATAGACGGAACAACTTGCCACCCTAGCCAGGCAGGAGGAGATAATTAAAAATCTTTCCTTTTTACAGGTGTTGTACAGTACCAGCTGGTTTCTGCTTGCCTCAGGGAAAGTCCTTTCATCTATCACATGTTGTGCTATGGGTGGATTATGTCATATCAGATCCAATTACCTCATGTCATGTCAGCTTCTGACATAATGCAACAGAACATAGTTGTGAGGTGCAGCTCAATGTAGCAGGATGCACCTGAAATGTTTAAAAGATGCAGCATTGCCTGCACCCATAGGCTGGCTTTTGGTCCTAAAGTGTCTCTTGGCAGCTATCTTGCTTGTGTCCTTTGCAGGAGCAAACTCTGAGCTCCCTGCCCAACCTCTGCATGACTCAAAAGCTGTTCTGAATAATCAAACATCATCTCCAAATCCGCCTGGAGAGTAGCTCTTAACAGCAAAAGCCCCACTTTGACTTCAAAATTTCAGTTCACTGTACAGCTCAGGCACAAGGAGAAACGATGATGGGTACAGAGATGAAGATGGAGGGAGGCTGCAGAAAGGCTAATGCAAACAGAAGTAAGCATGGAAACACAAGCACGCATATCTCCTTCAAAAGGCAAGACAAGCAACATCCCAGAGCCTGATTAAGTCTGGGAGGCTGGTCTGGCTGTTTAATATTTGTTTACATGCTTCCTTTCCCTTTTTCATTTGTCCCAGAAAGGCAAGTTCCCAGGGAAGGAATTTAATCACTATCCTCTCTTATATAAGAGCGTGTCTGAAAAGCAGCTCCTGAGAGGACAAGACTGCTGTCCTTTCCTGCTGTGAGCACAGGGAATGGATTCCCTTTAATCCTCAGCCCCGCTACTCCTCAACATGTTCTCCACTGGGTGCACAGGCAACCGTGAACATGAAGCTCTGCACGTGTTTGCCAGCTCAAAAGTTACCTTTTTTTTCCAGCTCTGAAATCAGACATGCTGCATGTCCTCCCCATCTCCAACAAAAAGGTGTTAATTCAGCAGGACTGTATGGACTTCAACCGGGTTCCAGTAAGATCTGATTCAACACATACTCTTCACTTTTCCCCATTATCTCCCAGAACTGAGCCCAGGGTGCAAGTTGCTGCTTGCTTCCCAGCTGAGAGGAGTCACTAGACCCTGGCTACCTCAGCAGCATGTAAATTTGGGCACCATCAGAGTTTGTGGGACAATGGGGATCTTCATGCAAAGACATTGCATGACAAGGTGAGATTGGTAGGACAGTAACACTCAAGGCAGGAGTAGGCTAGAAAAGCCATGCACTATTTTGGAGTAATCATAAGGTTCTTTCTCCCTTATTCATTTGGCATTTTCTTTCAATGGTCTTTACTATATCTTACCTGCTAAGATCTTTCTGCTTGGTCCAGAACCAGAGCTGACCCATTGGCTCCTTCCCGTTGCCCACACCAATTCCTATAAAGTAAATTTTCTTCCCATAAAAGTTATTCCTAAATGTCTAAAGGTTGTTCTGCTGGTATAGGTTGCAGAGGAGAAAGCCCAGAGATGAGAAAATGTCATGGTTTGCCACAGAGGTTCTCTCTTACAAGCCAGCAACCTCTGCTATGCCCTACATGCCTTGTACATCTTACAAATCTGCTGGGGCAGGAGACGCAACTTCAGTTATTTGTGCCGCATATAACAGAACACGGCTCAGTCGTTCCCGATTTAATCTACAACATAAATATTAAGTAGTAATGTTATGACCTTTTGTTGACAACAACACCAGGGTGATGAGGATTTTGTCACAGAATGAGCGATTTGTCCTGGGAGATTTTTATTATACCCTTGATCTTTCAATCACTCTACAAACGGCCAGCTGAGGAAATCTGATCATACTGAAGATTTGGACCTTTACCAAAGAGACTGAGTCTCCTTCCTATATCACACATACTTTATATACTCATGTCCCACTCTGGCTGGTTTACAGCCACCACTAGCACAGCTCCAGAAATGCTACTTAAGGTCTCCAGCAAGGACTCAACTGTGTTGCCAAAGCCATCCAAAGTTGTCAGTGCTGCTGGGTAAAATCTGACTTAGGCAGAAGTTGAGTTGTTCTCTGAAAACAACAGAGACAAGAGAATGATAGTCCAGCCGGGTTAGTAAGTGATGCTAGTGTCCAAAGGTTAATAGCAAAGCTTCTCCCTGCAGGTAGAACAAAGACACCTAAAGTTTTTGTCACCTTGAAGTGCCTTGAGCTGTATATCAGGTCCTATACAGCATTCAAGTAGTTTTATGCAGATGTTCAAGAAAGAGCTCCTGAAGAATCATAGAATCACTTAGGTTGGAAGAGACCCCCGGGATCATCAAGTCCAAGAGGAGCAGTGTAGCAAGGTTAGCATGAGACTATAACTGAATTAATTAGTTAAGACACTTTTTAGAGGTAATGACCTTCCCAATCATTCTTCGAGATACCTGTGTCCCACCGTTGTCTACACAGGGACACGAGGCAAAATAGTCTCAAAGTAAAGGTTCACAAGAGTTACTATCCCATAAATCACATCCTCTCTGGCATACATTGGATTATTTCAGTATAGCATTGGTAGCTTTGGACAGCAGGCTCTCAAAACAGGGGACTTTATGAGAGAAGATGAACGGGAGATGGAGTACATGAGAGGTGGATATAGGTTGCTGCAGGTCTAGGGATAATGGTGAAAATACAGTAAGCTCAGAAGATTTACAGATTTGGCCTTATATCCCAATCTCATCCGACCTTGCTAATCTTCTGCATTTCTACTATCACTTATGATAAAGGGGACCATGAATTAGATGGAATAGTTTTATACACCTTTCAGTAGCACAAGGTACTGTAATTTATGGAGTTTTTCTTTCCAGTAGAACAATGAGCGGCAAGACTATGGGGCTTTGACAAGTTCCATATAACATTAAAGCAAACAGTGTGATAACAGAAATCACACTTAACTGCCAATGAAGAAGAGAAAACCCCAGCAGTTCTTATCTCAGCTTTATTGGTCCCTGAGCAATGCTGTTAGCTTATACTGTTGTTGATGCACCCAATGTCCATTCCCAGAATTTGTGCTGCATTACTTATCACCCGAATGAGAACGTGAGAAGAATCTAGGTGCATCTGAGGCACAGAAATTAAAGCAATTGGAGAGAAAGTGCATCACCATGCACAAGTTCTTGCTGTGAATTAGAGCTGGGGAAAAATCTAGTGATTGGAAGGCAGGGTCCCTTGCATTTTAGTTTGGATATAAATCTATACATGTGCTCTCCTTTCAGTGAACAAGCTTCTATTACAATTTTCACAAAGAGCCTCCAAATACTCATTTATACTCCAAATGCCTGGCCTATCAAGAAAATGATTGAGTTGTATCCCAACACACTTTTCAGGCAAGAAGTCTCTAAGGTCCTACCTTCCACATGCACCGGGACATGTAAAAAATCCTTTGGTGAGCATTGAAGGAGTCACCTCAGAGCCAGAAGCCATAGCTGGACCATCACAAGTGTGCTAAATGGTCCTGCTGAGAAATGGGACTTGTTCAGCTGGGCACAACACCTCACTAACATGCCCTTGGATGCCAGACAGATTCCCAAAGATCACCCAATTATTGAATTACCTTATATATCCAAGCCATGTTGTTCTGGTCAAAGGTAAAAGTAAACCAGGTAAATAGGACTGGCAGAAAGGAAGGAGCGAACACATCTGAAATAGCAAGATAGCACAGCCTCAGCTACTACAGGGTCACAAGTACCACAAGGGCAACTGGAATAAATTTGGAGCCCTCACATTACAAAATCAACCAAAACTTTCACATCAGAGTGATCAGCAGCATGTTTAGAACAAAGACTATCCTGCCCATTTAAGACCGGGCTAATATTTTTCCACAAGGCCCCTTTTAACTTCTACAGCAACTAGCTTAGTTCAAACAGTGATCTTGCTGATGGCCTCCTGAGGAATCCCAGCTGAGGGACTCTTTTTCATTTAGATGCTAAAGCAGCAAAGCATCTATGAACTTCATAATCTTGATCATCTTCAGCCCAGGGAGCCAGAGATAATTGTTTCTGTTCAAGCAAGAAAACGAATATGGGGGAAAACACTTAACTCTTTAAACTGCCAGCCAATGGCCAATGTGATATTTCACATGCTCTGTTTTTAGAAATGACTGGTTGAAAGATACGCTTTTCAGTGTAAGAACAAGTGGAAGTGCTGAAGCACTGAAGCACTACCTTTAACTTCACAGGTACAGGACATGGAATTAAAAACAAAGACTGTAACAGGGTGCACTAGTCATTCCAAGAAGCTCCAATAACATCCCATGACATGGAATCCTTCCCCCATCCCCACCTCTCCCTGAGACATGTGCCCAACAGTTTCCTGGGGCAATGTGAAACTAAGTAGGTTTTTTAGTCCATGTTGTGGACTGCTTCTCATAGTGTCTCATCAGTCATTACCAATGAAGTTACTGAAGCTACTGGAAGCTTAAGTAACTCCATGCTTGGGATCCAGAGGCTTCTGACTTACTAGTGACCCTTCCACTCACAGCCCTCAGCTAAACAGTCACACTAATATCCGTCTTTCACATACAAATGAGAACTACAGCAACTATATGACCACCCCCCAAAAATGCAGCCTTGGGGCAGGATCTGACCCCCAGGCATGCTCATTCTTTCACCATGGATCCTCCTGTTTGCCTCATTCTCCCTTACTCACAGATGCTACAACCCAACTTGTTCTGCTGGATTTTGTGACTCAATACCCCACAAGAACATTTGGCCCAGGGATTCAGTTTTCTGGATTAGCAAAGAGGCTGGTATGAGTCAACATACACATGAAACACTACAGACCTGGAGTGCCATCGTGGGATATTTTTCCAGACACAGTTGTCAGACAAGCTCTTAGAAGCCTAAAGAGTCCATGGGTAGAGCACATACATGTGTATTTTTGGTATCTAATAAAAGGTCTGACTCGTAAAGGAGCTGAGTTGTCTCAGCTCTCATTGATGTTTAAAAGTTTTGAAAAACCAAGTGAAAGTTGCAGGGGTGCCTGAATGGCTGATTTCCTTCTCCAAGTTTACACTCTTGGGTGCTTAGATTCAGAAGCAGCAGTGGAGTTGGATGAACAAATATAAGGCAGCTTTGCAATACCCCAGCATCTCTTTATTCTACCCCTACAGCTGGGCCACTGTGCAACGTGCCATTTAACGTTGTGCCGAAGCATTTTGAGCAGTTACCTCCAGGTTAGCAGGAGTGTACCAGCTCCGTATTGATCATTTGTCAAATATCATGCACATGGATCTGCAGCTGGTTAAGAAGCATTTCCTCTAAAAGTCAATATTTATTCATTAACAACCTTTTAGCTGGTTAATTGAAAGTGACAGGATGCATTTTGCCTAACAGATTGCATTTTACTGAGTAATTTCTAATTTACAGTAAATATGATTGAAAATAAAAGTTCATTTCTGGTATCATTTTAAAAATGGTTTGTGCTTCCAACAATTGTACCACAGGGAACTGCTGGGCACCGATTTATTTGTGTGCATGCTTTTTAAACTGCAGCAACTTAGTCGAGTTTGTTTCTTAATTCTGGGTATCAGAGCGAAGGGACCTTGTGGTGAAGGTGACAGCAAATTGTGTTAAAGAGAGATTATTCTGCTATTTCACCTTCTGGCTCTTTTTTTTAAGCAGGATTAGATATGTTTTTTTTTTCCCTTTTCCCTCCCTCTGGCATTTCTTATACATTTAAAAACCTAAGCACCTAGGGGTTAATATGCTCCAGATAATAGTATAACAGAGATTTAAAAAACAACTCAGACGCAGAGAACTCTGAACAACACTACTTGCATTGTGGAAACACTTATAAATGGGCACAGAAAGGAATAATAGGTGCAAAGAGATTTTATTCCCTCAGTAACAAAGGCATGCAGCTTGTTAGCATGCTGAGCCTCTGCCTTCCCCTCGGCTCCTCTCGCTCTTGCAGGTGAAGAGCACGATCCCTTTTGCTTGAAGTGTGTATTACAGAGCAGAGGAGAGACTGAAGCTTCCCAGACTATATTCCTGGCTCAGGCAGACTTCTGTGGGGTGGGGGGGCTGCTCTGAAGGCTGACTCTGCAAAGGTACCCCCATGAACTCCATTTTATTGTCATCCAGCAAGGTTATACCCAACATGCTCCGTTTCCAAATAAACCAGTAAAAGAGGGTCTCCCCTCTGCCTGCCACCCATCCTCAGTTTTGGATGTCCAGTAGCTCGTGTAATAAGGAACAAGAAAGTGCCCAGAGCTTGAGCTCAGGAAACAAAAACACACTGAGGAGGCAGACACCGGCCAAGAGTCCATCTGCTGCCTGGCTGGGAGCAGGGGAGTCCCATGGCCCAACTCAAATGGAAGGACACGGCAGGGTGCAGCACATCTACCCTAATTTAAGTACCCAAAACTCTGTGACATATTCACCCTCGGCCTCATTTACAGCCAGCAGCGAGACGGGAAGTGATCTCATCCTAAAATAAGCCTCTAAGAGAGGTCAGAAGAACTGCCCTCTAGAAAGGGACTTTTTTCTCCACTGAGAAAATGTAAAAGGATCCCGGAGTGATTGTTCCAGTGAACATAAAAGAAACCCACAATCGCCAACTTTAAACTTAAGCACCTCTAAACTTTGCCATCGAAAGCATATCTAAAGCAGATTAAATGACTCCTGTTTTTAATTGATCAGCTATCCCACTGTAGTCTTTTGAATCTCAGCATAAATTCATCAGGCAGCTCCTGTACGAGGCTGAGCTGCAGAGGCAGAAGATGCCCCCAGCTGATGGAGTGGGCAGATGTACCTCAGAATATAGGTAGTTAGCAGATCAGAGCAACAAAAAAGATTACATTTTTTAACTGAGGTATTCCTCAGAGTCAGAGCCATGCTTTTTGATCTCTATAGGAATGGATAATGAACTATGAAGATAATCCATGCACAACATTTAAATACCAGGCAGAATTGTTATGCAATTTAATTAATAGCCACTTTGTGGGGTGGGAGGGAAGGTATAACATAATTGCAATAGCATTACTTTTCAGCAGAGATTGCTTAGGAATCGCTTTTTGGCAATCTTACCCAGACTAAGACAGCAAGCATAGATGTAACAAGGAATATCAAGGGGCAGTCCTTTACAGGACAGCTTGTCCCCTGTTTTCTGGCCAGGATTCTAGGAGTTCTCTTTCTCCCAAGGGAGAGAACCAGAGGGAGAAGGTTGTGCTGTGCAAATCCTAGGAGCGTTTTACCCATCCATATCCACCCCGAAAACTCCATCACATAACCACATATTATCAGGATGTACCAGAACAAGTACTTTCCATGTATCAGTCCTAAAACAGGGTAACACTTACTAAACAGAGTGTCTTCTTTTTTTATCCAGATCCTACTATGTTTCACCACAAACCTCTGTGATTTTATGGTGGATTTGTCTATAAGTAAAATTATAAAACCCAAGATACTTTTATTTTTAGACAATCATAGAAACATAGAATAGCTCAAACTGGAAGGGATTCATAAGGATCATGAAGTTCAATGCCTTGCTCCTCACAGGACTACCTAAAACTAAAGTATGTGTCAAAGAGTGTCATCCAGATGCTCCTTGAACTCTGACAGGCAATGTTCTCATTGCTTGTTATCTCAAAAGGAAAAAATAATCTTATTTTCATTCAGTCCAAGGTACCTCTTTTCTTTCTACTCCAATCACTCACTCACACTTGCAGAAAAGAAAGATCAACTCTTTGTCTGGCTGCAACCCTCATGCAGCCACAGTTCACATTGCCTACTATAGAGCTGAGGTATTCACCCTTCACCTAAGAGACAAGCACCCGTCAAGGTGCTGTTAAAAACGAATGGAGGAAAGAGCCAGATGCTTCTCCCTTGACATTTCAGGGCTTTACAGAGGAAGAAGGAGAAGATGAAGTACCAGCAAACCAAACCCTCAGTAAAACTCTCATAGGACCTTCAACAATGAGTGTGAACTCAAAGTTGTTTATCTCATACCGTTGTTTATCCAAAACTTTTTGTGAACATTACTAGGGTTGACCGCCCAATTATCTGTTCTTCCACAGACAACAGAACTTACCTTTGCCCTTTCACCAGCTCTACCCATCACAAAGCAACACCCTGAGGAGTCCCCTCCAGGTAGTGAAGGGAGGGATGTATGTCAGCTTTCAGGGATGAAAATGTACACCTTAGGATTGTTTCCACTGTGTGAATCCTAGAGGTGGGCAAAGAAATCCTTTCCTCCTGGGCATACAGCACTCTCAATTCACTTCTTCACTTAGGACCCAGCTAATATACTGGAGCAGTAACAGGGACAAATAACCTATAGTCCTATAACCTGTTTTCCAATAGTATTCAATGGGTTTGGTTTAATAATGAGAGGTTCTATTTCAACATTTTTCTTCCTGAACAATCCCCCTGAAATACTGCTAATGCTCATGGTATAAGGTCCCACGTGGACCAATCACCTCACTCAAGGACACAGGTAGCTTGAATAGCTCATCCAGTATCTTTTACGGATCAGGGGACAAGAAATGCCGTCCTTCCAGCATGACATTACAGGGAGGGGAGCAGTATGTTAAAACAGCACGTTGGGCTCAGTGGAGAGTAGTATCACTGCCAAGTATCACAGCTCAGCCCGGAGACAGACCACTTTTGTTTTAAATCTCTCTGGCTACACTTCCTTTGGGATGATGCAATCCTCAAAGCAAATTAGTGTACACAGGAATCTCCATTGCCCTGGAATATGTCATTAGAAATAACTATTTTTAACAGAGTTTTACCAGGGCTATGACGGAGTCAGAGAGTCATCTGAATACAGAGATGTTGTTCCTCTGCAGTAGCTCAGGCAGTGCCAGAAATTCAGACTCCATGAATAGTCTTTGAGTCCTTGTTGTTCTTTAAATGCCCTCAATATGAAATTGGGGGTAAAAAAATGAGGGGGGAAAGGAAAAAAAAAAAAAAAAAAGGCTATTCTGATTGCAGGCCAATCTGAGTTGGATATTACTGTTATCTTTGCTCTGCTTATATCAGTCCCGTTGCACAAGAAAGATTGAGCTCCACAGCCCTTAAGGACATTCCCATTCCTACAGAAGAGACTACCAATAATCCTTTGTTTAGAGCACAAGCATAACTTGGCAGACAAGAGTTGAGTTGTCAGTGCCACAGATGTCTTGGGTGACCCTTGGCAACTCCTTTAGGCTGGCTTTTTAAGGCTGATCTCAACTGGAGAATATGTCTGAAGACCCGAGCTTCAGCTGATGCCTCAGTTGGTGATCTCAAATACCTTCTACTTTCTCTGGCTGCAAAAAAGTGTAATTACAACATAGTGCAAAACAAAACAAAAAGTCATATGATGGTCCTCAACAGGAATCCCATCAGTCAGGTGAGAAGCAACCCCAGTGGGGACACTAGTGGCTGATACAGACTTTGAAAGCATCAGCATAAGGAGAACAGTAGACATGAGCTGTCAGCCCATGAGAGGTGGTAATTCACTCTGCTTTGTGTCTCACAGACCCTCCCTGGAGTTTCCTTAAACAGGACAAACTGCTTCCCCAGCAAGCAGCCAGAAAGGCTGGTTTTCCTCCCGATATTGATTACTCTCTCTAGAGCTAGGAGAGGAGACATCATATCCAGAGGAAATTAGAGGGAGGTAGGAATGTGTTGTCAACAGAGCTGTAAGAAATTAGGAAAAACTGCCTGGGGAAACAAGCTGACTTGTATTTCTTCTTAGAAAGGCTGTCAAGATTAGGAGTCTTGGGAAAGCTTCATTAAAGTCAATAGAAAGAATTACAAGTGGGGAAATTATTTTGGGCAGCAAAAAATTAAACATACACACAAAGGGACCTTGAAGTCAGGCCAAAAAGGCTCCAAGAGAGAGATGCTGGTAGCGTTCACCCCAGATGCAGGGGGCAAGAAGTCAAGGGCAGGGAAGGTCTCCGTTATGTGGAGTAATGAGGTACGTGACCTCGCTGCTGGCGCACACCCTCTTGCCCTGTAGACACACAGGTTGCTGGGGTGTTTGGAAATGAACCTGCAGATCAAGAACCAGGGGAAGGCAACTCTGCCCTGTAGTTTGGACCAGGTGTGCATCGCTTAATTGGACACCACGAGGCAAGGCTGATTGCGAACTGCTCTTGCCAAGAAGTGCAGCAGTATCTGCGGAGGATGAATCTCTCTCCCAGAGTAGGGCTACACAAGATGGCTTGGAAGCAGAGCTGCAGCAAGTTGGTCAGGATATGAGCCTTTTCCAGTGCAGCTCACTGATGACCAGACACAGTGAAAGCCCCCTGCTGAGGGGAAGCAGGCTGGTGAAAATATAAACATTGAAGCCAGAAAAGAACCATCTACACCAAATGAGGG